>OU898283.1:39101184-39331336 GCA_918026665.1 Diabrotica balteata
AGACAATTCCACAGGTCCAAGTAGAAAATTATTAACTACTCCTATTCAGACGTTTTTTTTAAACGTGGGGATTGTTAACAAAGAACAAATAACAATGTGCATTAGTGTACATTAAAATTTTTATTTTTTGTGAATGTAGCTTTGAATGTAGCTATATAACACACATAAAATTAGAGGTTGCTATCAGTATTAAGAGCAATTCAATGTATGGCCAAATACTTTTCATGTTGGGATAGTATTATGAGTTATTTTCCTGGTTTTTTCTTATTGTTCCAGTCCTTTTAGATCCTTCCATTCCTCAGAGATTTGACCTCTAAAAATTATACAAACCAGCTAAATTTTGCCGAGAATGTCAATTTTGAGACGTTAAAAATATGCAAAAAATATTTATCAACCCTATTCACTCCCCCTCGCGGGAGCGAAAATGTAAAATATAAATTTATTTGTGGTTTGTTGATTACCAGAAAGCGTTTGATAGAATAAAACAACGAACTGATGAAAATATTAAATTCAATTGGTCTAGACAGCAGAGATCGCCGTAGAATAAACAAAATCTATTACGAACAAACTGCAGCTGTTAGAGTTGGGAATCAGTTAACAGACGACATAAATATAAAAAGAGGTGTGCGATAGGGATGTATATTGTCCCCAGTATTGTTCAATACATATTCAGAGCACATTATGAACCTAGCGCTAACGGACATAGACGAGGGAATACTTATAAACGGAGAACGATTGAACAACATAAGATACGCTGATGATACTGTCATTTTTGCAGACAGTCTTAAAGGTCTGCAGACACTTGTGCCTAGGGTAGCAGAAGTAAGTAGCAGGTTTGGGCTTTATTTTAACATAAAAAAAACCAAATACATGGTTATAAGCAAAAATAAGATACCACCTGGTCAATTACTAGTTAACCAACAACCTATAACACAAATCACCAACTTTTGTTATCTGGGTGCAAACTTAAATGAACAGTGGGATCAATCGACGGAAATTAAGATAAGGATCGACAAGACAAGATCAGCTTTCGTCAAAATGAAAAAAATCTTTAACAGCCACGATATAAAATTGAAAATAAAAGTTCGTTTACTAAAATGCTACGTATTCTCCGTTCTTTTATATGGCGTGGAGTCATGGACCTTAACTGAAGCATCACTGAAGAGACTCGAAGCATTTGAGATGTGGTGCTATAGACGCATGTTGAGGATTTTCTGGATAGACAGAGTTACCAACGAAGAAGTAAAACATAGAATGGGTAAAGAGCGCGAACTAGTCGTAACCATAAAACGTCGCAAACTGGAATACCTGGGCAATATTATGCACAATGAACAACGATATGACCTACTTCGGACCATACTTCAAGGTAAAGTGCATGGGAAAAGAGGTCCAGGACGAAGAAGAATATCCTGGCTGCATAACCTGCGAAAATGGTTTAACTTAACCACTACGGACTTTTCAGGGCAGCAGTCAACAAAGTCAGAATAGCCATGTTAGTGTCCAACATCCGTAATGGATAGACACCATAAGAAGAAGAACTGATATTCAAAACCGCCAGTCACTTCAAGCGTTGTTTCTGAGAGAACAGTTGATTCTACGTAAAAAGTGCTAATATTGCACACAAAGTGCATATTTTTGTTTAAAATTAGCTACATCTCCGCTACATTTTGTATTTGATTTCTTTTATGGTGTACAAATTCTTGGTCAATTAGGTTTTCCCGTTTCCCCCCTACTAGTGGTAGGGGGAAAACGGGAACTTTTAGGGAGAAGTTAGGGGGTAGGAGTGGTAAACTTTATGATCTTTTTGAGTCCCAAAATTCACATTCTCAGCAAAATTCAGCTTATTCGTATATTTTTACAGTCATGGATTTTGTCTAGACGACTAAAGTATTCTGATTTATATACTTAATGTGTCGATTGTAAGTAAACAGATAAATATTATGAAAACCTTAGTCAATGGATAATGTCGAACTTAATAGTATAAATCAATCACTCTATATACTGCAAATTATTCTGTTTATATTAAGACATAATGGTACTTAATTGTCAATGAACATGTATTATTACAATTAATCAGCAAATCATTAAGCCATCTATCCAATGCAAATAATTAGGTTTACCTGATAATACAATTATGTAATGTAGGTATATAATTTCCACATTTGGATGGAAAATAGTTTAAAAAATGTAATATGACTAATATGGCTCGTAAAAGTCATAAAAGCGACAAAGCGACTAAACAAGAAACTACCTTAAAAAATTAAGACCAATTATTTTCTCGAAAAGCGAAAAGAAAAAATAAGACCTAACGACATATCAACCCCACTTAAATATGAAAATTAATGATGGGCTAAAACAGATTCAAAAAGATTTCACTGTTTTGCCATTACATTTAACCCTTATTATTCACTAGCTTCATTATTTGGCCTTCAGATATTACTACGAAAATGTCAAGATAAAGCGTTTGATCGAGTAAAATACACAGAACTTATAGAAACTCTAACACAACATGATAAAGACAGTGTCTTCTTCTTCTTCTTCTTCTTCTTCTTAGTCGTTAACCTGATGCAGGTATCGTGATATCATGAAGCTATTAGCTAAATTTCCCAATGTTCCTCCACGTTTTTCTATCTTCTGCCATTCTAGCACATTCTGACAATGGAGCGCCAATGGTAGCAACAATATGGTCCGTGTATCGTGTGGGAGATCTACCTCTATTTCTTTTGCCTTCTACTTTTCCCTGGATGGCAAGTTTTTCAAGACCATTTCTTCGAAGCACATGTCCAAAATAGCTTATTATTTGTTCTGATATTTATGTTCTTGCTCTTTTCTTTATGTTTAGCTGGTCCAGTATGGATTCATTTGTTCTTCGAATAAATAGAATAGAATACCCATGGTATTCTCAGAATTCGTCTCCAGCAGTACATCTCAAATACATCTATGTTCTTTTTGTCATATTTTATATGGCTTTATTTCTTCAGTACAGCCTCCATTGTTGGTTATTAATGTGCCCAGATACACAAATTTATCTACAACAGCGATATTGTTTATCACGATCAGATGATTTTGATTGTTGTTAGCTCTGTCAATTATCCTAATTCTCGTTTTATCTCTGTTTCTTTTAAGGCCCATCGTTAAGCTTAGTCTTCTATCCGTTGTAGCAGGTGAATCAATTCAGCTTCAGAACTAGCAAGGATAGTAGTATCATCTGCATATCTCAAGCCCGCCAATGGTGATGCCACCGTTCCAATCCTCAGTAGCTTTCCGCATTATCCATTCACCATAGATGTTAAATAGAATTGGGCTTAGTATGCAGCCTTGTCTCACGCCCTTTGTGACCCTGAAACTATCGGTTAGTTCCCCATTTATTCTAACTCTGGCATAATTGTTATTGTACAGGCTTTTAATTAGCAGTATCAGATGATTGGAGACTCCCATTTCAGACAAAACCTGCCACATTTTACTCCAGTTGACCTAATCGAAAGCTTTACTATAATCTATGAAGCACAAATATGTTGTGATGTTGAATTCTCTGGATTTTTCTACAATCTGCCGTACGTTTAAAATTTGTTCTCTAGTACCACGTCCGGCGATGAAACCTGCTTGTTCCTCCGCAATGTTAGGTAGTAAAAAGGGCTTTATCCTCTCGAGAATTATGTGTAAGAGTATCTTACTGCAATGCGTAATTAGAGGAATTGTGCGATCTTCTTCTTACGGTGCCTTATCCTTAAGGACGTTGGCCATTACATTTGCCCATTTAATCTTATTTGTAGCAGCCCTGAATAGTTCTATGGAGGTCATGTTTGTCCATTGCCGTAGGTTTTTAAGCCAAGAGTTGCGTCTTCTTCCTGGTCCTCTTTTGCTATTGACTTTGCCTTCGATTATAAGTTGGAGCAGTTCATACTTTTGATTTCTTATGATGTGACCAAAATATTGTGTTTTCCGTTCTTTTATTATAAGCATAAGCTCTCTTTCCTTATTCATCCTCCGCAAGACTTCCGCATTTGTCGTATGGCTCATGTAGGATATTCTGAGCATTTTACGGTAACACCAGAGTTCGAATGCTTGGATTTTTTTTGTGTTGCTTCTGTCATTGTCCAGGCTTCAACACCATAGAGCAAGGTGGAGAAAACATAGCACTTAAGTATTCTAGTTCTCAATGAGATGCCCAGCTGGCGGTTGCATAGAACTTTTTGCATTTTGTAAAACATTGTACGTGCCTTTTCCAGGCGTATTCTTATCTATAGTGAGTGGTCCCAAGTTTCATCAAGATTACTTCCAAGGTACGTTGTTCTTGTTACTCTTTCCAGATCTGTTCCGTCGACATTGACCTTCACCCTTCTGTTTTGGTGCTTGCTGATGACCATCGTTTTTGTCTTCTTTGTATTCAATTTCATTACAAATTCTCTACAGGCTGTCGTTACTCGGTCCATTAAGCGTTGTAGGGCTTCAGCATTATCTGCCAGTATGACAGTGTCATCAGCATATCGCAGGTTCTTTATACATTGCCCGTTTATAATTATACCATCCGTGGTGCCTTCCAAAGCTTTCTGAAATATCTTCTTAGAGTAAACATTGAACAGCAAAGGTGATAGGACACATCCCTGTCTTACTCCCTTCTCGATATTGATTTTTCCAGATATTTTGCTTTTTATTCTGATTTTGGCCTTTTGTTCTTGGTAGAGGTTTGAAATGATCCTTACGTCTTTATCGTCGATATTACAAAATTGTTTGTGTATTGTTGTCACTGTCAGTGTATTGCAATGAGCATAAATTCTGTTGTGGCGGCAAGAATTGTGGCAGCGTTAGAAGATGGCCACGATCAGCGAGAAACGTTGGTGTAAGTCTCTCGAGTGTGCAACGAGTATGGCAACGGTACAAAGAGACCAGTATGCTTACTCGAAGACCTGGTTCAGGTCGAGGCAGGGTTACAACAGCTAGAGATGACCGCTTTGTCGTTTCTAGTGCTTTAGAGAAACCGAACAATCACGGCAGTTTCTCTTCGAAATCATCTGCAAGAAGTAAGAAATCTAAACATAAGTGAATGGTCAGTTAGGAGACGACTTCATGCTGCTGGTTTATCTTGTCGACCTAGAGTAACTGGACCGCCGCTTTCCCGTGAACACCGAATTTCCAGATTGAATTTTGCACGAGAACACTTGGTTTGGACAATGCAGGATTGGAGTCCGACTGGTTTCCGATGAATCGAGATTTTGTCTTACGGGCTCAGACAAACGTGTAAGAGTGTGGCGACGTCCAAGCGAGAGATATGCTCAAGCATGTGTTACCGAGCGTCGTCCATTTGGTGGAGGGTCAGTTATGGCATGGGTAGTCATATCGTTTGATGCTTGCACGGAGTTAGTCTTTATCGAGAATGGGACATTGACAGCGCATAGGTACCTGACACAGATTCTGGAAGACCATGTTTTACCGTTTATGGTTATTCTTGCAGACGACGCAACGTTTATGCATGATAATGCACGGCCCCACACTGCTAGGATAGTTACTGAGTATCTTGACGAGGTTCAAATCACAGGATTTGTTTGGCCTGCTCGCAGTCCAGATATCAATCCCATAGAACATGTTTGGGATGAGATGAAGAGACGTTTACGGAGTCATGTGCCGCCCCCAGAAATTCGAGAGAGCTTCGCGACATATTGGTGCAAGAATGGAATAATCTTCCGCAGAATGTGATCCAAAATCTGATCCAAAGCATGCCTCGTCGTTTGCAAGCTGTTATCACTGCCAGAGGAGGGAATACTCGCTACTGAAGTTCTTAAAATTTCTTTTTTTCAACAAAAAGCACATCAAATTAAAATTGTCCCTTTTCAATATTTAGTATATCAAAGGAAAATTCTTCATTTCCATTATTTTTAATAAACTTTAAAGGACAAAAACGTTGTTTTCTTTAAGCAATCGTTAGTAAACTATGTTACAACTGAAAATAGTTATAGTTATATAGTTATAGTATATATATATAATATGAGTAAAATATAAAAAATTGTATAATATTATAAAACTTTAATTGATAAAGTTGTCTTGACGCTAGAATAGTTATCCCAGCGTACATAACACATTTTAGTTAATACAGTGTAGAAAAAATATTATCTACTACTAATAAATTAATATTTCTCAGCATTTTTGAAAAACTCCCAAAAATTGTTGGTTTCTTCAGTTTCCCATATTTTTACGAAATTAATTTGTTTTTTAATAAAAACTGTCAAAAACATGAGATTACCGAAATTTTTCTTAAATGACAATATTTTTTCCACAGTGTATGCCTGTTATAATAAAACTTTATTTTTGAAATAATTTACACTTTCTGTCACGTACTTTAAACATTTCAATGAAGCTTTCAAAGCCACAACAACATGTTACACATTAAAAACAACTAGAGATTAATATCAAGAACGTACCAACTACATTTAGCTGAATAAAGATGCTAATGGGCGGATGAGAGGAAACTTGGCACTCGTACAAGCCGGCATCTCTTTGCTGCACGAACTTAATTTGTAATGTCCAGTCCTGAAAGAGCACAAAAACTCATTACTAAATGGACCCGATTCAAAAGCTTTACAAAAAGTTTATTTTAATGTAATAAAAGTACAAAGTTTCGTGGTTTAAACTTTGTCAAGAGAAGTACAGTTTTTATAAATAATAAATAACTCATTTTGTAATACATAAACAACACTTTTTAAATTTCAGCAGTTATTTTAGAGAGTCAATTTATTTTTTCTATATTCAGTTAATAAAAAGGTTTGTTTTCTTGTTATTGTCGTCGAGAAGTTGACCTCGTTTACTTACGATCGCCTATTCTTTGATAAATCGTGAGAATTTATCATGCATGTTTAATTATTCTGTTTTTGTCATTCTCAGCACATATTCATAAAATCTGAGTTATTAAGTTTTAATATTAATCTTTATTTCAATGAATTTATTTCAGTGAAGAACTAAAAACGGCAGAGGTCAGTAAAAATAGAAGTTACAGCGATGTAACAAAGAATGCAAGAAGACATGCATCATCGCAACAAGAAAAAGAAACTGATCTTACATTAAAAATGATATTAGAAAAGCGCAGTAAGATTAATGACAAAATAACTCAAATTGATCATTTCTTTATTTACAAAAATATCTCAGCTAACTGTCTGGATATCAATGACGGTTAGGACATGAAGTCTCATCAATCACCGATAATTTTAACTATGAGTAATACAGTGATTAAAAAGAGTTTAATCCAATATTGACTAATAAAAAACTGACTGAAAGAGCTTCAAAATAAATCTTGAACACAAAATTAATCTTGCTGTGCCATTGAGAAACACGAGGCAACTTGATGACGAATTAGAAGTTTTTATAAAAAATATCCAACAGGTAGCTTCGGAAAATACTCCCACAATAAGAAATATACTTCTAGAATAAAAGGGAACAACTATCCAAAAGAAATCGGAGCACTAATAGTAGAAAAAGGAATTAAAAAAAAATGGCAGCAATACAGAGCTCCACAAGACAAAACTAGTATAAATAATGCTACACAAAAACTAAAAAGGGAGATACAGAATATGAAAAATTTAACAAATAATTCTTTTTTAAATAATTTAACAGCTGACCAGAACCCAGATTATTCTTATGGAAAGCAACAAAAAGAATAAAGAGAAAATGGCAACTAGGCTAGAAGTAACGAACAGAAAGCAGAACTATTTGTAGATCATTTAGAAAATATGCTCAAATTCAACGACAATGATGGTGAAGAACTGAGATGGAAAGAACCATTCCAAACTGAGGAAACGTTGACATCATTTGGAGAAATATTAACAGAGATCAGACATAAAAGAGAATATAAATCCTAAGAAAGCTCCAGGATGTGATCTCATAACAGGAGAACTATTAAAAAATCTACCAAGAAAAGCCATAGTTAAGCTGACACACCCAATAAATGCTGCTTTTAGATTAAGATATGCTCCCATTCTCTAGAAAGCAGCCGAAGTCATTATAATCGCCAAACCAGGTAAACCTCCTAATGAAGTGACATCCTATCGACCAATATCACTCCTTATGGTGATGTCAAAACTATTTGAAAAACATCTATTGACAATATTAAAACAATAATAGAAAAAAAAATCTCAC
This sequence comes from Diabrotica balteata, assembly GCA_918026665.1. NCBI lineage: Eukaryota > Metazoa > Arthropoda > Insecta > Coleoptera > Chrysomelidae > Diabrotica > Diabrotica balteata. Next base: position 39,109,309 of record OU898283.1, read on the forward strand.
ACCAAATCATCAATTTGGTTTCAGAAATCAACATTCTACTATAGATTAAGTTAAGTAAGAAAATAAGAAGAAGTATACACCAATTTAAGGGAGATCAAAGCTAGCGTGCCACAAGGGAGTGTCCAGTCCTGTAACTATTGTATACGTGTGGCATTCCAGAGCTAAAACAAAACACTATTGGCACCTTCGCGGATGGCACAGCCATACTAGAGATAGGAGACACTAGTGAAGAAACGACTGATAAGTTGCAACTATCAGTAAATAAAATACATCGAATGAAGAAAACATTCTTTGTATTGGATGTACACAGAATATGGCGAATAAAATTAAATCAGACTAAATCTGCACACATTAACTTTACAAATAAAAAAATTTAAAATTTCCCAGTTAGGATAAATGAAACCCAAGTTCTTTATTCAACATCAGCAAAATACTTGGGCATCACCTTAGACGCGAAGCTGCGCTGAAAAGTCCATGTCAAAAAGTAAAGAGAAAAGACATAAGAATAATAAGATTGATATTAGATATAAGAAATTGTATTGGTTGATTGGAACAAATTCAACATTATCCATTCATAATAAATTATCTATTTACAAGGAAGTACTGAGACCAGTATGGGTATTTAGGTGCCAACTCTGGGGCTGTACCAAAGCTAGTAATCTATATATTATCCAGAGATTTTAAAACAAAGTACTGAGAAACATTGTTGATGCTCCTTGATATATATGTTGATGCAACCTCCACCAGGACATGGGCATGGAAACTGTGACCGAAGTAATCAAGAGAACATTTGAGTTAGTGTAAATGTATAACAGTTTAATGTAAAATGCAGAGTATAGTGCTGTGATGTTATTGTATGTTAGTTCTAGTGCCTTCATTGATAGATAAAATAACAGTAAGCCATAGGGTAAGCCCTCAGATTTAAATATTTGCTATTTATTAAGTTAGGTCAGACAATAACTGATAGCTTTATACAAACACCGCAAAGGTGTTATCCAAAAAAACGAATTAAAATGAAGCTACGTAAAATATCACTTCAGATATTTTAGTTAGAATGTCCGTCGGCAAAAAAGTTTACGATAGATACTCTCTTCAAACTTTGGGTATCGCCTCATTAGAACGAGTGTGACATGAACTGAAAGATATTGGAACACGAACTGAAAGATATTGGAAAATAGATTGTAGAAACAGGGAAAGCAGGCAGACAAATTCGATCAATTACAGTGGAGACAAAAGACAACAAGACGACATGTAAATTGAAGTCATGAAGAAAAAGAGTCATGAAATAACTCCATGAAAAAGCTCAAATCTCTTGTCTTTTCCAGTAGCCTTCATATTGTGGCTGTGTAGGGTCGTATTGCTGAGGCATATGTCTGAGATCGATATTTTTTAGGAACATGGCGCCGCCTAAGAAGAAAAATAGTTTGCAAATTTACAGTAGTTTAATTTAAGTGTTATTTTGAAATACATAATCAGAGTTGTGTGCGGGACACCAGCTAATCAGTTAAGAGTTACCTTGATAAATACAGTTTTATTTGTTATACCAAATTGTAACTATGGCGAAAAAAGAATTCGAGCATGTTTTTCTCCTTCTCTAACTTCAGATTAATGTTCCCGTACTAATACCTTTCAGACGTACAGTAATTAAATATATTATTAAATAAGATCTGAATGACTGTATATCCAAATAAAGATCTTCAATGTAATTACACACACACAAACATAATACACTCCATTGTAGCGAATTTGTAAAGAGGTTCGAACGGTATAGCTATGACGTTCCTCCAATTTAACATTCTTCGTGTCAGTCGGTAGTCCGCAGCATGAAACCTACTGAAGGATGCTCTATTTTAATTAAGTTACATGTATCCCTTAATTACGGGCGTAGACTGACTTTCGAGAGATTCTATTTCTACAAAGAGACTGGCAGGGTTGGAGCAAGATTTACCTTGTTTTCGCTTTGAGTTGGACTAACGTAATGAAATGCTCTGACGGTAAATATAAAGAATGTTTTTGTTACTGAAATGTTCTATATGCTATTAAAAATAATTTAAAGTCACACTTTGGAACTATTGTAAATGACACTTTAATATGTGTTTAATATTTTTAAAACTGAATTTTGTTAATTTATAACAATTTGTATAAATATTTAGCGCAGGATTAAAAGCATACTTTTGTAACAGGATTTAATTAAGCATCCAGAAATCAAATCATTTTAATAATATTATTAATTGCCTATTGCTCAATGCGATTGTTTGTTTATGACAAAGAAAATATCGGTGTAACTACTAACTAATGATGATTTCAATAGCTTTTTCAGGTTTAACCCCGGACAAAGCATTTCTTTACATGGACGATATGGTATAGCATCACTTAGTCAGTGTTTCCCAAAGTGAGGGTCGCCATTAGGTACTAGGGAGGTCGCCGAACATTTTAAAAGTAAGATAAAAGCATCACTTTGTTGTATCATGTATTTTTATTTTAACAACGCCGTAAATAGAAATAACAATTAATTATCAGACGAAATATAAAACTAAATATTAAAGTCCGTAAAAATAAAAGAGTAAAACAAAGTCAAATATTATAATCTTAATGAGAGCTATGCGCCTGTTTGTTTCTGTGAAATTAATCTTTTAAATCTAGGCTGTGTATTTGAGACACACACAATTATATCATTTTCAAGTACGAGACGATTTCTAACTCTTGTTTTAATGGCAGTCATAGACGAGAAACTTAACTTACACAAATATGATGTTACAAGTGGAACCAAACATTTTACAGCTTCACTCGCCAACTGGGGGTATTTCTGAATCTTTTTGGTAGAAAATTGGTCCGAGTTCTGGGAAAAAAATTGGAGCTTCAACATTTCATCACTTGATATTTCAATAAGTTTTTCTTTCATGTTTATTGGTATTTCAATATGCTGAAAGGAATCGGCTAAAAACGGATTTAGTATCCATCTGCAACTATCGTAACTGTTTTGAATTTCTTCGGGGAAATAATCACAGAGCTGTTGTTTTAAATTGAACAAAGTAACATGCATGTCAGCAAAAACTTGTTCGAAATTTGAAGCACTGTAACTGGATACATTTTCCATAATTTCTTGAAGGCACTGGAATGAATCGAGGTGTTTTTTGCCAAGTGAGGTCGACCATATATCGATTTTTCTTAGAAACTCCTTAATTTTATCTGTGGCTGTAATTATATTAATGTCGCGACCTTGTAAATTACTGTTCAAAATATTTAATTGCTCGAAAATATCAGCAAGGAAACCTAGTTTCAGAAGTCAAATAGAATCGGAAAATTGATTTTCATATGGGGACTTCTCATTTTTCAAATACATTAAAAGCTCTGCTCTTAAGTGAAATACTCTTTTTAAGACGTTGCCCCTTGAAAGCCTCCTTACTTCGGTATGATAGAGAAGATTTTTAAATAAAGCACCCATGTCTTCGCAAATTTTCTAAAAATAAGGGTCTGTAAAGCTTTTCCTTTAATGGAATTTACAACTTTAATGATGGTTTTCATAACACAGTCCATTTCAGGAGGTAAAGCTTTGGACACAAAAGCTTCTCGATGTAAAAAAACAATGTCTCCATTTGGCATTAGGTATTATTTCTTGCAATTTGACGACAAGACCAGATTTATGTCCTGTCATAGCTTTAGCACCATCTGTGCATATAGCAATACATTTACCCTAGTCAATATCATATTTACTTGTACGTTTCACAAAAGTGTCGAGTAAACATTTTCCAGTGGTATTGGTTTCCAATGGGGAACAAAATAAAATATCTTCTTGAATGCCATTATTTATATCATATCTTACAAACGTAATTAATTGGGCACAGTTAGATATATGTGTGGATCCTTCCATTTGAAGATAGAAGTACGTGCATTTATTAAGATTTTCCAAAACTTGCGCTTGAATATCTTATGCCATATCACTAATTCTTCCTTGGATAGTATTATTTGACAGAGGTATTGTATTTAATTTTGCAGCCTCTCTTTCCCCACACATTATATGTACCATTTCAACAGCTGCTGGAAAAATCAGATTTTCAGCAATTGTGTGCGGATTACTAGTTTTGGCAACACGATAAGCAACTTTATAACTTGTTAATAATGCTTTTTTATTAGTAGTGGTTGCCAAGGGAAAACTGTCTTGCTATTTGTAAAAGATGTTTAGCTTTCTTTCAAAGAATTCTATGGGCTTGTCTTTTTTATCTGGATGTTTGCTATTTAAATGTCGAAGTAACTTTGATGGCTTCATGCTTTGTTTGACAAGACTTGTCCACAAATAACACATTGTGGTTTATTGGAAATAACGGTAAAACCATATTTAAGATATTCATCAATGTAGAAGCTGTTTTTCTTTTTATTGCTACTACTGCCACTTTCAGACGTAAATGGTTCTGCACTTCTTTTTAAAAACTTATCCGTAATTTATAATTTATTGTAGACGTAAATACGTAAACGGGAATACGTAAGTCGTCAAATATTTACTGATTACTCAACACCGCGTTCGCCACCATAGGCTGTTTGGATTCGAACTGAGGTTTCGTTGCGCATCGCCGCTTATATAAAGCCAAAACGAGGCTACGAGAAGGCTCCAGAGTGCCATCTAGTAGCGAGCGCTTTCGCGATTATCATGGAAGGGTTTTGGGATGTAGACACAAGCTAATATGTAGCGGTGTACAATGTGCAGTCGACTTCTTATTATTAATTTTTATTGTAAATGCTATTCTGGCAGAAGTACCTACTACTAATTACTAGTGGGACAGATCGCAATTATTAAAATAATTGTATTAAAATAAAATAATTGTTTTTGATTTAAACTTAAACAGTAAAGTAAAATTAAATTTGAGAAACCATCAAATAATTGTAAACTAGGCACGCTATTTCTGTCAAATAATATTGAATAAATAAGTGGGGGGAAATTGGGGGGTCACGAACAAATTTTTTAGCAAAAAAGGGTCGCGGTTTAGATAATTTTGGGAAACTCTGATTAAGATAACCTAAGAAAGACATTTCAGACATGTCGAAAGTTCAACCTAAAACCAAACTCAGGAAAATTTTTAGAAGAGCAGTCACATATTTACGACATGATCTTTGTCAGAAAGGAGTTTCATCAGATAAAGAAAAATATGCAACGATTAAACAATATCCGACACCTAAGACAGCAGAAGATACAAAAATATTTGTAGCATTATTAGCAACTACTATAGATGTTTTATTCAAAATTTTGCTGAAATAAGCCTACCACTTAACAGATTATCGAGGAAAGCAGTAAAATTTTTTGGTCAAAGGAATGTAAAGAATTATTCAGTAAGCTCGATCATCTCTGATGAAATCACCAATCTTACAATATTCGGATTTCAGTAAATAATTCATTTTGACAACAGACGCATTCAACTACAGCTGTTCAGCAATTTTAAGTCAACACTACAATGGAATAGACCTACCAATAGCATACGCATTAAAAAGTTTTAGTAAAGGAGAATGTAATAAACCTATAATCATCATGGAATTACTAGCAATTCATTGGAGAATTAACCATTTCAAATGTTATTTATATGCAGCACCAACAATTTTGGTAAAAACGAATCATAAACCCTTAACACACCTATTTTTAATGAAGGAACCTACCTCAAAACTTACGAGGATCAGATTAAATCTAGAGGAATACGACTTTGAAATAGAATATTTAACAGGGAAAAATAATTACGCGGACAGTTTTTTAAGAATAAAATTGTATGAACTAAAGAACTTATAGAGCCCGAGCTCAATCAAGAAGAAAAATGGAAGAAACAAGGACACTGATATAGAAATAAAATCTACATTACATCCGGAAGTCAACAAGCAACCAGTAAGAAGAGTATTAAATAATTTAGAGGCGCATTGACTACCAATTTTGCCTTTTGGAGTAGACCGAATCTCACCATAACTGAGCATTCGGATCAAAAACAAAATCAAGTACAGCAACAGCATGGCCACGTAAATCAATTACTTTGATTTAAGTCAAATTTTGGCACAGCTTGATTACCTAGAAGTAGAGAATGCAGTACGTAAAGTAAAGATATACGTAAATGATATTACTTTTAAATTATGCACAATTAATGAACTTATAAAAGAAGGAAACAAATTATTGAAAAATATAGAAATATACATATGTGAAATACCAGAAACAATGTAGGGCGACAAAAAAACGTAGGATAATGAAGGAATATCATTACCATCCGATGTTTGAGGTCATGTAGAAAATAATAGGATAGGAAAGAATCTAAAGGTAAGATTCAAATAAAAAAAACATGGAAAAAGACGTAAGAAAAATACATTAAATAATGTCATAAATGTCAAATTAACAAATCAAAAAGACTACATGTCGAGAAATTCGTGATATCGGACACTTCTTCAAAACCATGGAACATAGTGTACATAGACACGATAGATCCATTTCCTAGAAGTAATAAAGGCAATAGATACTATATCACAATGCTGTGTAAGTAGACGAAATACGCAGTGAGTATACCAGTGTGCAACAAAGAAGCTGAGACAATAGCTCGCGTAATTTTCGATCAGTTTATACCAACATACGGACTCATCAAATCCGGAAACAATTCAGAACATACCAAGGCACAGAGTACAAAAATAAAGTAATGCACGAACTAACAAAGATGATAAAATAGAGCATGACTTCTCAAGGACGTACCACCCACAATCGATTGAAAGTTGTGGGAAACTACATAGAACATTAAACGAATACGTGAGATCATTTATAGAGGAAGACAGAAAAAGCTGGAACGTTTGTTACAGAATGTTCATATACTGCTACAATACAACCCCTAACGCGTATCATAAATGTACTCCTCCGCCTCAGTCCTAATCCCTTTTGGGATGTGGTGACACCATCAGGCCTTCACAGTTTTTTTAGGATTTTCCTCCATCCTTCTCTGTCCTGGGCTAGTTGTTCGGCTTCATGTAACCCTTGGTTAATCAATGATTTTGTTTGATCTACCCAACGGCTTGAAGATGTTTTCCTAGGTCTTTTTCCTTCAACTCTACCCTCGACTATTAGTTTTTCCATCGTGCCTGTTATTCTAGCAATGTATCCAAAATACTGCAAATATCTCTGTTGTATTTGTTTGAGAAATAAATATGTACAAAAAGGGAGTACATATGTGGGAAATTATTAGTATAATTTCCGTGTATGTGGACTGTATTATATAGGGCTGGTTCAATAAAATTAGGATAAGTAATAAAAGGTATACAGACAATAGCAAATTAAGTCTTACCGATATTTTTTCTGCTCCACACTCTCACAGTTGTTTTCGGTCTTCACTCGTGGTTATTCTTTACCCGCGAAATCTGTCCGATGCACCGGTTTCTAAACACGTGTTTCGAAAATATATCACGATGTAGAGCACACTTTGTCTGCACACGATTTAATACAGTATTCTTGATATTTCTCGCGTAACTAAAGCGGGAAAGAGGTAATTACGATAGAAAACCAGCCAAGATAGATGCTGTTCTTCTTGATAAGCAAAGAGAGAGAGAATGAAAGAGAGAGTACGACTGACTCTAGCGGTGGCCACAACTAAGAGAGTGAGAATGGTCTGTCCTTAGCGACGGGAGACCATCAAGATAGTGTCTTTCTTCTTTGCTATCTTGAAACTGTCTGTATTTCTTAAGAGAGGGGGTTGAACTGTAAGTAGGAAGGGTTATTAAGGGTTGGACTAGGATAATGATTGTCAAATTATGATATAAGGATAGTTAATAATACAGCGAAAAAATGACATGATTTTTCGCATGTGAGAAAATTGAACACTATCCTTTACTTTAAGTTGTTCACTGAACATAAATAAGTGTACATAAATGTACACCGAATCGAATTGCTATATGGCAGGAAAATAAACTTACGTGAAGACCCTACAGGAGACGTTCTACCATGTTACAACATAGATGCCCACTACAATTAGTTACTCTATAAACTACAATTTGCATCCGAGAGAGCTAAAACATTCTTATTAAAGCACAAAAAGGAGCAACAGAAAAGAAATAAGTTTTGGTCAAAAGAGAAGAAAATTGTAATTTTGATAATCTTTATATAGGTGCTTTCATAATAACAGAGGTAAATAACGTTAACTGTAAAAATAAGTTAACAACATAAGATATGCAGATGACACCGTGATTATGGCAAGCTCTGCTGAACAACTCCAATTACTTCTAAACAAAACAAACAGTTTCTGTGAAAAATATGGACTAAAAATGAATATAAAAAAGACCAAATATATTACAATAACAAATAAAAAAAAATATACCAACAAACACACATTTGGGAAATGTACCTATAGAAAGGGTTGATAAATACAAATACCTAGGAACCTGCATTTTAGACATTAATGATCAAACAACCGAAATTAGAGCTAGGATAGAAATAGCAAGAGATGCGTTTGTAAAAATGAAAAGAATTCTGTGCAACAAAGATCTTAGATTAATACTGAGAGTAAAAGCACTAAGATGCTACGTGTTTTCGATACTGCAATATGGACCTGAAAGCTGGACATTGAAGCAAGAACACATAAATAAGTTACAGTCCTTTGAAATGTGGTGTTACAGGAGGATGCTTAGAATAGCATGGACACAGAAGGCAACTAACACGGAAGTATTGCGAGAAAGAATGCGAAATAATAAACACAATAGAAATAAGAAAGTTATAATATCTGGGACACGTATTGAGGGGACAGCGATATGAACTGCTAAGGCTGATAATACAGTGAAAGATCAGAGGAGGAAGGAGTATAGGAAGAAGAAGAGTGTCATGGTTGAATAATTTAAGGGACTGGTTTAAATGCAGTTCTATAAAACTCTTTAGAGCAGCAGTAGATACAGTAAAGATAGTGATGAGGATATCCAACCTCCGATTGGGAGACGGCACTTAAAGAAGAAGAAGTAAAAATAAGATGATGTAAAAATAGTTGATTGATGTAAAAATAGGTAAGATAAAGGAGGTGCATAAAAATAGGCTATACGCTTACAGTTCAGAAACACGGTGAATTATTGGTATGTGAAAACAGGAATAATTATATTGATATTGAACAATTTTCTATTGTTACGAGATATAAGAAAATATGTATAAACAATTTGTGTATACTTTTATAAATATATATATATATATATATATATATATATATATATATATATATATATATATATCAAAAGTCATAAGAAATTATTTGTAGAGGACTGAAATATGTATTAAAAACAAATATTAAAATTGTTCTACGAATTAAATGTGTTCTAAAATTTTGTAAAAATATTTTTCAGACCACCCCTTAAATTCGGGCCACACGAGGTACAAGAATGTGTATGACATTTTGCGTTTGTTCATAATTGTGTTTCTGATATTTGGCAATACTTGAATTTTCAAAATTTTTATTTTGTGATTTTTTGTTTAACAAACAATATAGATTATGATTAAAAAATGTATTCAGTTGAGGAGAAACTAGCAATAATAAAAATATTTTATTCCGGCAATAGTGCGCGAATTGTCAATTCTTTATTTAGCGTAAGATATTCCAATAGACCAATTTAAAGTCATTTAACAATTCAAAGGATTTTGCATAATTTTAAAAATAATGGGACAGTGATTTCTAATTGTACGTGCACATACAATATTGTTTAGGTACCAAAAATTTAGAAAAACCAAATGAAATAAATACAAGTTGTAGAAAATCCCAAAATAAGTTCTCGGACCATTGCAGACCAGTTTAATATTCATAATTCTACGGTCTTAAAAATTTTGAAAAGGAAAAAATTCCGTTCATATGAACTGAATACATTTCATCAATTTTATTGCTTTGTAAACAACACTCCACTTGTAGTAGTAGTATTTGTAAAAATTTGCGTATTTTAGTATTTGTGTATAATTTAGTCACAAAATTAAAATATTGACAATTCAAATATTGTCAAATATCAGAATCATTAATATGACCAAACGTAACATGTCATATACATTGTTGTACCTCATGTGGCCTAAGTTTAAGGGGTGGCCTGAAAAATTTTTTATATTTTTACAAAAGTTTGAAATACATTTAATTCGTAGAACAATTTTAACATTTGTTTTTATTATATATTTCAGTCCTCTATAAATAGTTTCTTATAATTTTTTATGTAAAATAATTAGGGAAGCAGGAATTCAACAATTGAGAATTTCTCATTGAATTTCCTATGGCCCATTTGGCCATTCACCACCCGGTATATGTAAATAGTGAATGTAAATAATGTATGTATGTACTGTAATCAGTTGATGATAACACAAAAAATTTTTTTCTTTCAAAAGGGAAGAGTAAAAACAGTTTATGCAATTGATTGAATACGAATAGCAGTCAGAAAATTTTTCTTCCAAAGAATAGGGAAGTAACAGGATATAATTTAGCATCCAGAAATCAGATCTAAGTAACCCAATTCAGTTTAAAAATTTAAAATCCTTTTAATAATATTATTCATTGCTTATTGTTCAATGCGACTGTTTGTTAATGACATTAAAAATATAGCTGTTACTAGAACACGCTTACCGAGGCGCTGACCTAGTAAAATTTGCAATATATTTAAAGCTTATTTAATATTGTGTACAAATTATATTAGTAAAACACGAATGTATAAACAAACGCATGTGAGTTAAGTAGCTGGAAACTAATGGCAGTAGATCATTATTATAAAGAATTAAGAACTAAGAGTTAACAGTTGCAGCTATTGTTGTCATCCGTCAACTGGGTACTCTCTCTATTATTGTACTTAAAGAACCTATAAAGTAATTATGAGTATGCAGTGAGTTTGAGTTAATTAACCCCATGCAGGGGGTTGGAGAGTCTCTCTTCTTAACTCAACTCTACCCCTAAAGTTCGACTATATGGAACTCCTGATGGAAGCAATCTAATAAACAGTATATGATCATCCAACATTATTATACTTTGAAGAAAGGTTATTATTACATATTAGATATATGCATGCCACTACCAATTTGCACAACTACTAAAGGCGTGAAAATATTATTTAGATGCAGATTATTGCTATTATACGCACAAAGCATTTGTCTTGTGAGGCGAGTGAGATTAAGAAATATTATCATAAGTAAAATAAAAGTGACTTTTATTGATAATTTTTCGACTGTTCTAACAACCATCCAAATTTCGTCATTTTGTGTCATGTGGAACAATTTCACCCAATCATGTCAACATTAGACTGATCGAGTTTCACAACTTCATCCAAATAAATTTCAAAATAAGATTATAAATATTATGCGTGTTAATAGATCTTCTATAGTGGAGAACAGCAACGAATCTAATATTAACTTAAATTTTAATAACTATACTTTCACTAACTGTACTTTTAATAAATAAATGTTTCGTCATGTTGAGTTATGATTTTTTTTTCGAAAAATTATCCGCCGAATATCCCTCGGACATTGATGAATGCCTCATAATTTCATGACAAATTTCTCAAGCTCGTTGCTTGGTAACAGCACTCAGCCTTCGGCTTCGTGCTGTTACCAAGGAACGAGCATTCGATTGTCATGAAATTATCTCGTCTGTTATCAATGTCCTAGGGATATTACTGCTGATAGTTTTTCGACTGTTCTAACAACCGTTCAAATTTCGTCATTTTGTGTCATGTGGAACAATTTCACCCAATCATGTCAACATTAGACTGATAATTGCATTCAGTGCAATTTTCATTCCCTATGACAACACGATCGAGTTTGACAACTTCATCCAAATAAATAAATAAATCTAATGTAACTTAAATTTTAATAATTGTACTTTCACTAACTGTACTTTTAATAAATAAATGTTTCGTTATGTTGAGTTATGATTTTTTTTTCGAAAAATTATTCGCCGAATATCCCTCGGACATTGATGAATGCCTTATAATTTCATGACAAATTTCTCAAGCTCGTCTGTTTCTCAAACGAGCTTTCGATTGTCATGAAATTATCTCGTCTGTTATCAATGTCCTAGGGATATTACTACCGATAATAAAACTTTTTATTGTCAATAGGAGCTTATAACATTTAGGATTTAATAAAAAGCTTTTTGTTTGTAGTTTTTTTCCTAGAACTTAAGTACAGTTTTAAAACAGCAAAAAATTTAGTTTTTAGCTAAATATTCGTTAAGTTTATGTATATTAAAATTTTGCAATATTGAGAACATTTGGTAATTGTAGGTAAATCTAAGACAAGAACTATATTTGACAGCTACTATACTGTTCGAATTAATTGGGATAAATAAAACAAGAAACAATCTGTTTCTAAAACCTTAGCATTTACTTATTACATATCATAAGTATACTAACTAATCTATATATTAGTATTGGTAGTGGATTATCCAAACGGCTGTGTAACTCTTGTAGCTCCAATATTTCAAATATTTTGAAAATAAAAGAATTTCTGCTAAACTTTAAAATAGAAATTCATAAAAAAAATTGATGATTTTAATAATAAAATAACTGAGTAAAACAATAAGCTCAGTTAGATTGATTTATTTAAGTCTACTGAATTTACGGATAATATTGCTAATGAAGCTGTAGATCGCATAACACGTGCTTAAAATATTCTAATTCGAGGCGTAACAGAGTCTTCCTCTAGAGATGCACAACTAAGAAAAGATAACGACGCGAATAAGGTTAAGCTTGATTTGGAAACTGTGGGCTGCCAGGAAAAGCGAACGACTTTCTACAGAGTCAGCAAAGCGAACCAATGATTACCCCGAAAAATAAAGGTAGTAATCGGTTCGGAACACCACGTTAAAGATATTCTAAAAAATAGAGAAAAACTTTTGGAGAACAAACCCACGGAAAAATTCTCAATAATTGACGACAAGACGCCCATCCAACAAGATCATTGGACATAACGATACAGATTTTCCCATCATAACAACTGCTTACTCAACTGAAAAAACGTACCCTCTGAAACCTTTCCAAATACGACACCTTAAACAGACGATAGAGATCCTGAAACGCAACAAAACATGAAAACGAACGCCAGCATAACTAAAACTATAGAAAATTTAAGTCAACCCTATTTACCAAAAGAAACAAAATCATCAAATCTAAATAATATTAATAATTCTGCTGAAACTGTAACTCTGCAACCTTCAGTTAATATTAACAAACAACTTACTCAAGTATCTACTCAAGTTAAAAGACAAATCTCATCCTCACCTGACATCGACCAAAATAACCCAAAAACAGACTCACAAATATTTGCTCCTCCTATCAGACATAAACTTAAAAAACCTAAAAAACAAACTAAAACCTCTGATGACGACATTATTTGTTCTCTAAAACTGATATTAATTCACATAAATTTTAATGAAATATGCGACTTTCTAGTTAATACTCTTCATGCTAAAGATCCTGAAACTATCTCAAAGAGCTACTCAAATGAACCTTCCGAATTAACCGATATCCTTAACTTTATTCATTGTTACTTTCACAAATCTTAATTAAAAAAACATCACCACATAAAAGAAAAAACTTAACCCCACTCACACATCTTCAACGGAAGAGACCGAAAGATCCTATGGATAAACCACTAATCCTTCAATGGAACCCAAATGGGTATTTCGCTCACATCAAATCACTCAAACTATTAATTCAAACATATTCTCCACTAATACTGTGTATACAAGAAACTCACTTTAAAGAGCATTCGATAATAAATTTAAAAAATTATACTCCCTTTCGAAAAACTAAAAGTACAGAAAACGCCAGTGGGGGCGTGGCTATCTTTGTCACAATGATATTGAAGCTAAGCCTATTAATCTAAATACCATTTTCGAAGCCGTTGCAGTTTAGGTCATGTACAAAATAAAAATAAACATTTCTAATATTTATATATTCCTCACCCACATGAAAGTCAAATACAAGAGGAAAACTAATTTACTACATCAGTTACAGCCTCCGCTTATTTTATTAGGGGATACAAACTGCCATAACACCACTTGGAGATATTCAAAATCAGATAAATGCGGGAACTTATTACAAAACACAATCAATATTTCAAATCTAATACTTATGAATACTGGGGAACCCACCAGGTTTAATTCCTATAATGGGAATCTTTCATCTATTGATATTTCATTATACAGTCCATCACTGGCAACTATATTACATAGAAAAATTATATGACAGTGATCATTTTCCAATAATAATTGGCACATCCAATTTACCAAAAGTGAAAAATAAAAACCACTAAATGTGACCTTTTTCAGCAGTATATCGATGAAAAACTATGTAACTTCACATTAGATAGAAATATTGACAACAAAATATTATGTACATTAAATAATATAATTATATCGATAGGTAAATATAATAAAGCTATAGGTAAATCAAAAACGTGTAATAGGACACCGGTCCCCTGGTGGAATGATCAAATTGCCAAATCATTATCTGCAAGCAAACACGCACTGAATATTCTTAAAACACATAAAACAGATGCTAATCTCCTGGAATTTAAAAAGCTTGGAGCAAATACTCGATATTTAATTAAAAAAACCAAAAGAGAATCTTAAAGGATCTTAAAGAAACCTTAAAGGACCAAACAACTACATCAATATTAATACCTTTTCTTACAATAATAATCTTGTTTCAGACAAAAACGATATATCTGAAATATTAGCCGATGTGTCTCCACTAAATTCTAGTGATAGCAACCTAAACTCAAATTTCATTAAATACAAAAATCATGAAGAATAAATGAAAACATAACTCAACAAGAATTTGAGTATTCTCTAAACTGCCTTAAAAATATCACTTCCGGTCCAGATGATATTCCACCTATTTTTTTGAAAAATATTCCAAAATCAGCAAAACTTATCCTCCTAGAACTATTTAACTCGATATTTTTCAATAATATATTTCCTAAGATATGGTGCCATGCAATTATCATCCCAATTGTTAAACCCAACAAACCTAAAGACGATCCCTTGTCATATCGTCCAATCTCCTTGACATGTAGTATGTGTAAACTAATGGAAAAGATTATAAATAACAGACTAGTATGGCATCTAGAAAACTCAATGTTATTATCCCTCTATCAAAGTGGGTTTCGTAAAGGCAAATCCACTACCGACAACTTAGTATCGCTTGAGTCTGAAATCCATGAAGCATTTCTACACAATAAAAAATTACTAGCTGTCTTTATTGATATCAATAAAGCTTTCGAAACTGCATGGAAATATAACATCTTAAAAACACTACAAAAATTTGAAATTGAGGGTCACACACTAGCTATTATACAAAATTTCTTAACTCATAGGCACATTGAAGTAAGAGGTAACCGTTATAACTCTAGTTCACGCTCTCTTGAAAATGGAATTCCGCAAGGCTCCATTATAAGCCCAACATTGTTTCTGATTGCAATAAATATCATCTTGGACGAAATGAGAATACCGATTAAAGCCAATTTATACGCAGACGACTTGTAACGAAGTAATACAGAAGTTTTTACACACGCTGGAAAAATGGTCACTTAAAACTGTTTTTAACTTTTCTCCTGAAAAAAAACATAGTACATAATATTCAGCAAACGGAAACATATAAAGAACGTTAATCTAACTTTAAATGGACATACTCTAAAAGAAACAAACGAAATAAATTGCCTGGGGTTAACTTTAGATTGCACCCTAAGCTGAAAAAGCCACATACATACCTTGCAAAAACAATGTCAACCTAGAATTAATTTCCTGAGAAAATTCTCTCAAACCGTACGTGGGGAGCAGATACAACAACCCTATTAAACTTATACCAATCACTTATACGTAACAAATTAGACTACGGCTCAATATGTTATGGTACTGCCAAAAAAAAACTACATTAAAAAAAAGTAAACTCAATTCAAACAACGTCACTAAGAATTGCTCTGTGCGCATTTAAAACTAGCCCAACCAATGGCCTTCAAGTATTAGCTAACGAATTATCTTTACACTTACGAAGGCAACAATTGTCACTAAAATATGCAACTTGTATATCATCAAATCATTAAAATCCCATGCATTAAAATAGCTTAAAACCTAAATGTATCAGTAATTACAAAAATAAACTGATTAATACATTTCCTTTTAACGAAAGAATTAAATTCAGTGGTTACGACTGGATACTCTGGACTTCATTGGATCCACCCCAAAACTTTCCCTCTTGGTCAACTAGTCCACCAATTGTAAATACATCCCTTACCCGCTATCCCAAAACATCCACTAACCCAACAGTAATACATCAATCATACCATGAAATAATAATATTTCTATATCCAAATTCTGAACATATCTACACTGATGCATTAAAAACTCAATCAGGACTAGCAGCGGCTTATATACATGGAGCAGATCATTTCAAAATACAATTCCCTCGAGTTGTAGCATATTTACTGGAAAAGCAATGGCTATTTTAGAGGCACTGAAAGTTTGCGAAGGGAAACGAAGCAGTGGACCAACTTGTGAATAAAGCTGCACTAGATATAAGCATCCCTGTGTCACACATGACAACAAGAAACGACCATAAAACCTTCATTAAAAAACATATTACCAACTTATGGTAGTGTAACTGGAATTCCACATCTAACAAATTAAAAGATGTTATAGAAACTGTCGGCACCACCTTACCACTTCCACTCAAACGTTGTGAACAAGTGATAATAACTCGACTACGATTAGGACTTACTATGCCAACCCATACTCACATAATAAATAAAGAAGACATACCTTTCTGCTACAACTGCAAGATCTAAACCACTGTGAATTATATTCTTTTAGAATGCAAAACATACACCCAAGAAAGAAGAAAAAATAACCTCTCTACTAATATGAAGGATCTACTAAGCTGCCACTTCAACCAAGTGCTGAAATATTTGAAAGACATTAAACTTGACAGTGTTTAATAAAATATATTTAAGTTATAGAATATACATTGTAAGAAATTAAATACTTGTAATTTGTGTTTATACCCCCTGCTATTACAGCATTGTGCAAATTATTGGAATCACTGAATTTTTTTTTCATTTTTTCAATATTCACAGTTGGCAACACTACCTACACAGTTGACATCTGACCAAGCATTTAAAACATAACCTTACTGTGTGTTGGTGGTTTGAGTATGTTTTAGGTCATTTCTTACCAAGCTTGTGTTGTTTTGGGGGTTTTGTAGCATTTTGTGTTGTTTTTGGTTTTATTAAAACATGGATATTACGCCTAGGAATCGTGAAAAGATTGTCACGTTGAGTGAACACGTATGCCACAAAAAAAGATTGCTAGAACATGTGGAGTGAGTCAGGGGATAGTAAGCAAAACTTTGAAGCGTAAACGAGAAACGGGATCAGTGGATGTGACAAGCTTAGGAAAATGTGGGAGAAAAAGAAAAGCAACACCAGCAGATGATAGATTTTTACTTTGAAAGAGCAAATTGGGCCCAAGAAAATCAAGCCAAGACCTACAACAAGATCTAGCAGCATCAGCTATAGTGATTCATGACTCAACTGTTCGTAGAAAACTTTTGGAGAATGGTAGAAGGGCAATTCGTCCACAGAAAAAACAGCTTATAACTGAACGAATGAAGAAACAAAGGCTACAGTGGGCCAAAAAATACTCTAACTGGACTGTAGGCGACTGAAAAAAAATCCTATTTACAATTGAAACCCACTTTATAGTTCAGGGACAGCGGTCAAAATTCGTCAGGAAGTCTGACAATGAAAAGCTTACACCATCTCATATTGATCAAACC
The DNA here is from genome assembly GCA_918026665.1 of Diabrotica balteata. Lineage (NCBI taxonomy): Eukaryota > Metazoa > Arthropoda > Insecta > Coleoptera > Chrysomelidae > Diabrotica > Diabrotica balteata. The sequence goes on from OU898283.1 coordinate 39,127,081, forward strand.
GTAAAACATCCAGTCAAAAAAATGTTTTGGGGATGTTTTTCATACATGGGGGTTGGATCTTTTCTGCCAATTGAAGGCATGATGAACAGCCAAAAATACAAATCCATGTTGGAAAAGTATTTGGACAAACAACTCCAAAAATGTCAACCCCAAGGAGGAGTGATTCTTCAACAGGACTCTGCTTCCTGTCACAAATCAAAGCAAATAATGGCATTTTTCAAAAATAGGAAGATTAATGTTTTAGATTAGCCCGGTAATTCGCCCGACCTCAACCCCATTGAAATATTATTGGCCATTTGCAAAGCTAGACTGCGAAAAATCGACTGTACCACTAAAACAAAAATAATATAAGCCGCCATTCAGGTTTGGTATCGAGATGAAAAGATATCTGACAACTGCTAGAATCTATGCCAAAACGGGTAAAAGCAGTAATTGCTGCCAAAGGGGGACATATTTCCTACTGAATGATGTAAGTTTACCTTTATAGTTTTGTCAAAATATAATTTTTTACCAAATAAACTGTTTTTTCATTAAAACAGCCTATGATTCCATTAATTCGCACAATACTGTAACTCTTAGTAGTTGCTGCAAGGTCATTTTTGTTAAAATAAAAAAAAGTAATAATCTTGCTGCAATCTATACAAAAATACGGTTTTTCTCGTGTACAAGTAAAATAACTAATAAATCGATTTTGATTTTTAATTTCACGATTATAATTTGCGAATAAATTACTCATTTTTGTTGTCAATATTCTCTTTTCCTAGCAACATAAAAGGCTTAGAATAAAAGAGGAAATAATCTGTCCTTTATAAAACAGTGCTGCCAGAATTAAACAGGATCAATAGAGCACTCTTGCAGATAATTCTGTTTTTGTGTCCTTTCCTCTTGAAACGTCTGGAGTATTGAGAGTGGAAACAAAGAAGTTTTATAGAGACTTGGCTGTAAAACTACGAGACAATTTGGAGATCGTAGAGCGTACCACTTCTTCATGCAACGTCTAGCAATAGCCATTCGGCGTGGAAACAACGCAGCGAGGGTGTCCCGAAGTTTAAATATAACTCGACATTACGTATTCTCAAAAGTTTTTATTACTCTAAGAATTAAACTTTTATAACTGATTTATAATTGTATAATTAAGTAATAATATCGGTCAAAGAAAACATAAAGTTATTATTTCTCTTTCAGTGCTTAAGTTTTCTTTAAGGTTCACAAGGCGGCGGATACATTGGATACGAATTTGTACGAAAATTTGTTCGCACGCATTCGTACGAAATCGTAATAAAGCATCAGAAGTAAACAAATCAGTGTACTGAAATGCTTGTCATTATATTGCTTGCAAATTTGTTAAGAATTCGTACAAGTTCGTACGTGTTTTCAATACGACCAAAATATTTTGTTTGTTAATAGTTGTTCGTACGACAAACCTGCGTTTTCTTGTGTTTTGAGATGGATTGCGGAAGTACTAATAACTTTAGTGCCGAATAAAGATCAGTAGACTTCGGCAAATATGCATATTGCATATTTTGCATATTGTGCATATTTTATGCAAATATTTCATATTTTGGCATATTTGTATAAAAGTTTGGCTAAAGTGCATAAAAGTTCAGATTTATATACTGTATTTGAACATTTTTAAACATACCAATTTAGTTCAATTCTTGTATAAAATTTTGCAGTCATTTTAATCAAGAAATGATCTAAGTACGTAATATCTACAGGTACAAAACATTTACAATTTCAAAGAAGATCAATTTAAGTAGCCCTCAACATTCTTAGAAAGTCTCGGTCACTGAGGCATTCAGTTATTGGATAATCGCTAAGGGTTCGCTCATTTGCATTTTATGATCTAATCCCCAAATCTATCTACAATTTATTGTATCTTAACAGCAGGTAAACGGCTAATAGTTTTGTTCCTAATTTAGGGATTTTCCAAAATCTCCCAGTTTATTGAATTAGGTACCTAAACATTTCTAATTTGATGCTCAGATTTGTAAATCATTTTTGTTTTGATATTCAAAGCGTAAACACTCGTTGTGCGTAACAAAAAGGAAGATTGTGATTTTATAATGCCTAAAACAACCAGTGCTTCAACTTGGATTAAACCTTATAAAGAGCTGTCTATGGATATGGGAAAAATCTACTGTTCAGTCTGTGGCAAAATTGTAAGTATCTAATATTTTCTATTAAATATCTAATATTTCATACATACAGGGTGTTTTCAAATGACACTTACAACGTTTGACTGTAGATACTTCTCGAAAAATTGAACAAAACGATATAGTTAATGAGGGGTCAAACTTATTTACTTTTCGAGATACAGGGTGTTAAAATTAAAAAAAATTAAATTCTTTTAGTTAATAACAACAATAACTTTAAAACCAATAAACGTATTTACTTGAAATTTAGTACTCGTAGGTTGTTTTTAAATGAAAAATAGCTTCCTTTAGTGAGAAAAAATTGTCCATGGTACAATACAATGGTGTGTATTTGGAAAAATTTTTCACCTTTACTTTTTTTTATGAAGTCAGCTATTCTAAAACACAAATATTTTTATTGTAATTGAATTAACAAAAAAAAACTTTTGTTGAATTTTAAAATAAGTTATATGATGTACTAATGGTTAGTAACAAAAACTAATTTGTGGATTAATACTGCATTTAAAACACTTAGCGAGTGTTTTTTTTTCAAACCAGTTATTTGATTAATCAAAAACACCTTGTATATTTTTATATTTTAAAGGTTGGGTTAAAATAAAGGTTTTTATTTTTATTTATAGATAGCATGTGAGAAGAAATTTCAGATAGACCAACATGTGAGAACTGCTTCACACATTGCAAAAAAAGGAAAAATAGGAGGAAAACATCAAACTTCAATGGCTAAATGTTTCCAATCTACTTCAAAAAAATTAGATGAGCAAGAAACTTTTAATGAAGACTTGTGTCGCGCATTAGTGTCTGCAAACATACCGCCTTCAAAATTAGCAAATGTAAATTTTAGTTCTTTTCTAAAAAAATATTGCAAACTTAATGTTCCAAGTGAGCGGTCTCTAAGAAGAAATAATGTGAACGGGCTATACTTGTCGGTGTTAATTAATATTAAGGAAGAAATTGCAGATAATTATTTTTACATATCTGTAGACGAAACCACTGATTCCTCAGGAAAGTATATTGCTCATTTATTGATTGGTGTTCTTAAAGAAGATACCTTACCAAAATCTCATCTTATTTCATGCCAGCAACTTGAGAAAACAAATGCTTTAACAATTTCGCGTTTTATACAAGAAACACTAGCAACTTTTCTTCTTTCGACAACTATTCCTTCTAATAAATTACTGTTTATTTTATCGGATGCTGCTCCTCATATGGTGAAAGCAGGACAAAATTTAAAAATATTTTTCCCAGATTTAATATAATATGTTACTTGTGTAGCGCATGGATTAAACAGAGTTGCAGAGGAAATACGAAAAAAGTTTCCTCTTGTAAATACCATGATATCCAGTGTCAAAAAAGTATTTCTTAAATCTCCTATAAGAATTCAACTTTATAAAGAAATTCTACCTAACATTCCTCTTCCACCACAACCTATTTTAACGCGATGGGGAACATGGTTAGAAGCAGCTAATTTTTATGCAGATCATTTTGTTAAAATAAAGAACATAATTGATACGTTAACAGATGAAAGTTCCCAATCTCTTTTGGATTCTAAACAAACTTTTCAGAGTAACTTGCTTCAACAAGAACTTTCATTTATAAAATCAAATTTTAGTTTTGTTCAAAAAACAATTACTCAGTTAGAATCACCAAAACTGTCATTGTTCGAAAGTACAGCATTAATAAAAGAATTTGCGTCATGTTGTCGGAACGTTAGAGGTAATATTGGAAAAGATATTTTAAAAAAATTTGAAGCTACTATGGAAAAAAATAAAGGTTACCATATTCTTTCTGAAGTAGTCAGTGTTCTAGCTGGAAATATTTCGGAAACAATTAATTTAGAACCAAATGTTTTGGTTAGTTTGAAAAATGCTCCCGGTACATTAGTTGATGTTGAACGAAGTTTTTCCATATATAAATATATGTACTCAGACAGAAGCCACAAGTTTTTGTTAGAAAATTTTGAACACCACTTGGTCATTTATTGTTTCCATAATTCTAAATAAGTTTATTCATACTTAAAAATGATGTAGTTACTTAAAATAAATGTAAATCTTAATGAATAGTAGGAAATATTTAGTTATGTACACTTTTTTTTTAAATAAAATTGTTACTATTTTACGATTTTTTTATTTATTTGTATGCATATTTTGTAAAATATTTGCATATTTTCGGGTAAACACGTGCATATTTATGCGCATATTTTCTACATTTTTATTTGCATATTTGCCGAAGTCTAACGATCAGTATGGCATCAAAAAGGCAAATAGTATCACAACAGACAGTTAAACAAGTAATTATGGAAAGAAATGGCAGATCAAATGAAACTAGGAGGTAGGAATATTCATGTTAATATTTATTTAAGAATAATTTTATGATATAGGTAATATTATTTTGCTTTTTATGTTTTAACACAAAATAACCATCGTATTTCCCAAATTATTTTTAATGAATATTGAAATATTGCATGATTTGTTTCTAATATCGTAAGCAATAGTAATAACCCTGTTAAAATTTCGTGTTCCAACGTTTCTTTTGCTTGTTGTTTGGAGAATTACAATATCTTAAATGATCTCTAAGCTTCTGGAAATTTAGTCCAGAGAAAGGCCTCATTAGATAGTGTTTTAATGAATCGGCTGCATCTTTTACGAAAATGTGTATAACAATAATATTTGCATTCGGCAACGTCTTAGGTCCAGGTACACAAAATATATATTGTTCAAGACGGTTGTACAGTAATGACGTAGTGAAAATACCCCCATCACTCTGCTTTCCATAACTTTCAACTTTAACACATTTCAAATTATATTCCGCATATACCAAACCTTGAAGCACAATCGAAGAATATGTTTTATAATTGAAATCGAATGACCAGGATTTCGCAGGTCATTTAATTGACTCCTACACAATTAGCAAATTTCCATTTTCTATAAAACTGTTCAGCAATCAACGAAATCGTTAATTTGGTCGGAAAAGGCATATGCTTTTCGTGAATACTATTTTATATGCACTCACAGATTTCATAAACCACTTTTCGAATAGCTATATGTGACATTCGGAATGAAAAGGCCAATAATCTAAAAGAATCGCCAGTTGCAAGAAACTAAAACAAAATCATGCAGTTGGTAAAAAATAAAAACATAATTCTTTTTAAATGGTGTTGTGCGTCAAAAATGGTGTGGATTGTGTGTGATAGGTAGGGTTTTATTTGTTGTGATAGGTAGGGTCTCATTAGAGAGCCTTGATGCAAACCAACCGTCACTGAAAAATTTTCGATTAATCCGAAACAAGTCTTTACTTTCGAAACCTACTTTGAAACCGCAGTTCTCACACGTTCCCAGTGATTTTAACCAAATATATAGAGGTTTTTAGTTTTTTATGAAAATATGATATAGTAATCGTTAAACATCACTTAAATTTATATTCTGACATTATTGAGTGATTAGTGAAAGGTATTTTTAAAGTTATTGGTACACCAAACTGATCGCGAATATATACACTAATGCAACCATGATCGTAAGACTAAAAAAAATACAAACTATGTAAAAATCAAAAGAGGAATTAGACAAGGAGACACGTAAGATTTGTTTATAAATATAATTACTTAAGTCGTGAAATCCAAATTGCCAGGGACAACCAAACTGCTGAACTGCAAAGAATAATCACTTTATCATGGGCAGCATATGGAGTTCTATCAGACTTATTCAAGAAAAACATTTATTATTTAAATTATTAGAAAAACAAAACGTTCGACCAATGTGTGCTTTTAGTTATGACCTAACACTTTCCTTAATTCGTGCTACAACAACCAAACTCAAAGTAGCCCAAAGAAAAATGGAACGCTCGTTATTTGGACTGGCTCTTAGAGACAGGGATATAAACGAAGGAATAAGAAGAAAATTATTAGGCATAACAGATGTCATAGAGCGCATAGCAAGGCTGAAGTGGAAATTTAGCTAGGGTTTATAATAGGCAATGGTCCCAAAAAATTACAGTATGCAGACCACGAACAGACAGAAGAAGCAGAGGTAGATTGGCTGCAGAAAGCTGCAGTCCGACAGAACTGAAAGAAATTATAATTCACAAGGAATCTACGTTCCTGTAGTTGGCTGTATACCATGTATAAAAATTTAATTAAAAATTACTTAAAACTTATACCTACAACAAACCTAACTTATAACTTATCCTTTTTATTTCTTTTGTGCCTAGTGTTGCCTTATGACAGATAGGACCTTTCTTAAGTTATAAGTAGATTATCACACTATCAACATACTACATAATCATGTCCCAACCATCAAAAAATCTTTCGTTCATTACATATAATAGCTAATACAATAAAACTTCCACACCTTTTAGTCTGTTACCACCTTGTCAGACATTTATGTTAATGAACTGATAACTCAAAAATTTTCACATTTGCCAGGTACCAAATGTTGCTTCTGACATACAGGGCCTCTAGATTTGAGTTAAAAGTTAAATAACACGTGAACATTTACTAAAACAGTTTTATTTTATTCATATAAGAACACTTCCAATTATAAATAAATACATTTAGATCCAACCATTAACATCAAAATTTCTAAAATTCAACCTTCCACATGTGTCTAGTTTATATTTTCTGGGTACCAAATATTTAAGAAACATAAAGGGCCATATAATAAAAATTTTTTCTATATTACATTGCTACATACATGTATAGTTGGTTGCCTAACTACAACCATACAATTTTTGCTCCCTTATATCATCTTATTTACATAAATTTAAAACTACAACATTGATGGATAATACTGTTATATTAGTTTACTTAATTTTCACAATTTTAAATAACGTTGGCTTTTGTCTTAAGTAGAAACATACAGCTACATTGACTGCTCTGTGATAATTTCCGTCATAACTTAACAATATTGTCATCAAATGTCATTGCTAACCAGTTGCACTCATAAAGTCCTCGAAGACATACCGTCTCAGGACTAGCAACTTCAACGTGGAGTCATATGTCGCCATGTTACCTAATCCATCGGTAACTCTATAATCTTAAATTATTATAACGTATTTTTAAAAACTAAATGTAATTAAACATCTGTTAACGGGTTTTTTCCCATATATTTAATCTTGGTGGCTACATTCATGTACTCCTTGTAAGTATTAACCACATTTTTCATTAACCTTAGTCATAATTTTAACCTATGTTCTTTTTAATTAAGTGGTTAACTATTTTCTAGGACACTGATGATGGAACATGGTTTCCGAAAACGTTATGTCTTTTTAACTTAGCCCGTTTGGGCCTTAAATATAAACCTATTACAAAGGATTTTTAATTAAATTTTTGAAAGAAATTAGTTCAGGCCTGTGTTCAAATTTGGACGCAAGTATAGAAATAGTAAACAGACAATTTGCTAACAATAAACAAGCAAAAAGAAGAAGACGAAGAGTGATAAATGTCAAGATGCCAAGTAATTGAATCATTTATTTTGAAAAGGTAACAAGTACATAAGTGCAAAGTTTGCATGAAGAAAAAAAACTGGTTTTCTTCAAAAATGATGTAGTTACAAAATTTTTTCAAATATATGAGTTGATAGTGGATGTGCTGCTTGCACAATGCCATGGTTGTCAATTGCTTAAAGTACACTATACCAATAGAATATTTGTTTAAATATTTTGCATATGTTGCACCTTTTCGAAACAAATGTGTGTGAGTCCAAGAAAAAATGGAATAAACTACACACTAATTAGAAATCCTCTTCTGCTGGTTCAGCTTGCTGTGTTGTAGGCCATGTGACAATCTGGGACCAATATTCCTTTTTTTTCTACTGAAATATACACCAACAGTTTCTTTAAGTCTTTAAATTTTTTATGATTAATAGGCAATTTACCGGAATATGCAGGATATGAAACGCAGTCAGGAAGATTAACTCTGCTTTCTTGTATTTTGGCTAATCCAAAACACTCCTGGATTATTTTATCAATAAATGGAAGTGCAGTTATTTTGCCAGGAGTTTCCTTAGAATATCGAAACTCATAGAAATTGCTGACTTGAACGGAAACTTGTTCTTGCCATAGCTTGATATTGACAAAACTTGCTTCTTATAGTATTGTGGCCACCATTTTTTGAAGTCGATTACTTTCGTACCAACAACTTTGTGAACACTATTTTTTTTTACTTTCTGAAGAAGTCTTAATAAGAGAGATATATTCATCATAAGAATATATTCTATCATGCCTCCGTAGTTTTATTTTCACAATTCTAAAATCTCGATCACATTCATTAAAAGAATGTCCCCTCATTGGAAAGTAATGTGTGATATTTTGACACCGACCACTTAATGTTAGCGTTAACAAAAATCGCACTACAGTATTGATTTTATTTTGGCCGGGGCATCCGCCTTAGAAAAAATACAACTCAGTTACCGTTAAGGGTACGTGTTCTTCAATAAAATTGAGCAAAAATGTACATACTTGATTTAAACCTTTTAATGATTCTGCTTCTTGGTATGAATAAAAAAAAGCTTTGTTGGTCTTCATATTATCATGAATACAAAATTCATAAATCCATAGCTACTTATAGTAAAGAACCTCTTGTACATGAATATAAAGAAGGGGCAGATTCTGCATGTAGTAGACTGTTATTGCCTTTAACTCCCCCTTTCTCCGCATATTCTGGTTATTTCATCTATTTTTGCATAGAATTTCTTTGCTCTTCTTTTATGCACTAGAAGCTCAGCTACAGCAACACTTTTAGCATTTTTATTTAACAATGGATCTGCTATCTTTGTTTTTACATTTTTACACAGTTAACATACATCCACCTAAGATGGGACAAACGAAAGATCGAAATTTTCTTTAAAATAGGAATAGAAGTAGTTATATTTTATGATTTTATCGGTGATATCCGGATTCTTCTCCAAAAATATTTTATGAATAATTTTAATGAAGATGACAGGTATTTTTCTGAATACTGTTTGAGTAGTGGACTTCGTTTTTAGATAACGAATTAACAAATTCATGAATTCGATGCAAGTAGTTGCAATCAATAGCATTATGCCTAAGACGATATTGCTGTTCCTCTTAAATCACGAGGACGTGTGTTATGAGTCTTTAGTTTGCATAAACGATAAACTCTTTTTATTGTCATTCCATGCAAGTTTATGAAAGCTTTCTTGCTTCTTCTTTCATACTACCCATAACTACAAACATAGTATTTACAAGAATAACATTTATGCTTACTTGATGTCTTACGGTTTCTAATGTTTTGCACGGGATTCGAGTCTATGAGTCCATGCAGATATAGATCCTGCTCATTTTTGTTTGAAAGTTGGTTAAGGTTGGCTATAATTTCCGCCTTGTTTTCACAAGGGAACATATGGCAAAACTTCTTTAGACAGCTAAACATAATAAAAAATCTATTGCTCTGTACTCTGTATCTCTGTACTCTAAAAACTGCATTATTTTTATTTACCCACAGTTTACTCCTGTTTTTCTCTGAGCAACTTTTTTTCCAACATGATCTATATGAGCTTTAAATTGAAAAAGACTGTAAGACTTGTACACACTTCTAAATAGGTCTAACTGGTAAGCAGGTTTTGTATGTTTTCAATAAAATTGATAGTGTGTAAAATAATTTATTAATTAAGCTTAGTATACTTTCGACATAATAAATGTCATCATCAGAGCTATCGTCAAAGTTTTTTTTCTGTCATCGTATTTTATAAAAAATTTACTCAACTTAACGTTATTTTAGGATAGCTCTGATGATGACATTTATTATGTCGAAAGTATACTAAGCCTAATTAATAAATTATTTTACACACTATCAATTTTATTGAATACATACAAAACCTGCTTACCAGTTAGACCTATATGAGCTTTTCCTTTCAATACAACATTTCGTATAAAATTTTGTATATAGTTGTCTGCATTCCCAACACATTTTCTCTTTTTTCGTACTATTTCATCTTCACTCTCGTTACTAGACGACATCACTGAGTGTATTACAATAAACAACCTTCAAGTGAGCTAGCTATATTTGCAAGAACAACATGGCCAAAGGTAACATGGCCAACACTTGTTACCTTTTCTAACTAAACCAAAACTCAATGTCTATTTTTAACAGGGACGAGACGAGATATATTACGTTTTTAACCTTTCAGTGCTAACGTAAATTATTTTGACATAAGTGCTAACGTCCGTCTCTGGGACCGTATGTTTATACATGCCCCAGGACTGTAAATTTTACAAATTTTTAAAATTTAATTATTTCAAGGGTCTTAATAAATACTTTTTTATTTAAAATAAATGCAGTTTTATTTAAAAATTATATTTATAAACATTTATTTTAACAAAAATAATTCCTTAACAAAAACAAGCAATCATTCTAATAAGTGAGAAAAAAACTCTAGAATAGTAATATAAACAAAAAAATTGCTGAATTATTTTTAAACTAAAATGAAATAATCCACTCATAATAACCACAGTTACGCAACTATAATAATACGAAGTAACTTTAAGCTTAAAAAAAGTCAATCTTTTTCTGAACATTCCACACATATACCCTTTATGTGTTCTAAGCACATAAATTTATTGCATGAGTAACAACTGTACTTTGTTTTTCGACTTTTCTTGCTTCCACAGTAAAAACAACGACCATTAGATTTTTCAATATTTTGTACATTCAATGTGATATCAAACATTTCTCTGAGTCGCATACTTGTCACCCTTGGCAGGTTTGTTGCAATTGCTCTACGTCTTGCATGTGGTTCAAGCAGTTGAATACCCATTGTCTCTAAAAATGTTCTTCTAAGTAGTATGCGTTGGTCTGTCCGAGCAGAATTACACTTGTATATTGTAAATGAATTTATGCCGGCGATATTCAATATTGCATAAAATATCACCATGGACCAGCGATTAGTCGATTTTGCACAAATGTAGCTTTCACACATATTATCAATAGTGTCGACTCCTCCTTTGGTGTCGTTGTAATAAATTATTATGTTATGCTTACCAGTATTTGGATCCAACGTGTCATCTTCATAATGCATTGTTGACATCAGAAGCACATTTTTTTTCGGTTTTGGAATATACGAAACAATACTGCATTTATCTTGATATGCAAACATACTTGTAGAAGTAGGCTTATTTATAGGCGCCGTAAATTCCAAAGGCTGTTCTGGCTTATTTCTTCGAAGAGTTCCAATTATAGTTAGTTGATGATTGGCCAGTAATGTGTCAGCAAGCTGCTTACTGGTAAAAAATTATCAAGAGTAACATTTCTATTTGTACCCCAGATGGGTTTGCACAAACGTAATACTAAATCCAAAGTCTTTGTGGTTCGATGGTAGGGTCCCTCTGGTTGCTGACCAACATAAATTTCTAAATTTGAGGTATAAGCTAATTTAGCATCAGTCAAGGCATATATTTTTATACCGTACCTATTTGGTTTTTTTGGCATATAAACTTTGAACCCACATCGGCCCCTAAAGGCTTCTAATTTTTCATGAACTGTACAATAGTGTGACATGGCGTAGTGTTTTGGCAAATTGGTGTTAAAGTCTTCAAAAAAGCTTCTGATAGGAGCTAATTTATCAACTTTTTGTCTCTCTACACGAGTTTGTTTATTATCAAAGCGAATAAATGCCAATAGAAATTTGAATTGCTCGTATAACATTGTAAGGCGAAATATTTCTAAGGATGTACTGTTTGTTCTAAATAAGTCGCGAGCATTGAGATGGTTATTCTTGAACTTTCCTGCTATGTACAACAGGCCTAAAAGTGCTTTTATTTCTAGTATATCCGTCTTTCTGTAGGTTCTATTCAGGGGATCAGCATGTAGTTTAATATTTATATTTGTATTTTTTACAATAAGTTCCAACATCTGGTCTGTTATAAAACAGCCCCAAATATCACAAAAGATTATTTTCTCCCTAGCATCCCCCTTTACACCTGGTAAATGCCTCCTTAAATTGTCTGCTCTCGTACACACTCGCTTATTACCAACATGCTTTCGCCATTTAGTTCTTTTATCCTTACCAAAAAAAAATAGGAACTCGCCGGCAAATATTTTGTGCTTCTGCCTCATCAAAAACATCATTTTCTGCCTCTGATATATCCTGTTCACTATCTGTATCGAGATCTTGTATTTCAACTTCAACTTCTTCACAACTATCCGCAGAATCGTTGCATTCCAATTCATCATTACTATTAACTTCCTCTAGAAGTCTCTGTAAATATTTTTGCTTCTCCTCGTAGTTCATTTCTATTTCTAAAAAGTAAAAAAAAAATAATATTTTATTCACTAAAAATGCAACGCTGGAAGTTACAATCCTTACCTTTAATACAGCCGCAAAAGCTAACATCCGTCTCTGAGTCTGAGGCCGAAATCTTGTGTAACGAACGAACTATGTATCTACGTTCAACAATATTTTAATACTTACAACGGTTAGGTAAAATATGAAGCTATTGAAAGACCTAGCCTGAATATCGGAATAGATCGTTAATTATCGGTATGAATAGGTTAGCTCCGTCTGTGAAACCATGCGTTAGCACTGAAAGGTTAAACTACATACCGTGTCGGAACAATTTGTGAGCAATATTGCGTCAACAAGTGTATTTGGCAAAAAGTGTCATTTATTACCTTTTCGAAACAAGTGATTCAATTAGAATAAACACGTAGATAATTTCTAGTATTGATTTTCATTGTAATTCCAAAACTATTGTAATGTGACGAATTATTTTTAAGATTTAATATTCATGTAAACCTATGGATATGACACACAGTATGTGCAATTGATATATTTTGTACCAACATCAATATCGTTTAAACAGGAAACCTAATCTAAATATTTCGATATACCGTTTGTTCGTAAATTATACATAGCTGCGTTAAAATTACAATTACAAAATGTCAGTGCTAAATCATATTTTTTATCACGTTAAAAACTGGGTCGCTTTGATAGACGGGTTGAATATGGCCGATAGGACGAATATGACGATATTCGATTAAGTAGAATAATGGTTTGGGTCGAATGTCTACTGGAGATATGAAAGCCACAGCCGACGACAGAATGGGAAATTAAATTCATACACAAGACTCTTATACTTATCACTTGATAAAATTTTATTTGAGCTGCAGACGCTACTCATTTCACTTCACTAATTTAATGAGCGATAAAACGGGAAGCTAGGAAAAATTAATCCTCGGCAAGGCGATTATTATATTCTCTGGTTTTAATAGAAAAATCCTTTGTGTTATGAGATAAAGCAGTATAGTTGAATTGTTAAAAGTCTCCCAATACGTTGTCAGTAACGATACGATCTTTAGAAATATATCAAAAAATATCTTGAGAGCAAATATCTATTTTAGTTTTTACATTTTTGTTATTATTTTATACATGAATTATAATATTGTAATTTTATTGGTTTTGTTGCTATTTCAAAAATATATTAATAATAATGTTCTGAATATATATTTATTGTATAACCTTTTCCAACCCAAATTATTTTCTTTCAATAAATTTTGTTGAAAATAACGTATGTTATAGGAAACGATACAAAAAAATAATTGTTGATAACTTTTGTAAAAATTTTGTATCCTAGAATCTTTAAACTAAAAAAAAATAATCCTATTTGGAATCATCTGGCGTTGGTGGTACCTGAATTATCGATTTGTAACACTTGATATTATGTCTGGTAAAAAATTGACTATAATAGGAAATACGTTTATTATTGCATTAATTTTACTAACAATTTAATTTTGTACATAGAAACTATAAAATCAATTTTTATTTTGTGTTTTTTTTTTATTGAAATTAACGTGTCTCGACATCTATGGCCATTGACACGGGTACAAAAACATCTGGAATATTACATTATACATATAAGATGATTACATTACATAAGATAAATACAGTATTTTTTTTGTTTTTGAACGAACAGTGTTACAATATTGTTATATACGATAATATAATGTACAATCTTTTAAAAAGTCAATTAGAGCACTGTACATATTTGGCGAACTAAGTATCTGTTTCACGTTACCGTTTATATTATGAGCTAATCTATAGTCTATAATAACTGCACTCGACGAGTAAGTGTTCTACTGTAAGGCGCTGATAATCACAATTTTCACAAGCAGGTGGGTTTTCGGAAGTCATCAGGTATCCGCGAGTGATGCGTGTGTGTCCTATTCGAAGTCTTCGAATTATAAATTTGTCCCTCCTAGTCATTGTAGGCATTTTAAATGAATAAACAGTAGGATTGATTAAATCTCTCAAAAAATAAAATTAAAAAAAAAAAAAATTCTCAAAAGAAGTTTTGAGTTTTGTCCATTCCAATGATTTTGCCATGTTTTGCAAGTGTTTTGTTTTATGGTTGCTGCTACATCTTGATGAAGTTGAATTTTTTCTAGGCTTAGGTCAGAGCAACTTGCTTTTTTTGCTGCGATGTCTGCAGACTCATTTCCACGTATGCCCACATGAGATGGGGTCCAAAGAATGGTTATTGATGTTCCCCTGCTGTGGTTTTGATGACAGATATGTTGAACTTTTTGTACTATCGGATTTAACGAGTATATGTTGGCAATGGACTGAATTGAAGAAAGAGAATCAGTGCATATAGCTAGAGATTTTGTATTGGGAGAAGTCATGTTTTCAGTACAGACCGCACAGCCAGTATTCTTTTCATCTTTAGATGCGTCGGTATAGAGAACTTGATAATACTGTTTTGTATTTATTGCTTCTTGAAATAATTGTCTAAAGAGGTGGTTAGGAATGTCTTCTTTTTTTATGTCGAGTTAGACTAGTATTGAAAGCAGGTAGCTTATTGGTCCACGGAGGATTATTGGAAGTACTGATGGGGGTAGTTATATTCAGGTCTATAGCTGCTAGCAAAGGATTTACTAATTGTGGTAGGGGGTAAATACATCTGTCTTTATTTTCAGGAGCGTAATGGATGTTAACAAGCTTTAATACTGGGTTTTTTGGGTTAGCTGAAACTCTAGTGAAATAGGAAGAGAATAAAAGCTGACGTCGTATGAAAAGAGGATGTTCCAAAGTTTCAATGCACATAATTTCGGCGGGGCTAGATCGAAATGCACCTAGGCATATACGTAAGGAGGTCGTTTTTATTGAATTTAGGGATTTAAGATAAGTTTTACAGGCGATCTAGAGCGAATAAGAGCTCTGTAGATTTCCAGTAACATATTTTCTTCAGCTCTCCATTGATGATGTGCAAGTGTTTTCAATATGTTTAGTTTACCAGCAGAGTTGTCCTTTAGATTTTTTAAATGTATTTTCCAATTTATCTTCTGATCGAATATTAGCCCCAAGATTTTATGATTGTTTACTGTAGGTAAACTGTTGCTAAGTTAAACAGAGTTGGACTTAAAACAGAGCCTTGAGGTGTACCATTGAGTTGTTCGAGAAGATTTAACTCATTACCGTTTATTGCAACTTTAAATTTACGGTTATTTAAAAAGTTGTCTATGAACGTGTAAATATTGCCTGTAATATTATTATCGATAAGTTTCTGTAATATTACATTCTTTGAAATAGTATCGAAGGCGCTTTCAATATCGAAGGCTGCCAAAACTGTATCATGTTGCTTCTTGAAATTTTCGGTTATATGGTTTTGTAGTAATACTAAATTGTCCATTGTGCTTCGATGTGGTCTGAATCCCGATTGAACAGAGCTAATTATATTATGCTTTTCGGAAAACCAGTTAAGTCTATTATTGATTAGTTTTTCCATTAATTTACACATGCAACATGTTAGTGAGATCGGTCTATAAGAGGATGGCACTATTGAAGGTTGGTCGGGTTTTTTTTTGGAAGAATGATGGATTGTCTCCACAGGTTGGGAAACTTTTCGTTGATCCAAAGAAGGTGATAAAATGAAAGTAGCTTTGTGAGTCCATTGGTGGCTAAATTTTTGAAAAATATGGAGGGTATATTGTCAATTCCTGCTGCCGAATTTTTTAACCCTTAAATGCCCGTGATATGAAAATAACCATAAATGCCCATGTGGGGTCTCCTAGGGACCCCACTAAAATTTTCAATTTAGTAACGTAATTTAGCACTGACTAAAAGGAAAACACGGTTAAAAATAATTTTAAGCATATTTGAATACTTTTTATTTATTTTTCATACAAAATTAACGGCTTTTCTAGAAACAAATTCTTTTCAATTCGAACAAAATTAAAATTAAATAATAATATAAGCATATAACTTTTAGTTGCAATTTTTACATACAATAGTTTTTTCTTCTTTTCTGTGCACCTGGCATATAAATTTTTTGCAAAAAGAGCAAACGGTATTCACTTTTCTGTCACAGTTTCGCGGACACTGGTAACAACGAGCACGTTTCTTAGCTGAATGGACGGATTGAGTTGCAACTTCGGTAGTTGGGTTTACCATTGGTATGATACAATCTTTTAGAGCAGATTTTACATAGGCTTTATGTTTTATATATTTCGCTCTTTTTTCCATGTTGTTTAGAGCAAGCTCAGCCCCTAATTGTAACAGGAAAATACGTCTTCGTGAAAAATTATTTTTCTTTCAATCAGGATTTTTTTCAACGTATAAAATATAGGCATTTAGTGCACATATGTCTATAATATTCATAAAGAGCCTGAATGGCCAACGAGCAGTTCTTCTTTTACAGGAATATTCCCTAATCAGTTTGTCGGCATTATCAACACCACCCTTGGTATTATTATAGTCTAAAATCATCAAGGGTTTGTTTTGAGAGTCTTGACAAATTATATCACTATCGTGTTGACTTGAAAGAAGATGTACCATCCTGTGTATTTTAGGTATGTACGAAACCATAGCTAATTCTTTAGTAAAAGCAAATATTGACGACTCCGCAGGTCTTTTTGTCAAACTTAGTTGTGGTGGTGTATCAGGTTTATTTTTGCGGACGGTCCCAAGTAAAGTAGGGTTTTTAGATAAAAGATATTGAGCAAGAGGAACACTGGTAAAAAAGTTGTCAGTTGTAATTCCTCTCCAACTGCCATGATATGGTTCCACCAGATCTTTCACAACACGAAATCCCTGATTTTTCTCTATTCTACCACCTGGTAGTTTTCCAAGGTACACCTGAAGTTTTGATAAATAAGATGTTTTAACATCCGCGGCAGCCCAAATTTTTATCCCATAGCGGCAAGGTTTTGATTTTATATATTGTCTAAAAGGACACTTTCCTCTAAAACTCACTAACTGTTCGTCAACGGTTATATGTTCGTATGGTTCAAAGGCTTTGTCACAGTTAGAGACGAACATGTCCCAAATTACTCGTATCGCCGCTAACTTATCCTGTTCCTTCCGCTCCACCCTGGTCACTTTGTCATCAAACCTCAAGAAACTCGATAATTCTTCAAATCGGTTCCTAGCTAATGCGGCTGTAAAAAATGACCGGCGTATTGAGGTGTCTGTAGACCATATCTCTCGTGTCGATTCTTTCCCACACCTTAAAGCACCAGCTTTGATAAGTGCTCCTAAAAAGCTATCCAGTTCATTGTTGGTAAGTACCGTCCACTCTTTTTTGTTATTCGGATGTTTTTCGTTCCACTCTTGATAACACCTAACAGCTTCTTCATTAGTATGAAGGCATATGACATTTTTCATCTCTTCGGTCAAAAATAAATTGAAATAGTCTAAAAACGTGTTGGAATTTTTACTATAGTTTGTTAAGCCTGGATGTACATTTATAATATTTTTTTGTTGCCTCTTGGATCTCACGAAAGGTAGGCTATTCCACTGCATTCCAGATTTGGATGTATATGTTGGACCACTAACCTTACTAATATTATCTTCCACTTCGGTAGGTTCTGCATCTGATTCCTCCTTCACTGTTGACTTCTAAATTGTCCTCAGTTTCCGAAACATTTTCCTCAAAAACATCTTGCTCTTCGCTATCTGATTCGTCGGTAATCTCATAGTCGAAATCGGAGTCTGATATCCCTTCTTCTATATTTGGGATAATTTTTTCATGTTCTTGGTCGCTTATTGTCATTTTCATTTATAATAAAAATATTCTGGTGCCTCGAAATGCCCAATTGGGTCACAGCGAGACCCCACTTATCTAAATCTCTCTTACAGACCACTGCACCTCACGAATGTTCGTGGTATACTAACAGAAAACGTAGGAGACACGTCCACACAAATACCTGATTGCGCGGTTGCCAAATGTTTCAAATAAAGATATTATAGCCAAAAATGTATGTCTGGGGTCCCATAGTGACCCCGATTGGGCATTTAAGGGTTAAGGTAGACATAGCAAATGAAAGCTCCTGCAAAGTAAAAGGTGAGTTTAAAGCGAGGAGGTCATCTGAGAGATCTGTAGAAGAAGGAATAACTTTATGTTAAGTCAAAGTATTTGTGTAGTTGTCATTTTTGCTTTTATTGTGAAAATGAGTTGCCATAATTTTAGCAATTTTATCATGTTCAGTTATTATTGAATTATAATAACTGAGCGCTGGAATTGACAAGTGTGTTGTTTTCCCGTGCATTTGTTTAATTTTCTTCCAAACTTGACTGGAAGGGGCGTCTATAGATATGGAAGATATGTACTTATTCCAACAGTCTGCAATGTCTTCGGTACAATAATCAGGAGTTGAGAATATATGTATCAATAAGATTATAATATACTTAAATAGGATCTTTTTGGTTTGATTTTGATTCTATATAGTTCCAAAAATTCACGAAAATCCACACCACCCATCGAAATATTAAATTCTTTGGCAATTCCTGGTCGTTCGATTTCTACATAGGTTTTGCTCTTGCTGCACCGTCTCTTCACTTTATTAAGAGGATATTTTTCTATATCGTTCGATGCTATTATGACGGACTTGAGGTCATGGTATTGCCATACCATTTAAGAGCAGTAATATTTTTTTTGTCGTCTATTTTACATCAGAGGATCCAACTGCCAGGGGCCTACTTCTTACAGTCTCTGCAGCAAGGAAGCCCCGTTCTTTCAGACTAATAAGTAGATCATAAGATGTGAATCAAAATCTTGAAATTTATGCGATTTGAAAAATTCCCAAGACCTGATTAATCTTGGACTGTTCCTTTCCCCACATATATCTTAAAAACGTATACTATGACGCTACGTCCTGGTCTTGCAAAAACTTTTATCAAAAGACTGATATTTTTTGTACCCACTTATGACAAGTCGAAAGAAAATGTAAAAAGTATTTTTGAAGTGTGTATATTTTAGGCAATTCCTAGCTGAGCGCTTTCGGCTTTACAAAGCCATCATCAGAGCTATGGTCAATTTTTTTAAATACCACTACAAAGGAGAGATCTCATTTCCTTATATTTCCAAATTATGATTTTTGTTGCAATTCTTAGAACATATAAAAAAACATATAAAAAACCAACACTGGACTTCACAAACACGTTAAAAAAATTGAAAAAATTTTTTGTCATGGTGCGGGTGTAAGAACCCGACCATTGTTTGATCTGAGGAGGTAGGCAGAATAACTATTCTGCTAATTCTAATAGTTATTCTGCCTACCTCCTCAGATCAAACAATGGTCGGGTTCTTACACCCGCACCATGACAAAAAATTTTTTCAATTTTTTTAACGTGTTTGTGAAGTCCAGTGTTGGTTTTTTATATGTTTTTTTATATGTTCTAAGAATTGCAACAAAAATCATAATTTGGAAATATAAGGAAATGAGATCTCTCCTTTGTAGTGGTATTTAAAAAAATTGACCATAGCTCTGATGATGGCTTTGTAAAGCCGAAAGCGCTCAGCTAGGAATTGCCTAAAATATACACACTTCAAAAATACTTTTTACATTTTCTTTCGACTTGTCATAAGTGGGTACAAAAAATATCAGTCTTTTGATAAAAGTTTTTGCAAGACCAGGACGTAGCGTCATAGTATACGTTTTTAAGATATATGTGGAGAAAGGAACAGTCCAAGATTAATCAGGTTTTGGGAATTTTTCAAATCGCATAAATTTCAAGATTTTGATTCACATCTTATGATCTACTTATTAGTCTGAAAGAACGGGGCTTCCTTGCTGCAGAGACTGTAAGAAGTAGGCCCCTGGCAGTTGGATCCTCTGATGTAAAATAGACGACAAATAAAATATTACTGCTCTTAAATGGTATGGCAATACCATGACCTCAAATCCGTCATAATAGCATCGAACGATATAGGAAAGTATTCTCTTAATAAAGTGAAGAGACGGTGCAGCAAGAGCAAAACCTATGTAGAAATCGAACGACCAGGAATTGCCAAAGAATTTAATATTTCGATGGGTGGTGTGGATTTTCGTGAATTTTTGGAACTATATAGAATCAAAATCAAACCAAAAAGATCCTATTTAAGTATATTATAATCTTATTGATACATATATTCTCAACTCCTGATTATTGTACCGAAGACATTGCAGACTGTTGGAATAAGTACATATCTTCCATATCTATAGACGCCCCTTCCAGTCAAGTTTGGAAGAAAATTAAACAAATGCACGGGAAAACAACACACTTGTCAATTCCAGCGCTCAGTTATTATAATTCAATAATAACTGAACATGATAAAATTGCTAAAATTATGGCAACTCATTTTCACAATAAAAGCAAAAATGACAACTACACAAATACTTTGACTTAACATAAAGTTATTCCTTCTTCTACAGATCTCTCAGATGACCTCCTCGCTTTAAACTCACCTTTTACTTTGCAGGAGCTTTCATTTGCTATGTCTACCTTAACCCTTAAATGCCCAATCGGGGTCACTATGGGACCCCAGACATACATTTTTGGCTATAATATCTTTATTTGAAACATTTGGCAACCGCGCAATCAGGTATTTGTGTGGACGTGTCTCCTACGTTTTCTGTTAGTATACCACGAACATTCGTGAGGTGCAGTGGTCTGTAAGAGAGATTTAGATAAGTGGGGTCTCGCTGTGACCCAATTGGGCATTTCGAGGCACCAGAATATTTTTATTATAAATGAAAATGACAATAAGCGACCAAGAACATGAAAAAATTATCCCAAATATAGAAGAAGGGATATCAGACTCCGATTTCGACTATGAGATTACCGACGAATCAGATAGCGAAGAGCAAGATGTTTTTGAGGAAAATGTTTCGGAAACTGAGGACAATTTAGAAGTCAACAGTGAAGGAGGAATCAGATGCAGAACCTACCGAAGTGGAAGATAATATTAGTAAGGTTAGTGGTCCAACATATACATCCAAATCTGGAATGCAGTGGAATAGCCTACCTTTCGTGAGATCCAAGAGGCAACAAAAAAATATTATAAATGTACATCCAGGCTTAACAAACTATAGTAAAAATTCCAACACGTTTTTAGACTATTTCAATTTATTTTTGACCGAAGAGATGAAAAATGTCATATGCCTTCATACTAATGAAGAAGCTGTTAGGTGTTATCAAGAGTGGAACGAAAAACATCCGAATAACAAAAAAGAGTGGACGGTACTTACCAACAATGAACTGGATAGCTTTTTAGGAGCACTTATCAAAGCTGGTGCTTTAAGGTGTGGGAAAGAATCGACACGAGAGATATGGTCTACAGACACCTCAATACGCCGGTCATTTTTTACAGCCGCATTAGCTAGGAACCGATTTGAAGAATTATCGAGTTTCTTGAGGTTTGATGACAAAGTGACCAGGGTGGAGCGGAAGGAACAGGATAAGTTAGCGGCGATACGAGTAATTTGGGACATGTTCGTCTCTAACTGTGACAAAGCCTTTGAACCATACGAACATATAACCGTTGACGAACAGTTAGTGAGTTTTAGAGGAAAGTGTCCTTTTAGACAATATATAAAATCAAAACCTTGCCGCTATGGGATAAAAATTTGGGCTGCCGCGGATGTTAAAACATCTTATTTATCAAAACTTCAGGTGTACCTTGGAAAACTACCAGGTGGTAGAATAGAGAAAAATCAGGGATTTCGTGTTGTGAAAGATCTGGTGGAACCATATCATGGCAGTTGGAGAGGAATTACAACTGACAACTTTTTTACCAGTGTTCCTCTTGCTCAATATCTTTTATCTAAAAACCCTACTTTACTTGGGACCGTCCGCAAAAATAAACCTGATACACCACCACAACTAAGTTTGACAAAAAGACCTGCGGAGTCGTCAATATTTGCTTTTACTAAAGAATTAGCTATGGTTTCGTACATACCTAAAATACACAGGATGGTACATCTTCTTTCAAGTCAACACGATAGTGATATAATTTGTCAAGACTCTCAAAACAAACCCTTGATGATTTTAGACTATAATAATACCAAGGGTGGTGTTGATAATGCCGACAAACTGATTAGGGAATATTCCTGTAAAAGAAGAACTGCTCGTTGGCCATTCAGGCTCTTTATGAATATTATAGACATATGTGCACTAAATGCCTATATTTTATACGTTGAAAAAAATCCTGATTGAAAGAAAAATAATTTTTCACGAAGACGTATTTTCCTGTTACAATTAGGGGCTGAGCTTGCTCTAAACAACATGGAAAAAAGAGCGAAATATATAAAACATAAAGCCTATGTAAAATCTGCTCTAAAAGATTGTATCATACCAATGGTAAACCCAACTACCGAAGTTGCAACTCAATCCGTCCATTCAGCTAAGAAACGTGCTCGTTGTTACCAGTGTCCGCGAAACTGTGACAGAAAAGTGAATACCGTTTGCTCTTTTTGCAAAAAATTTATATGCCAGGTGCACAGAAAAGAAGAAAAAACTATTGTATGTAAAAATTGCAACTAAAAGTTATATGCTTATATTATTATTTAATTTTAATTGTGTTTGTGAAGTCCAGTGTTGGTTTTTTATATGTTTTTTTATATGTTCTAAGAATTGCAACAAAAATCATAATTTGGAAATATAAGGAAATGAGATCTCTCCTTTGTAGTGGTATTTAAAAAAATTGACCATAGCTCTGATGATGGCTTTGTAAAGCCGAAAGCGCTCAACTAGGAATTGCCTAAAATAAACACACTTCAAAAATACTTTTTACAAAAACTTTTATGCTCTATTCATGAGGATTTTTTTATATATATTGCTTTAGATTACTATGTCCTTTGAATCGTATAATAAACTTATTGATGCAGTTGAATTCCCCAGGTTCTATCTTATTCATATTTTGCCTAACTTTTTCAATGAAAGGTTTTACTTTATAATTTGTCATGGTTGCTAGACGACACTTTTAAATTATCGTTAACGTGAAAATATGCTCGCAGTTTATTAAAAAGATTACGTGATGTGATATCAGCTATCGTATTATTTCGCGTTTCTTTTGCCCAATACATTATATACGAAGAAATACGAACAATTCTACTCAATACATGTATGCCTAAGAACTGCTCTATCTCTGCTGAATTTGCATCAATATTTTTACTGTCTTTTTGTACAGATTACAAGTTTGTTTGCTATTGTATAAACAATACGTGTTTTTGTCTTCAAATTTAGGTGTCTATCCCACCATACTGAGTTAAGTTGTCGGATTGCTGTTCTTGTTTGTCCTAATCTTTGCTTAATTTCTTCATCTGTTGCTGCCTTTTTCATGATTATAAACCCAAAGTATTTGAATTTATCCTTTTCTTTGATTATTGCGTTGTCAATCTGTAGATCTTCCGTATCTTTTTCACTTGTAGATAGAACCTTTATTTTCGCGAGGTTAATATCTAGGCCAGCCTTGGTATATTCTTGTAGGTTATTCATTATGTAACAGGTCTTCTTGGTCTTGTGCAATCACTGCTTGATCATCTGAAAAGCTTAACGTATTCATTTCGTACCGGTATTCCATACCTTAGCATTTTCTTTTCCATGTAGTCAAGGCTTTCTCAAAGTTTATTTTAAATATGGTTGGAGATGTGAAACAGCTCTACAGGAGCCCTTTTGTTGTCTTCTATGATTCTTGTTCCCATTTTAATGGACACTTTATTTTCTTTATACAAAGTTTGTGTAGCTTCAAAGGGTTTTATTTTGTATTTCTTATTTGTTCATTGCCTCCTATAGCTCTGACCTTGGTACAGAGCCATACACCTTTTTTAGGTCCACAAATATCAAATGCATATCTCTATTTTTTGGTTGTTTCTTTTCCAACAGTTGTTTCAGTGTGTATATGTAGTCTATGCATGATTTTTCTGTTGTGGAGCCTGCCTGATCCTCCACGATTCTGCCTTTTATCACTTGCCCTATCTTTTCTCGCAGTATCTTTCCATAATAATCTTCCTATTCATGATATTACGCTTATTCCTCTGCAGCTTTTGCATCGTTTTCTATTTCCTTTCTTAAAAATAGATGTCATATACGCCTCCGTCCATTCTTTTGGGAGCTTTTCTCCATTTATCTGACATATACATTTTATCCGGTGTAATTTTTTTGGGCCGTACTTTATAAGCTGAGGTGAGATTCCCTCAGATTCCAGTGCTTTCTTATTTTTGATTGCTTTTATGGTTGTTCTCATTTTCCTATCTGTTACTTCTATTTCTTGTTGTGGGAATCTACTTCGTCTTCGCCTGTTTTTTCCAATAAATTTTGGTCTTTGTTCTGCTAACAGTTCCTTGTAATAATCCTTCCATTTTTTGTCCTGTATATTTCATAATTTAATTTTTTCTTTTGAGTTTTGTTTTAATCCCCTCAATACTTTCCATGACTTCAAAGCTCTTGTACCTCCTATGTATGTTTCAGTATTTGAGCACGTTCTTTCGCATTTTTCATTCTTCTGTTGTAATATTTATTTTTTCACTTTCCTATGTGTTTTTCTATATTCTTTAAAAACTTCATCGTTGTTTCTAGTCAGTCATTTTCTCAGTCATATATATATATATATATATATATATATATATATATATATATATATATATATATATATATATATATATATATACCTATATTAATGTAATATTAAAATTCTGAAGTGCGCTTAGCTAAGTTAGTTTAATTAATCAATTAAACTTATTTAAAAGATGCAGTTAAGATTGTGTCACACTATTTAATTCTCTGATCTCAGGGTTATACTCGTGCTTCAATATCTATGCTTTACATATAATAGGTAAGGTCCAAAAAATGCCGGAATAATAAAAAACATATATGATACAACATTAATATGATACAACATTATATACTGAAATAAAAATATATTGAAATAAAATTCACACTCAAATATCATCAATAAAAAATATCTCATATAATGAATATAAAAATTTTGTTCTACGTACCTTCAAATATTATATATATATATTATATTATATATAAATATTATATATGTAAATATATATATATATATATATATATATATATATATATATATATATATATATTAAATGGCCAACTATATGGCCTAGGAGACAAATTCGTTAAACTTCCCGTGCTCGAATTGGTATCACTAAAGTGTTATGATCATTTCGGCCTATCCCAGCCATCGTCAGACACTTGGGCTGATACAAATTCAAACTCGGAAAGTAAACCGAATGTCTCCCAAATATTTACTACCGTGAAGTTAGCTTATAAAGGCGCCCCCTACTTTGAAGGCCGTGAACGAAACGATATGAATAATCGTTTTCTGTATCCTTTATGCTATGCGAAATGTGTAAAGAATTAAATCTTTTAGCGAAAGCCGCTATCGCTTTATATATTAAATGGCCAACTATATGGCCTAGGAGACAAATTCGTTAAACTTCCCGTGCTCGAATTGGTATCACTAAAGTGTTATGATCATTTCGGCCTATCCCAGCCATCGTCAGACACTTGGGCTGATACAAATTCAAACTCGGAAAGTAAACCGAATGTCTCCCAAATCTTTACTACCGTGTAGTTAGCTTATAAAGGCGCCCCCTACTTTGAAGGCCGTAAACGAAACGATATGAATAATCGTTTTCTGTATCCTTTATGCTATGCGAAATGTGTAAAGAATTAAATCTTTTAGCGAAAGCCGCTATCGCTTTATATATTAAATGGCCAACTATATGGCCTAGGAGACAAATTCGTTAAACTTCCCGTGCTCGAATTGGTATCACTAAAGTGTTATGATCATTTCGGCCTATCCCAGCCATCGTCAGACACTTGGGCTGATGCAAATTCAAACTCGGAAAGTAAACCGAATGTCTCCCAAATCTTTACTACCGTGTAGTTAGCTTATAAAGGCGCCCCCTACTTTGAAGGCCGTGAACGAAACGATATGAATAATCGTTTTCTGTATGCTTTATGCTATGCGAAATGTGTAAAGAATTAATTAGCGAAAGCCGCTATCGCTTTATATATTAAATGGCCAACTATATGGCCTAGGAGACAAATTCGTTAAACTTCCCGTGCTCGAATTGGTATCACTAAAGTGTTATGATCATTTCGGCCTATCCCAGCCATCGTCAGACACTTGGGCTGATACAAATTCAAACTCGGAAAGTAAACCGAATGTCTCCCAAATCTTTACTACCGTGTAGTTAGCTTTCGCTAAAAGATTCAATTCTTTACACATTTCGCATAGCATAAAGGATACAGAAAACGATTATTCATATCGTTTCGTTCACGGCCTTCAAAGTAGGGGGCGCCTTTATAAGCTAACTACACGGTAGTAAAGATTTGGGAGACATTCGGTTTACTTTCCGAGTTTGAATTTGTATCAGCCCAAGTGTCTGACGATGGCTGGGATAGGCCGAAATGATCATAACACTTTAGTGATACCAATTCGAGCACGGGAAGTTTAACGAATTTGTCTCCTAGGCCATATAGTTGGCCATTTAATATATAAAGCGATAGCGGCTTTCGCTAAAAGATTTAATTCTTTACACATTTCGCATAGCATAAAGGATACAGAAAACGATTATTCATATCGTTTCGTTTACGGCCTTCAAAGTAGGGGGCGCCTTTATAAGCTAACTACACGGTAGTAAAGATTTGGGAGACATTCGGTTTACTTTCCGAGTTTGAATTTGTATCAGCCCAAGTGTCTGACGATGGCTGGGATAGGCCGAAATGATCATAACACTTTAGTGATACCAATTCGAGCACGGGAAGTTTAACGAATTTGTCTCCTAGGCCATATAGTTGGCCATTTAATATATAAAGCGATAGCGGCTTTCGCTAAAAGATTTAATTCTTTACATGTATATATATATATATATATATATATATATATATATATATATATATTATAAATAAAAGATACCTATCTTTTTGTTGTACGTGAACCTTCAAAAATTAATAGTACATACAATATAAATTAAAATCTCAAATAAAAGTTGTTGTTCTAAATCTCCTGATCAAAATATTCCTATCTTTTCTAAAGCAATTGAAAAAAAATGTGTTTGTAATAAAGAAGAACTGACGAATAGTACAACTACCTCTATGATGATAAGTTGTCCAAATCCTTGTTCCTTGTAGCCTACACTATCTACTCTTAGCAGTCCCTAGGTAATCAACAATATTACAACAAATTGTTGCGAGCCTATCGTCTTTAATGATCGCCTTCAAATGCACGTATCGTTTAAATGACGCTGGCTTCTTTTCCTCTCGATAAACTGAATCTCTCGTTCTTGCCTGAACAGTGACTCTTGGAATATAAGTAGAAAAATGTAACTAACAATATTTTACTGGACCAGCTTCTGTCAGATACACTTACTCCACGAAAACTCAGAAACATTCACTTCTATTGATTACTACCTCTCGGGAACTACCAGAGAACAATTACTGTTCACCTTGCACACTTGGAAAACAACTGACTATCTTTTTTTCCTCAAACATCTAGCTAAACTCTCATTCTTACAAACCATCCTACTTCTTTCAATCTCCTCCAATCAAAGCTTGTCATACGTATTCCCATCTCTTCATTCAGATAACAATCAACAAGTTTACCTACAATTATAAATTTCCTAAAAACTATTAACATGCTAATCGGTTTTGACAAATTCTTAAGAACTAACGGAGCAATATATTTTCTAAATATTCCTACCATATTGTTTTATTCACTGTGCAAGTCCATTTGGAAAACAATTTCACTAATTTTACTCACGTCACTCGAATATATTTTACAAAAGAAATAATTTATGCATATCTTTAAAATTTTGTTTACTACAGGTAATCCAGGATAATGGACTTTTATTTCTTCGAAATATTCTTTATAGTTAATTAGTCGAAATATTTGAATTATTATATTTTGTACTTTGAAATATATTAAGCAAACCAATAATATTTTCAATTTTACATAGCATAGCAATATATAGATCAGTCTTTGAAGAGATGGTATAGAAAATGCGAAACAATGAGCATACCAGTACAAGAGATTATATTATAGTCACTACTTTTCGCGCGACCAAGTCATTTTTGCACTAGACAGAAGTATATGAAATACATGATAAGAAAAATAAAGGAAGAATATTAGCTATGTGGACTCAAGATAAATATGTGAGACCAAATACTTTTTTATTGGATCCAAGGTTGCAGATTTAAACTAGTTTAAAAGAAGAGACTGTTACGAGTTGTAAGACTTTTAAGTATTTAGGTTCAATAATAAGTCGATATGATACTTGTATGAAAGATTTAAAAATAAAAATAGCACGGCCAAATCTAGCAACGAAAGCATTCATGTAGTGGTATGGAACAACAGTCTAAACAAAAAAAAAGGATCTTTCAGAGCAAAGAGATGAATATTACCCTATATATAGCAAAAGTATGGCCAATAACATTATCAATACGTAATAAAATAAAAACAGTTAAACTGGACTTAATAAGAATATGTCTACAAATCACCAGAGCGGATAGAATGAGAATAGAGGAAATATGGAACAGAAAGGAGGTAGAATGCTTAATTACTAAAAAGTTGGAAAACAGAGCTCTGCAGTGCTACAGGCATGTACAAAGAATGTCAGAGCACAGGTAGTCAAAAAAATATTGGACGGAAAACATACATAGGAAATGCTATGATAGATATAAACCTCAGTGAAGGTGACTCTAATAGAGCGCTGTGGAAGACAAAAACAGCGAACTCGTAATGGAAAAAAGCCAAAGAAGAAGAAAGAAAGTTTATGTATCATAGAAGATCTCCGGTAATATGCACTGACTTTGAGCCAAATCCAATTTAAGAAGGAACCAATCCACAGATAGACAGTGGAAAAGCTTAAACGTTTGATTATATTTTTTCATATATATTTTATGTTCAAGGTCCTTAATAAAATTGTATTTGTTTAATTTTAAATTAAGCCACAAAAATATATTAATTTCAAGTAACGTTTTACCCCGTGATTATGATACGCAGAAGGCAGAAGAGTGTACGCCAAGAAATGCTTCAGAGAGCTTGGCCCACTGCCGTACCTGGCAGTGTTTCGTCTCCCTTGGTGGAAATATAAATGGATACGAAGATATATATGAAGAGGACTTAAAATAAGAGGCTGTCTTGAGTTCATAAATAAAGGTGTAGAGTGGGCAACAAGAGTATTGAATAAAAGTGATTTAATTGCCGAACCGGTAAGTCATTTACCATTATAATACTATCTCAAAAGAACAAGTATACAGTTAGAAGCTTTAGTACGTATAATAAAACTTGAACAAACAATAAGTAATGAGGATTATATAATTATTAATTTGCTACAAAACCCAAGTAATTTTGAGTTTAAACCTATGTCAAATACAATAAAACCAAGTGGTGTTGCGGATCATTTCTGAAATTTGTCGCTACAGTTGATGGAAAGAAAATCAAAAAATCAAAGATATGCAATAGACATACGAAAATATAATTAACATGTCAGTAATTCTCAAGTGCAATAATTCAGGTACAACCAAATGTAAAAAAGATCCGGTCCTGAATGTCAGGCATGAAATCAACTTAACTCCAGCCCCGGAACTTTAATAGCTTTTTAATAGAAAAAGTATACACTTTTATAAAAATAGGTAACTACAAGTAATATATTAAAGAAGTTTACAGTGATGTGTTAAGGGCCGTAGGCACTTTTATCAAATAATCATAGTTTGATTAAAAATATCGGTATTGTAAACATCAAGAACATAATTCTCTAGTTAAAAAATTAACCAAAATACTACCAAACTACTATTATTTACCAAAAATACTAGTTTTAACTGTTATCGTTATCTAGCTTATTTGATAAATAATAGATCGATCAATTCGTATCAAAATAATCAGAGTTGGACTTCACTAAATTTAATTTTTATATAATAGAAAGATCGCATATAGAGGAATCATGACGTCGGAACATCAGATGGAAGTTGAAATGTAAATAGTTCTAAATCCGTAAAATAGTTTCGAAACACAATTCAGATTTATACTTATAATCTTAGCCTTCTAAAAATTGTAAGGCAAACAGACGTTGTTAAAAGATGTTAAAAGGGACATGGGGAATCTAAAATTTGCATTCCACGACATGTCTTTTGCAAGTAAGAAGAAATCTTTAGCGAATTGTGCTTCTAGTACTCACACAGAGTATATCCGAAATAAAATTAAAAAGATAGCAAATATTTGACTTCATGCAAACAATTCAGATTTCTGTTTATAATCTGAATTTTGTTTCGAAACTATTTTACGAATTTTGTAATTAATTAAATTAAATTAAATTAAAATTCTTTATTTTCTTTCTGACAAACATAGTTTGTATAGAATTAGTCATAAATATACATTGCTACAAACTAAACACTAAACTAGACTAAACAAGACATGAAATGAATTTAAAAGCTAAACGAAATACAGCTAATATCTAATATCTAAAAAATTCTTCGATTGTATAAAAACACTTTTTCACATAAAAATTGCTTAAGATTCCTCTTAAATACATTTATTGAACTGGTGGACTTTACAACTGTGGGCAAATGATTAAACACTTGTAGCCCGTATACCCTGGGCGATTTATGTTTAATGTTACCTTTTGAAAATGGTATATAAAGTTTATTACAATATCTAGTATTTAAATTATGCATATCACCACTCGTTTTAAACTGATGTAAGTTATTAAAAATAAAAACACATAATTCAAAAATGTATAGACACGACAATGTTAAAATTTTATATTTTTTAAAATATTCTCTACAACTAGTTAGTCGGGAGACACCAGCGACACAACGCAATATTTTCTTTTGTATGACGAAAATACCATTTGCATAACCAGACATACCCCAAAAACATATCCCGTATCTTAGCCTGGACTCTACGAGTGCATAATAAATCATAATTAGCTGATTTTCCGTCAGAACATATTTTAAATTTCTAATTAGATAGTTAATAGAACTCAACTTCGAAACAACCGCTCCACAATGCAACTTCCAATCCAAACTTTCATCAATCGTTATTCCCAAAAACTTGCCTGACGACACGGTACCTATTTGCATGTTGTTAAAAGTAAGCTGAAGATTTTCCAAGTATTTTTGTTTATTGTGAAAATGTATAACTTGCGTTTTTTCTGCATTTAGATGCAACGAGTTATCGCAAAACCAAGAATATAAAGATGAAAGAAAATTATTACATTGATGTTGTAGGATTACGTTGGATTTGTTAGATAGAATAATTGACGTATCATCCGCATATATAGTGAAATTTACCGCTCTGTCCACTTGTACGATGTCGTTAATGTAGACTACAAAGAGAATTGGTCCTATTATAGATCCTTGGGAACACCCATGTTTGTAGTAACAAGACTAGATCTACAACTGGTCACACAATCCTCGATCCTTGTCTGCAGGCTCACATATTGTTGTCTATTGTTTAAAAATGACATAATCCACTTTAAAGAGTTTCCTGTAATACCTATCTGTTTTAGTTTTTTAAATAATATTTCATGGTTTACACAGTCAAATGCCCTACTAAGATCACAAAATATTCCAATAGGACATTCGCCTGCATCAATCAAACTGGTTAAATGAGCATAAAATGCATGGACTGCCGTATTAGTAGATTTATTTTCTTGAAATCCATGTTGATTTATAGTTATGATATTATTGTTTTTTAGATAACCATTTAATCTTTTTAAATATCCATACTCAAATACCTTTGAAAATATACTGGGAATTGTTATAGGCCTATAATTGCTGACCAGTTTTGGATCTCCTTTTTTAAAAATGGGAACTACTTTGCCTGTCTTTAAGTAATTAGGAAAATCCCCATTGCAAAAAGACAAATTGGTTAGATAAGTTAAAGGATTGATTATAAAAGGTAAAACTTTTTTCACCAAAAATGCAGGTATCTCGTCAAAACCACTAGAGGATTTGTTTTTAAGTTTACTCTGGAGGAGTTCGATCAGTTCCTGCCCAGTAAATGGGTACAATTGAAAGAAATTTTCATGATCTGTAATAATTGACTGACTGTCTTTGTCTACTGTATTACCTGGAATTTTCGACACGATATCAATGGGTGCATTTTTAAAAAATGTGTTAAAAGTGCATGCTACCTCTTGGCGATCTGTTATTATATTATTGTCATCATACATTAAAAAAGTATTAGCATTGTTATTAGCACTTTTTGAGAAATCATTGACAACTTTCCACGTGATTTTATTGGGATTATCAGACGAAGTAATGATTTTCTGGTAATAATCTTTTCTTGTTTTGGTCAAAAGTTTTCTATGTTTTTTCCTTTGTTGTTGATAAAAATCTCTAAGAATTGGTACTGCCCTTGATAAAGCGTGTAAATTTCTTAATTCAAAACTAGACTTTCGCACTTCACTATTAATCCATTTATTTTTAGTTGTTTTGATTTTTTTTCCTTGTTAATGGAAAGCTATTATTAAAATGATACAAAAAGATATTTATAAAAGCTTGAAATGCTAGATTAGTGTCTAAGATTCCATAAACATTATTCCAGTTTTCGTTAATGAGGTTAACGATAAAGTGATTTATCGATTCCTCGCCAAATTGTCTTTTTTGTATAAAGTATGATAATTCCGCTTCAAAGTCAAGTTCCACTAAAACCGTTCTGTGATCTGATACAGTGTTGTCAAGTACACATGACAAACCGGAGTTCGAGAAATTTACAAATACATTATCTAACGTTGTTACGCTGGTATCCGTGACCCTAGTTGGCCAATTGACAAGATTAAAATTAATATTAAAATTCAGTAAAACATTTAGTAGATTAACATGGTCGTTAGTCATATGTCTGGTATCTACATTAAAATCACCACATATTACAAAACGTATATTTGGTTTATATAAACAATTTAAAATACCTTCGAGGTTATTCAAAAAAATACTTAAATCACCAGATGGTGATCTGTAACAATTTAATATAACATATGAATTATTTTTCTTGTCTTTGAAAGAAGTAATACAATATTCAGAATGTTTATCAACACAATATTGCTTTATCCTAGAGTTGAGTTTGTTATTAAAATTAAGACCTTTTCGAACCCAAATTCCTACGCCTCCTCCTCTTATTGAGTTATCTCGCAAATAACAACTTGCTAGGATAAAACCTTCAATGTTGACGTTCCCAATAGAATTATTTGATTCCCATAATTCCGTTAAACAGATAATATTTATGCTCTTATGAGAAGTAAGTTCTAAAATAACATCACAAATTTTATCACTATTTATGCTTTGAATATTTAACAGCATTAAATTTGGATTAAAACTTACCCCTGATTTTGGGGTTGCCCCCGTAGGTATAAAAAAACTATTTACACAAGCGTTCTTAGGCCATACTGCAGGATCCATTGCCTTCTTGAAGTGTTCTTGGTGTATCCGTACTTTGAAGGATGCATATAATTCAGGATGACGGGAATTCATCCCCTCACAAATGACCTCTGGAAAATGAGGCTTTAGATGCTGTACAATAGAAGCCGCTGTTGCAGTTGGTTCTATTCTGTATACGTGGAGATCCACAAATTTTGGAGTACCTTTTATCGTGGTATTTGTACTTGTACCTACAATAGCTTGTCTCTGTCTTCTGCTTCTATGACGAACTTCTTCCCATCTGCCGTTGTCTGAAGAGCTGCCTTCTCCTAGGGAAACTATTGACGTCATAATTTTTTCTTGTTTCGTGATAAGATCATTTTTCTTATTGGATGGTTGAGGCATCGATGTAGAGACGGTAGTTGACTTACATTTAGCTTCTTTTTTTTCTGTAACGTTTCATGATTGTTTTCAATTTCACGATTGTCTTCTTTCTCCGTAGATTTGCAGACATTAGTATTATGAGATTTAACTGTTTTGTCTGAAGATTTGGCAACGTTCGAACTAGAAGGTGCATTTGAAGGAATATTTTTCGATTTTAACAAATATATTATTTCATCCTGACGTTGGTTACCTTTAGTAAGTTCACTGTTTAAAGCTTTCAAGTATTGACTTTCAATATTAGCACATTTTAGATCACAAGTTAGCTTATTGATTTCTAACCTCAACTCGAGATTATCACTGTTGATCACACAATTTTCAGCGGACTTATCAGTCTCCCTGTATTCCACCAGTTGTTTAATACTTTCACTCACTTTTAACGAGTCTGGCACCTTTTTAGATATTAAAATTTCTATTAAATCGGACTTTTTTAGACGATCTAGTTCCTTATAAACACTCTCGTCAAACGCCATGTTGCCAAAAAGATTAGAAATTAGATGTCGCTATCGCGTCCGTATTGAAGCCATTTTATTGTTTCTTTTTAAAAGACAGAAAATATTGATTTTTCACGTTGAGAACTCCTATGAATAGCTGTCCTGATGAGACCTATTAGGTCGAAATACGTATCAACAGATATATAGGGATTGTTTGCGTGAAATCAAATATTTGCTGTCTTTTTCATTTTATTTCGGATATACTCTGTGTGAATACTAGAACCACAATTCGCTAATGATTTCTGCTTAGTTGTAAAAGACATGTAGTGGAATGCAAATTTTAGATTCCCCATGTCCCTTTTAACATCTTTTATCAACGTCTGTTTGCTTTGCAATTTTCAGAAGGCTCAGATTATAAGCAGAAATCTGAATTGTGTTTCGAAACTATTTTACGGATTTTGTAATTAGATGTCGCTATGGCGTCCTTATTGAAGCTACTTTATTGTTGCTTCTTAAAAGACAGAAAATATTGATTTTTCACGTTGAGAACTCCTATGAATAGCTGTTCTGATGAGACCTATTAGGTCGAAATACGCATCAACAGATACATAGGGATTGTTTGCGTGAAATCAAATATTTGCTATCTTTTTCATTTTAGTAAATAGTTCTCTACCACACTCTAACACTGCTACATCTTATTCAAGAGTACTTATATAACAAACATACCCAAGCTGTGAAAAAGTAATTGTGTTTCCTTGAAAAGATGGATTACGTCTTTAAGATTATTTCATACAGCCCACAGCGCTTATACAACCCAAAAGCAGTTTATTTTCTTTAAGGCTATTCAAAAATCAAGTATGCATGTATCTAGCGAGCAAATAAATAATCGCTAGGTTTAAGCAGGTAAATGATGGTTTAATACTAATAAATGATGAACCAGTTCAAGCTAGAAAGTATATTACTACAGCGGATCGGTTAGTTCTATCAAATGCATACCTTTCAATCGCCAATGATATTCCTATTAAAAAATTGGAACAATTAGGTCTTATACTTAATATGATCAATAAACTTTTTTCGTCTTATCTCGACTTTACCATAATTTAATCATATTACCACTTTTAGAAGAAAAAATTCTATCACCCTTATGAATCTGCCACCAAAATCTATTTTGATTAAACCAATATCAATTCCTGTAACAAATTTTTATCTCAAAACAACCAGCTATGCTTTAACTGCAAACAAAAAGGTCATAATGGTGATAATTGTACAAATCCACGAACTCTCAACAATCACCCACATCTTCATCTATTTTAAATCATTAAACACTTCTACGCAAAATGGACACTAGAGAAAAACTTTCCAATAAGAAAACTACATCTATTATAAACAGTACAAAACCTGATTATGTCAAACCAAAAGAATCTTCAGTTACCAATACCATTCCACCTGCAGAAAATGACAGCGCTACGTAATAAAGATATTACTCAACATACAAGTCGTAAACGTGACATAGCTGAAATGCTAACACCATCACTATCAAGTACACCATTTCTGCCAAAAAAAGACAAACACACTAAATTAAATTTCGTGTAACCAAGACAACATAAACCTACTAAAAAACCATTGAGTTAGAATCTATGGAGAAGCTATGAGCATATTAACGTGTGTATTAACAACGGCGTAGGTAGGTGTGGCTAACGATAATACCAATATGGCGGTGGGATCATGGCCGGACTCAATAATATTAAAACTACTATAAAAATATGACTAGTTATTTAGAAGATTTAATCATAATCTAAAAAAGTGCAATACATTTTTAATAAACAATGATTTATTTATACCGCGGTAAACACTAAAAACACGATATATTATACATAACTATAAATTGTATACAGTCAAATAGTATTAATTTTTTCTCTGAAGTACGGGCCATTACTTTGTTTACATATTTGTATACTAACCTGTACAACGTTATTCCTGAAGATTTTTTATTGGCATTGCTTCTGCTACTGCAACTACGTTGAGAACAAGAAACCATTATTATGTACTATCGCAATATATTATTACAGTTTTTATAAAAGTATTTTAACACTAAAAATATTCGAAAAACAACAAACGTAAATAAACTTATACGATTTGTCAAAAGTGTCAAAACAATATTAACAATAGTAATAACAATATGACCGAAGTGAGGTCGTTTTTAGTCACGTGATGCCCTCTCCATAGATTCTAACTCGATGTAAAAAACCCAACAAAACCTCAGTCACCAAAAAAAAATTAAAAAATATCACCAACATTGTTTATCGTTAACCATGACCAATTTATAGATCTGTAACCAAATGCACAAGGTCCTCCAGATATTATCGCTACTATAATAAATTACACACATGATTTTCCTGGACTGTTATTAAGGATTACTAACTTATATGCTTACATAACAGATAGATCACTCAAAATCAAATGTACCAAACTTAAAAAAATACACAAAACACCTTAATGACGAACTCCCTTCTACCCACAACAAAGTAAACTTTTATATAAGACAGATCAAGAATCTTAATAAAACTAACTCCTAAAACTGAGTCCAGGTTTCTGATGTTTTGACATAATTATAATTAAAAAATGCCTTATTGAAATGAAATACAGAGAAGCCTATCCAAAAATCACTGAAATTAAAGCCCACGTCTACAGAAGCAAAAATGCCACACAGAAGTTAAGTATACATTTTGGAATTTACAAAAGATTTTAGGGGAAAAAATCCTACCGAAACATCGGGTTTTCGGGAAGGATTTGTTGAGAGTGTTAAACATAGTATACAGTGTAGGTAAAAGTTTATGGTCGGTATGTACCTTACGTGAGATGGAGTGAGAAACACCTGTTTAAAAGGAGAGAGGTATATTAGGTCCGCCCTTTATATCGTCGAAAATGCATTAGTGGAAGTAGGAAAAGAGGAGAAGCTCAACGTTGCCAAACTTATTGGTTTTATTTGACCTGTTGTATTTTTAGCATTTTAACAATGTTATAAGATAATCAAATTTTGGCGAATTGATTTAAATAGCAGATTACTGAGTTTTGTTTTAAATATGCCATAATTTTCTTTTACAATAAATTAATTTAACATTTTCATTCCACTTCGGAAATCTAAACATCAAAATATGCTTATTTTAAAGTAACATTGTGCCTTATTCCCAATAAAAATAATAAACTACATTATTACACCACAATAAAAAACCTTCTTACAAAATTATTTTGCAACGTCGAGTTCTCCAAGTAAGGACACTGTAGTAACGAGAAAAACAGTAGAGGTGAGTCGTTGACGTTTTTATCGTTAACGAAACTGAACCGTTTTTCGTAAGCAAGTAACAAGTTGAAAAACTAATTAAATTATTTAACTGGTTGATTGTTTAACAGTAGTTTCAAATAAGCGAGTACATAAACAAACATGCTTTCTTGAATCAAAGAAAAAAATACTGTAATACTTTAAACAGCTTTTCAAATTTACTGTAGTTGATTTATAACTAAGTTTTTTTTGCAAATATTGCATACAGCCTTTTCACTGTTAATTGTTTTTCTCAAAGTAGTGCCATAAAATACTAACATCTTTACGCGCAGTCATTTTAAACACAGAAACAGTTTTTTTTTTTTTATTGCATTCGGGCTAAGTGCCCATCTAGCCAGCAACAAATGTGTAATAACGTTCACTTAATAACCTAATCTAACTAAACTAAATACACTACAATTCTGGAAATTAAAAGAAGAATTACAATGGGAGAGGAACTAGGATTACTTTTCGCACCTAGGGGTCATTCAAGGTGACTCACAGACAGAAAGTGTAGACCACGGAAAGTATAGGTAAAAAGGTAAAATACTTGGTGATTAAACAGAGGTAACGAGCTTAACACCTACATACCTACACTAAAGTTTTAAGTTACACATTTTAATAAACTTAAGAATAATTTTATATACCTTGTACATATTTAATGATATCAAATAAAGTAGATTGAAAGGGGGGTATAATTTTTGCAATATTAAACTATTAATAAGTTCTTCTCTTTGTATTTCAAATTTACTACAAGCATAAAAAATGTGATCTAAGTCGCAAACCACATTGCAAGTTTCACAAAGTTCGGTGTTGACTACACCGATTTTACATAAGTGTTGAGGGTAGCTTGCATGTCCGAATTTCAGCCTACATATGGTCACAATATCATTTCTTGTAAAATCATAATCTTGGTGCCAAAAATCTGTCGGAATACTTGGATGTAATAGTGTGTATCGTGTGAGGTTATTAGAGCAATAGTTTTTCCAATGCAGTTCCCATTTTGCCTTAAAATTACTCTTAGATATCATTAAATATTCTTGAGCACCTAAATTGTTGTTGATATGCTCTCCTGTTGTAACGCTTTCTTTGGCTAAGGAGTCTGCAACTTCATTGCCACGAAGTCCTATATGAGCTTTTACCCAAGTGAATTTTAATTCGTATTGACTTTTTTTTAAATTATGAATTCTTACTTTTAATTCTCTAATAAAAGGATTTGTATCAGTAGCCATCACATTAATTGGGTTAGCAATGCATTTAAGAACAGATAATGAGTCACTCAAAAAATTTATTTTTTTTAACTTGTTTTTTTCGACATAATCACAGGCTTTAATAATACCAATAGCTTCTGCAGAAAAAATGGAAGTATTATTATTCAGTTTGAATTTTTCTTGAACGTTTGTTGATGGTATATAGAATGCACATCCCGTACCATTATTTTGTTTTGATGCATCGGTATATATTTCCAGAAAATCTGATAGATTTGATATGCAGGTGCTTAATATATTTTTACTTATCAACCAATTTTCATTGTATACAGGAATATTAATTTCTAGTGGTTCCAACATGTCAAAGAATTCAGATTTTTCGACTGAAATAGTTCTTTTTAAATCATTATTATAACTACTTGTATTTCTAAAAGCCATACATAATGGAGGGAAGGTTTTTTTGACCAGTACGTGTTAGTTAAATCGTGGTTATTTAATAAGGCTATTTTATCTAACAGAGTACGGTTTTTACAAAAAGACTTGATAATAAATTTTTCTGCTAGCCATTCCCTCCGTAAAAATAATGGTGGTTCTAGAGCTTCAATCCGAAGTGGTTCCACAGGCGTTGAACACATTGCACCCAAACAGAGTCTTAGGGAAATATTTTGAATTATTTCCAGTCGTTTTAGAATGTAAGGACTGGCTGACCCATATAACGTACATCCATAATCCAAGATCGACCTAATAAAGGCTTTGTAAAAAGTTAAACACGATTGTGGATCTGCTCCCCACCATGTTCTCCTTATGAATTTTAAAAAGTTTATGCCTTTTAAACATTTTGATTCTATACTTTGTATAAATGGTTTCCAGTTAAGCTTCTTGTCAAGAATAATTCCAAGATAAGTTACCTTATTTGATACTGGATATAAGGTACCATTTACATTTATGTTATCAATATTGGGTAGATTATGTCTTGTAAAGATGGTAACACTAGATTTTTGAGGGGTTAGAGAAAACCCTAACGATTCAAATTTCAAAGTAGTTAGTTGTATATGGGACGTGAGTTCAGTTATACCTACTTCTAATTTTTTGTTAGTGTTATAAACAACAAAATCATCAGCATACTGTATAATATTATAATTATTTTTTTCCTCGTGAATTTCTTTTGTAAAAACATTAAACAAAAGTGGAGAGATAACGGAACCCTGTGGTAAACCTGTGGATGATCGTCTGGGACCTATTATAGCATTGTTATTTGACCTTATATAAACTTTTCTTTGTGTTAAAAGATTGCACAAGACATTACACACTCTCGCAGGGACATCTGCCTGAAACAATTTTTCTCTTAACATAATGATATTAACTGCATCGTATGCACCTTTTATATCGAGAAATGCAGCACCTAGGTAATAGTTATTTGAAAAACATAACTGAATGTCTGTTGTTAAATAAGAAACTGCGTCAATAGTACTAAACCCTTTTTTAAAACCAAATTGTTCCAACGGAAAAAAGGCGGTGCTAGTCAAATGAAATTCTAATCGGTGTTTAATAATCCTTTCAAAAGTTTTCATTACACAGGACAACAAGGAAATAGGCCGATAAGATTCTGCAAGGTTGGGATTTTTGTGTGGTTTGGGGACTGGTACAACTAAAACATTTTTCCACTCCTCAATGACAACGTTTTTTAACCAAATATCGTTAAAATTTCTAACAGAAATAATTTACCCACAGTTGGTAAATTCCATAACATATCGTATGTAACTTGATCCATACCTGGAGCTGTGTTACTGGTACTTTTTAATGC
The DNA here is from genome assembly GCA_918026665.1 of Diabrotica balteata. Lineage (NCBI taxonomy): Eukaryota > Metazoa > Arthropoda > Insecta > Coleoptera > Chrysomelidae > Diabrotica > Diabrotica balteata. Next base: position 39,168,035 of record OU898283.1, read on the forward strand.
AAATTGTAGTTCAGTAAATTTCAAAGGATAATTAAATATATCATTTTGTACATCTATATTATCTATTAAATCCTTTACTTCCTGATGTGCTGAACATGGTGTGATATTTTGCAAAAAGGTTTCAATCCAGTCATAGTTACTACATTTAGGCTTAAGTGCGGGAATTCTTTGCATTTTTTTTGCCTGTTGCCATATTTCCTTAGACGGAGTATTTTTATTAAGTTTAGCGCAGTAGTTAACCCAGTAACTCTTAGCCTTGTTTTTTAAAAATTTTTTTGATGTTGCCATTTTTTCTTTAACGTGTATATAATTTTCTATATTGCTATTGTTGGTATAATTATTTAAAGCTTCTTTTCTATAACGAACGACTTTATCACATTCATCGTCCCACCAAGGAGGGGGTGACAGCTTAGCTCTTTTAAAAGGCTTATTGATTGGAATTGAAAATGTACTGGCATATTCAATGCCTTCTATGAAATATGTATATTTATCATTGACATTTAGTAGTTGCGGTTTATTACTAAAATATAAAATGCACATTCGTTCGTATTCCATCCAGTTGGCTTTTCTAGTGTTCCATTTGGTTTTTGGCTGTATTGTGTTGCTAAACTGTTCCCTCAATATATTAAGTTTCATAAAAATGAGAAAATGATCCGATCCAAGAGTATCTGTTAACACTGTCCAGTTAGTTTTATCCGCGATATCCGGAGATACTAGTGTTAAATCGACAGAAGAATTTTGTCCCGACCAAGATATTTTTGTAGGTGAGCCATCATTTAAAATTACCAGGTTATTTTGATTTAATGCATTTACCATATTTTTCCCAGATTGATTGATTTTATATGAGCCCCATAGGTCATGGTGCGCATTAAAATCTCCTCCAATTATTGAGGTACCATTTATGTTATTAAAAAGATTGGAAAAATTGTTTACAGTAATTGAAACATTTGGAGGACAATACACAGAAACACAAGTGATGGATAAGTTTTTAGAAACAAAAATTTCTGCTGCACAGATTTGCATACCATCTACTACATTGTTAAGAAATACTTCTTTGAAGCTGATATTATTTTTTATAAGAATAGCGACACCCGTCATACCATCTATCCTATCCTTTCGCACAATAGAATATCCATAAAATGTATAAGTTACATTTGGTTTAAACCATGTTTCTGATATTAAAGCAATATCAACATCATAATCTGATAATATTTTAACTAAGCTATGTTTATTGGATACAGCGGAGCGTGCATTCCACTGACAAATTTTTAATTGGTTAAGATTAGAATGTGTCGTCATCATCAGGTATACTCTCATTACAATTAAACGCAATATTTTTAATAAAATTTACATCAATGGTTGAAAGTTCTTCAAAAGATTTTACTTCACTTAGTACTTTCTGAAAGACCGTGAAAAATCCCTTAATGAATTCGTCTGACATATCAGATTCAAAATTGTCTCTAGATGGCATATTTATAGGTTTCTCGGGTCCAAAATTAAATGGGAACATTGGAGGGGGATTTGATATTTGAATGGGAGATGTGGCTTTTCGCTTTTTGTTACCTGACTCGATTTGAGTTGAAGCGTTGTGATTTCGCCCTCTTTGTACGTTAGTAGAACTAGTTGATTGAGATGAAAAAGGTTGTCTGGGATTTTTGATATTAGGCCTTCGTGTGGGCAAAGGGGGAAATTCTTCCTCTGATAAATGAGATAAAGCTTGAAATTTATTGTTAATTTTTAACGTTGAAGCATATGATGTTTTATTTAAATTTCTTGCTTCCGTAAAAGTTAAATTCTCCTCAGCCATTTTCTTCTTCTTTTCACTTTGTTTTAAATATGTTGGACAAGATTTAGATATAGATTTATGTGAATTTGTTTTGCAATAAATACACACAGAAACAGTTAATAAAGTAAATATTTAGTACTCACAGAATAAATTCGAATTTACGTTAATATGTGTTAATATTTAAAATTTAAAATAATCGATCATTGCAAAATTTAGAAAGTCGAGCATAAAAGCTGCATATTCTACAAATGTGCATTTTTTGAAAATACAATTATTAGGTACGCTTGTACGAGGTAAATAATTTTAACTAAGAAAAAGACTTCTTAGTTGAATATTTACAATAAATAAATCCTTTAACGAATTATCAATAAAGATTTGAAATCAAAAATGCAGATTAATCGAAAATCGAAACTCATTCATCAATTAGATTACCTACATAGTTATTTTGTTTTCAACGTCAACCAATCCCTCGAGTGTCCATCGTCCCGAAAAAGTCGGGATGTTATATTTATTTTTGTAGTAGTCTCTCAGATCAACTTATTGTCCTCGACGGTTATTCCACGACCCTCTTGCTTAGGCCTTCTCTCAATGATGCTATTGCTTGACTTATTTTTTCGGATGTGGTAATCGATTTGTGATTTAGTAGCGAACTTAACTAACTGATGTATTAGGGAGAGCGCCCACCAAATGGCATGGCAAGTGGCAAGTAGCAAGTAGCGCGCGTCTAGCATATTACTTAAAATGTAACCAATGAAAACGAATGATTCAGCTCACACCAAAATTACAGTGACGTCAGTCATTCTAATCATTCGTTTTGACTTGGTTACATTTTAAGTAATATGCTAGACGCGTGCTACTTGCTACTTGCCACTTGCCATGCCAATTTGGTGGACGCTCTCATTTAGTGGATGGCTATAGAAATTAACGCGTTCGATGGTAACCAAATGCGTTAAGTCGCTGCGTGTCGATTTCAGTGAGTCAAATTCTTACTCCCTCCCTACATGTTGCATGGTTTATTTGTAATACGTCATCCGATTTCCCAAAAAACAAAACTTTTTTAAAACTCAATAATGAGGGTAATGATTGTACACTAAATCTTTTTAAATTCAAACTTTTTAATTGAAACAGGAGACGTACTTTCACAAAATAATTTTCAGTCGATTATTTTGCACTCAAGTGTATATATAAATTGTTTTGCTTTTCTTTCGGAATTATTGAATCATTTGTAAAAAATAGTTAGCTCCACTTTCACCCATTTGTACGAGGATATCTGACTACACACATTCAAAGAAATCTAATGATGTTGGTTTAAAGAGAATCTGTTACTACGTTGGTCCCTTTTTTATAATAATTTACGGTTGTCATTAAAAAACGTTAATAATCAAACACAAGTTTAAAAGCAACTCAAAGAATCTTTACTGTATAAATATTTTTAATTCGTAGAGGAATATTTGCACGAGGCGACTGGTTAGTTACATATGTAATGATTTATTTATATTTACTCTGCATTTTCGCATATAAACCTTTCTTTCAGTGTGTCATAGTTGATCGAATAGAAAAAAACGTGAGTCTTTGATTAATATACATAGAACTTAGAAAATTATGTATCGTTCACAAGTATTTGCATATTAAAGCGAATTTTACTTACGGATGTATCGCACCCTCAGTGCAAGACTGCAGTAACTCAAAATTTTATGAAAATGAAGTAATCATGGAATTCGATTGTAAACATGCATATCTATCCCCTGTAAAACTTTAGTAACTTTCAAATACTTAACCGGCTAAATATTACAACAACAGTTTAACTATTTTGTGTTTTTGTACATAAGTTCCTTGCAAAACTGTTGTAATTCTAATGTACATAACAGAGTTACAATAGTTTTGCACGAAACATTGCAATAGTTTCGATAACAAGCAATGAAAAGCACGAAGAAAGTAAGATATGTTATTTACAAATAAGTTATTTAATATATATATATATATATATATATATATATATATATATACTATATATATATATATATAATATATATATATATATACTATGTATATATACTGGTGTTTAATTTTAATATACAGCGTGTCTACATAATCCAATAACGGCCGAGACAATAAACAAAGATTTACGAGACTAATCTATTTATGTAAGATTTATGTCCTATGTGTGACATTATATTTTCTATAAAATGTGTGCGATATCCTTTGACCATTTATTTATTAGATTGGATTAAAAACACATAAATTAAGACTAATTATTTACAGCCAAGTATTTTTTCTTATAAAAGGAAAACCAGTTATCTTAAAACTTGTGTAATAACAATACTGACAGGTTAAAATATCTATTCTCAGAAAACTTGTTCCATAAAAAGTAAATCCCAAATTGTCTTAAATCTTTATGTAACATTTCGGGGCGATTGTGTTATTTTATCCCCCCGTAATTCCCAACTGTTACTAAGATAGTAAATTTCAATCCTTTTGTTATTCTTTGTACTCAAGGTAGCCTGATTTCCATATTTTTATTATAATCCTTTTGTTTTGAAATTAAATAAAAATATTGAAAGTTTTACAAATAATTTTCCTAACTTGTTCTGACATTGTCATTGCAAAGCAAGCGAATTGTTGCTATCAGAAACATGTGAAGAGATAAAAAGATTAAATTGCCGCTAGTGATAAGCCGTTTTATTAGGTACATATTTATTCTACGTAGCTAACTGATTTCTTGGAATCTATTAAATGTAAAGTTTAATACGATACTAAACCCCGATTGCTGTTTCGCATTATCTTTTCTTTACTTACCCGATGATTTATTGGAACTTATTAAACGTATATACCAAACCCCAGGAATTACTTTCGTTTTACCACCAGGTGATTTCTGAAAATCCATTAAATGTAATGTTTAGTACTATTCCTATCGTTGTTGGAGATTACTTTCTCTTTACCTATCCTGATTAACTTATTAGAAACTGGTTCTCAGGGAGGAGTACAAAAAGGTATATTTTATTAGCGTAGTTTTAAATAATATAATTTGTTATTAGCCCTTCCAAGTGATAGATGCAGAATTAACGATTTCGAAAATGACAAAATTTAATAGTTCAAGAACATTGAGGATTTTATCCCTGTGTGCGCAAGTAAGTGAGGATAGCAACGACATGCAGAGTAAGTTGAATTTAAATTAATTGTTGTATTATAATGTAGAGAAGTGCTACTTAAACCTGTCTACAAAGAACAGCCAAAAATTCAAATGGCCACAAAAAAAGATTTGGTATACTTAAGCCATTAGGGTATGATACCAGAAGCCCACCATAATTTTTATAAAAATATTTTGGCCCAAGATATACCAGAAGAGGACAACAACTAACAGAAAATGTGTCTACACTTTTACTTTAAATTTAACTTGGATTAAACACTTTTTAGTAGAACGGATAAAAGGGAGATATATACGTGTTTCAACAACCATAATGAAACTTGAATTATTGGTGATATTAAAAAAATATTTACCAGATAAAGTTTTCAAGTATATATTAAGAGATACTTAATAAATGAGATTATATTTTTTTTATTCTCCAGATTAGATGTACTAGCACTTCAACATGGTTATAGAGTATTGATATTGCCTCCATATCATTGCCAGTTTAACCCAATTGAGAATGTTTGTTCAGATACTAAAAGACATTATGATGCAAAAATTTTGTGGGTACTGTAAATGAAAGTACACTATTAAGTATTTGGAAAGAACCATTAGAACAGATAATTCAAGCGTACTAAAATTCCTAGATAATAATTGTGGTTAAATTTTAAATTACACCAGAAAAATTGAAGGTATATGTAAGACATGCAGAAGACATGATTAGTGAATACTGCAAGACAGCCAAAAAAGTTGATGCCAGCCACATGCCTCCTATAATTATTGATTTTGATGAATTAGGTACTGAATCAGATTGGGAATTCAGGAATGATATTAAAGAAATATCTTAAACTATTACCGTTATAGATATTTATATGTATTAAAATGATTCTTTTTAGAACCACGCAATTTTCTTGAAATGTAACATATAATTCAAGCCAACCATATATCTCCTGTAATTATTGATTTTAATAAATCAGATTTTGAATCGGATAGTGGATTGTTTAAAATATAATATTCATTTTTGTTATTCATAAAAAAAGAAGGTAAACTACATTTGGTGTCTTGTTTTTAATGAAACTTTATTGATACTATTTCATCTGCATACCGGAACTGGTAGACTAACTTAAAAATCAACTGCTTCAATATTTAAACTATTTACATTGTATTTTTTTAACTAAATTTCATAACACTCTTTTATTTGCACACCAAATCTGGTAGAATAACTCAAAAATCAACTGCTTCACTCTTAAAACTATTTCCACTATTTAATGATAAATCTTTACTAAATGAAACTATTGACTGCCACAGAAACAAATCGGAAAATTAATTATCTGAATATGACCAATTTCAATCGACGCTATTTTATCGGCTCTAGAAATGTGGCTGTATCGACGCATACTGAGAATACCTTGGACAGACAGAGTGACCAACACAGAGGTAATAAGACGAATGGGTAAAGAGGTGGAATTGTTAACAACTGTTAAAAGGAGGAAAGCGTCATACCTGGGCCATGTGTTCCGTAATGATAAGTACAGTCTGCTACAGCTTATCGTGGAAGGCAAGATTGAAGGTAGAAGAGGTTTGGGCAGAAAGAAGAAATCCTGGCTGAGAAACTTGAGAGAATGGTTTCAAATACCAGAAGCTGCGAACATAATTCATGCGGCACAAAACAGAGAAACCTATCGTATGATGGTCGCCAACCTTCGGTAGAAGACGGCACATAAAGAAGAAGAAGAAGCTATTTTATCACAGGAATGTCTGTCTTGATGCCTTGCAATAGCCAGAATTTTTTTATCTCGCAGTCTTTTATTTAATTTTTTTACTCTTAAATGATTCTAGGAGGAAGCGTTAATTTGAAATAAACAAACATTCTATAATGTTTGTAATAAATAATAATAACAAATCCATAAATAAATCTTAGATAATTAACCCGTAACCGATGACGTGGAGTCTGAGAGACTCTTGCGAAATTAAAAACCGGTTTAAAATATTGAAGCGGACGACTCTGGATGGCCTGCGGCTAAGTACTTTCTAAAAATAGTTCATAAACCAAGCGTTTTTGTTTGATTAGTTTACGTTTAGCCGTTTGCGAAAACAGACGTTATTGGAGTCAGCGAGACTCAACGTCACCGTTAGTTACTTTTTATCGAGTGTTTTATATTTCTTCGTATAAACTATAATGGATCATCTACCAAGTACGTCACGATTGGTTAGTGTTACAGATCCGAAATTTGAAGAGAAAGTGTTAAATTGGTTCAATGATTTAGACTCTGAATACAGTGATATTGATGATATTGACACGATGCGGTAATAGAAAGCAGTCATGAGTCGGCATCTGAGCAGTCTGATAGTGAATCTGATCCAGAAGACAATATACCAGAAACTTTAAACCAAGACTTGTCCAGTGATGATGAAAATCATATATTGGCGTCAAGATCTTCAAACTACTTTTATGGTAAAAACAGATTTAAGTGGTCAGCTAGTGCATCAAAAAATATTCGTACTCAAAAACATAATATTATTGTACATTTACCAGGGCTGCAAGGAAAGGCTCGGTCTCTTGGTCTTTCGGCACCTCCAAAGGAAATTTGGAACTGTTTATTTACAAATCAAATGTTAAATGTTGTAGTCGAATGGACAAATGTAAAATTGGCGAGTGTTAGGGTCAAATACAAAAATGAAAAGAGGCCGGAATTAAAAATTGTCGACCAGGTCGAAACGGAAGCATTTTTAGGCTTACTAATTTACACCTCAGTATTTAAGTCCAATGATGAAGACATAGAATGTCTATTTACTACAGATGGAACGGGCAGAGAAATTTTTCGGTCCGTAATGAGTGCCAAGAGATTTGCAGTTTTATTGACTTGTTTACGTTTTGATGACCCTTTCACGAGAGAACAACGAAAAGCGGTAAATCCACTAGCACCAATTCAAGAACTATTTAAATCTTTTATTCAAAACTATCAAACGGAGTTTTTTGTTGGTGAATATGTCTGCATTGATGAAATGTTAGTTGGTTTCCGGGGTAGATCACGCTTTAGAATGTATATTCCAAACAAACCACGAAAATATGGACTTAAAATTATGATATTAACAGATGCAAGAAACAACTATGTGTACAATGCGTATGTATATACAGGCTAAGATTCCGACGGAATGGGCCTTTCAGTAACTGAGAAAAAGCTTGCTAAACCTACTCAATCTGTGTTACGGCTTTCTAAGCCATTATTTGGCAGTAATCGTAATGTGACAGCTGACAATTGGTTCACGTCTATAGAACTAGTTCAGTTGTTGAAATCTAATGGCCTAACATATGTGGGAACTATGAAAAAGGTTAAAAGACATATTCCTCCTGAGTTTTTTCCTCAAAGGCATAGAGAAATTGGTTCAGTTAGATACGGTTTTACAAAAGACATTACCCTTCTTTCGTATGTTCCTAAAAAAAAAAACAAAGCCGTCATACTATTATCCTCCATGCATCATAGTATAGCCATATATGAAAAAATACAAAAACCAGAAATAATTAGTCTGTATAATTGACGAAAGGCGGCGTTAATGCTTTGGATGAAATATGTACGGTTTACAGTTCGTCCAGAAGAACGCAACGTTGGCCAATGGCTATATTTTACAAAATACTAGATATGAGTACAGTTAACGCTTTCGTTATGTATTAGTGTTATAGAGAATCCAAACCCTTAGACAGGAAAGATTTTATGAAGGTACTGGTTAAAAGCTTAATTGAAGCACACATGAAACAACGAATGTATAACAGCAGAATCCCGACAGAAATAAGAGAAAACATAAAGCGAATACTGTGCGTGGTTGAACCTCCTTCTATTCAAGAAGATCGGTTAGCAGTTCGTAAGTATTGCTACATTTGCCCATCTAAATTTCATAGGAAGACATCTTATTTATGCGTCTGTTGTAAAAAACCAATTTGCTTGATTTGTTCTCATAAAATATGCAGAAACTGTAACGTTTAAATAGAATAAAAAAAATAATCCCATTTTTTTGTCCTTATTTACCCCCTGCACGTTCCGTTACGTTTAGACTACTGATGATAATTTTTATTACCATAGATTATTCAATATTTGTTATACCTAATATTAAAACCATTTGTACATACCAAATTTAGAAATATTAAAAAAAAATTAAGTTTTCCGACGTAACACCATACTTTATTATTGAAATTTATCTTAAGGGTGAAAAGGATGAAAAAAAAAATTATTTGCAACTTTTGACAAACATGTTAATAATAAGAATAGTCAGTAACAGAAAGAACTAAAAAGGCAATAGGATATTGCAAAAATGCCTAAAAAACAGATTATTATAAACAATGTGATAAAATAATTATTTAAATTTGAATGAGACCAGCATATTTATGATGAGTTCCGGAGACTCCACGTCACCGGTTATGTTCCTAAAATCGGACGTCACCGGTTAGGGGTTAAGCACTTTCCTTAGAATGTATAGCATAGGAATTATGATAAACTGAAGTTCCAATATAAAAAAAATGTATATACAGGACGGGGCCTCTAATATGTAAATTAAAAAAAAATTATTTGTTAAGGTTTTTATTCCATATTGAAACAAAAATTATCTCCTTAAATTCAGCCGATTACGATCTTGCAACTGTCAGATTTAACGAAAATGCTATAATTCTCGACATTCTTAAAATCCTATATGACGTCAAAATTAGTGACGCACTGAAAGGAAGATTTGGGACAGACTGTATGTGTATATATTTTATATAGTTAATTTTTTGTGACTTGCCTTGATACCTGTATGGTTCAAAATGTCATTAAATTATATTATAATTATATACAGATATGTCATCGTGGCAACATGGCGGCAATTGAAGAAGTCAAAAAAGAATTAAATAAATTAAACAAAAGTGATTTAATTAGGATAATAATTGAAAAGAAAGTGCCTCTAGACATAAAAACAAGTGATAAAGTGGTAAAGTACGTGGAAAGTGATGAAAGTACCAAGTTTCTTGACGCAACTACTGAAATACCTGATAATTCTGTAGCTGACCGTGCCGAAGCGGTAAGACATTTAACATTAAAATACGATCTTAAAATCGCAAACATTCAATTAGACGCTACAAAACGTATTATGAGAGAGCTTTAACGAACGATTAGTAATCAGGATTATATTATAAACTTGCTACAAAACCCAGCAAATTTGGAGGTTAAACATATGCCAAATACAAACAAACAAAGCGGTGTTGCCGGTCTTCCTCCAAATTCCGTCACTAAAAATGATGGAAAGAGAATCAAAGGTATACAAGAGACACGTGAAAATATAAAAATTACAAATCAGCAATTCTCAAGCGCTTTAACGCAGGCACAACAAAGTTTGAAAATGAATGATATCAACAGTCTTACTCAAAATGTCAATCAACATATTCGATCAGATGTAAAAGTTGTGGGTAATAACAGCGATAGTGAGGAGCTAGCATCAAAAGACAAAGTTTGGATTTATGCCGCAAAGTATAAACAATCTTATAGTACAGAAAAATTGGAAACATATCTACAAACAAAGTTCCCCGGACATGAGTTGTCGTGCACCTTGTACGCGAACAAGGTAAATGGATCAAATTCATTCAGAATCACGGCAGATGCAGAATTGAGGGATATTCTTTTTCAACCACAGACGTGGCCGAAGGGCATAGAGGTGAGTGAATATTTTTTTCGCAGAAAACATTCCGGCGATAAATTTTCTAGATACATCAACCGAAAAAGACAGAAGTGAAAGTGTTGTATCTTATATTAAACCAAAAACTTTAGCAAACTCTGACCAGATTAGTCTAGTTAATATTTTACATGTAAACACACAAAGTTTATTAAACAAAATAGATCAGCTTAATATTTTTTTGAAAAATAAAAGATACAATATATTATGTTTCTCTGAACATTGGCTCAGAGAAAATGAATTAACAACATTAAAGCTTGATGGGTATTTTTTGTCAACTTTTTATTGTCGGAAGGTAAGGGAACATGGAGGTGTAGTAATTTTTAGCGATAATAAAATCCCTACACAACCAATTTGCTTAAATGATATATCATGTGAATTTGAGGGTGAATTTTGTGCATTAGAAATTACAGATATTAAAACTATTTTAGTGACAGTGTATAGAACCGGAAATGGGAATTTTAAAGTTTTTCTAGAGCTATTTGAAAAGTTATTGGAGTTTTGCTCTGCTAATTTTTTTAGAAATAATAATAATTGGAGATTTCAACATTGATTTTAAAAAAGCTTCTAATGAATTAAACAGTTTCCGTGATCTAATTTCTACTTTTGGATTAACCATAAATATTAATGAATTGACTAGAATCACAACTAGATCAGCAACTTGTTTAGATAACATCTTAACAAACATAAGCAGTGAGGTAGTTGGTTGTGGAATTGTGGACCCGTGTATTTCTGATCATCATGCACAATTTCTCTACTTAAAAATAAAATCTGAAAAAAAAAACATAGTGCTAATCCATACAGAAGACATATAACAAGTAATGGCATCCGGATGTTAAAACAGTCGTTAAACAACGTTGACTGGGCTTCAGTTGTTTCTCTCAAAACAGCTCAATTTATTACCGAAAAGTAGGTAACCTATGTTAAGTTAACTGAAATTAATTTTCCATTAAAAAAATCACGAACTCATAGTAAAGCTCCAATTTCTTGGTTTGATGATGAATTAATAGAAATGCGAAAAAACCTTTCCACAGTCAAGATAATTGCTGATGTTACAAAGGAATATAGTGAGTATAAAAAATTTAAGAAGCACTATAAATCAACAATATCATTAAAGAAAAAACTGGCTTATGAAATTTTTTTTTCCAATTCTGAAAATATATCTCGTGATAGTTGGAAAGTTATAAATTATCACAGAAATAAATTTCAAAATAAAAAAATCTGTCCAAGCGCGATTACATCAAACGATTTCAATAATTACTTTACTTCAGTGGCTAAACATATTAGAAGTTCTTTTAATTCTACAAATGAAAATGTAGCCATAGATTTTTTGAAAGATGTACACTCTCCTTGCAACTCTTTATTTTTATTACCTGTTAGTGATACTGAAATCAGGAATGTTTTGCATAGATTGAAAAATTCACACTGCACGGATTTTTATTTCTTAAACAAAAAAATAATTGTGGAAACAATCGATATTATTATTAACAAATTAATTATACTTTATAATAATTGTCTTACTGAGGGGATTTTGCCAGATGTTTTAAAAGTAACAAAAGTGCTACCAGTGTTCAAAAAGGGAGCTTTAGATGAAATTGGAAATTACCGCCCCATCTCAATCATTCCCATTTTCGGCAAAATTTTTAAAAGTATTCTAAATGTTCGTTTGGTAGAATATCTAGAAAAACACAAAATACTTCACTGTAACCAATATGGCTTTAGAAAAAAGTGTAGCACTACACTAGCTATACAGAAAAATTGTGAGAGATATAGTTGATGGCTTGGAGGAAGGTCATTTTGTGTCTTTGACATTGTGTGACTTATCCAAAGCTTTTGACTGTGTCTCGCATGAATTACTGTTGGAAAAAATGCACAAGTACGGTATTAGGGGAAACACTCTTAATCTATTTAGATCATACCTAACAAATAGAAAACAGGCAGTTTTTCTTAATAACAGCTATTCTGAGTTTAACACTGTCGAATATGGTGTACCTCAAGGTTCGATATTAGGACCCACTTTGTTTCTTATTTATCTGAACGATTTATTTCACTACACTTTTCCTATAAAATGTGTTTGCTTCGCAGATGATACAACTCTCATAAATACTGATATTAATCAGAATAATTTAAAAATTAAAATAGATAGTGATACCAAGAAAGCAAAAAACTGGTTCTCACATAATGGGCTAATGCTAAATGAAGAGAAAAATCAGAATTTGATTTTTAGTTCTGATTGGAAGTATATCTTAAGAAATAGTGTTAAACTATTAGGAATCTTTAGAGACGATAATTTGGATTGGAGTGCTCATATAGATTACTTAAGTTCTAGACTTGCTACAAGTATATTTTTAATACGCAACTTAGTTTATATGATTCCTAAAAATACCCTTAGAATGTGCTACTTTGCACTATTTCATAGCCATTTACAGTACGGAATAACTGTTTGGGGTAATTCTTCTTACGCAGATCGAATTTTTAAATTACAAAAAAGAGTAGTGAGGATACTTGCAAGAGCAGAGTATAGGGAACACTGTAAACCTTTATTTCTGGATTTAGGTATTATGCCACTACCTTCACTCTATATATATGAGACGCTGATTGAAATTCATGCCAACAAAGGTAAGTTTAACGTAAACTCCAACGTCCATGATCACGATACAAGATCTAGAGATGCTATTAGAGCACAACGTTTTAGGTTGACAAAGAGCGTAAAAAATTCGACTGACGTTAGTTTTTATAACTTTTTGCCAGATGAAGTAAAAAGTCTTCACTTGTTACCATTTAAGCAGAAAATCAAATCACACTTTTTGAAACATTGTTTCTATTCAAAAACGGAGTACTTAAGTACAGCTTTTACACAATAGTACTAGTTTGGTCAGGGCAGTTGCCTATTATAATTATATTTCATGTTTTTTTTTATAATTCCACAAAGTGTGTTTGTCGTTTTTTTTTAACTGTTAATATTAAATACATACATGTTTGTAATGTTTAAATTATCCAAAAAAAAAAAAAATTATATGTTTTATAAGTATTGTCACTATTCCTTTGACTTGTCAAAAACAAAACTATTTTTGTATACATATTGATTAAATAAATCCTATTCTATTCTATTCATTGTTGTATATGTTCAAATGTTCTTTTTATACGGAGAACAAAAACCTACCCGCTTTCGCGAATTCAAACCCATATCACTTTATATAAAAATATTTTACTCTGAATATTATTTCGCTGGGATCAGGTTTTCGTTTTGTGAAATATTTACGGATATTACCTTGCTTTTAAATAATTTAGTGGCTCTTACCTCCGAATGCTGTAAGTGTATGGCTTGAAACCGGTCGTCACTGCTGTAAGTTGTTAAACCTACTGTGAGCAGATGATAATCTTTCCTTCTTATCCAGGATACCTAAAATAGAGTAAAGTTTAAAATATCTCTTAGGAGTAAAATAGAAGCTATTTAAATTACTTTACCCAATCTAAAACCCTTAAGTTTTATAGTAAATTCTTGAATATAAATGAGGAAATTTTCTCTATCTTTCAGAATAAATATACTATACAAGACACGTTATAAGTATTGGCACATAGACTAGAATTGCTGTTTTTGTGCTTAATAAAATGTTCCCATTGAAAAAGATACAATAAATTAATTGGAATTTAAAATTATGATAAAATAGTATATTTGTATTTGTATATTTATTCTTATGTATATTTTCATTGTATATGATATGAATATATTCATTGTATACTTATCCCTATCAACGTATGTATAGAGATAAAGGACGTAACTTTGGTCATTTTGATTAAACTTTTTATTGTCCCAAATCTCAGAAATCAATTGTTTTTAAGATAAAGAGCTAAAAAGTGTCGGATTTTCGTCCAATTGAATAATGTATATTTTTTCTTCAAGTGCCGTCTCCATCAATGGAGGTTAGCGGTTATGGTGGCAAACGTTTGTCTATCTTCAGCTGCTCTTAAGAGTTCCTCAAATCCAAGTCCTGTCCAGTTTCTGATATTACGTAACCAGGACAATTTTTTTCTTCCAATTCCTCGCTTTCCTTCTATTTTGCCTTTTATTATCAACTGAGGGATGTAGTATTTCTCGTTGCGCAACAAATGCCCTAAATAACTGGTTTTTCTTCTTTTGACTGCTCTCAATAGCTCTTTTTCTAAATTGAGTCTAGCTAGTACTTCTTCATTTGTTTTTCGTGCTGGAAAATTCCAAGGAATTTTTAAAATTCTACGGTACACCCACATTTCAAATGCCTCGATTCTATTCAGGCTCTTTATTTTTAAAGTCCACGTTTCGACTCCGTAGAGAAGAACAGACCAGATAAAACATTTTACAAGTTTTAATCTCAATTTAATATTTATATGTGTATCGCCGAATAGAACGCGCATCTTAAAGAAACTATCCCTAGCTTGAGCAATTCTCGCTCTAATTTCTTGTTCTGGGTCCAGCTTGCAATTAATCCAACAGCCAAGGTATTTGTCTTGGTTTACCTGTTCTAAAATATTCCCATTTATTTTTATAGGTAAGGGGATATTCTGTTTTCTTTGGATCACCATTACTTTTGTTTTTTTTTTTCGTTGATCTTCATTCCAAACTCTCGACAAGCATCCTTAAGGTGGTCTATAACCCTCTGTAAGTTTGTGTCTGTATCAGCCAGTAGGACAGTGTCATCTGCATATCTTATGCTAGATATTGGTTCTCCATTAATTTTTATTCCTGTGGAAAGGTTTTCCAAGGCTTGCTTAAATAGTAGTTCCGAGTAAAGATTGAACAGCATAGGGGATAGTATGCATCCTTGCCTTACTCCTTTATTTATACTAATATTTCTAGATGTATGATCGTCGATCCTAATCTTAGCACTCTGCCTCCAATATAAGTTCTTAATTAATCGGAGATCTTTACTATCCAAGTTGATGCTCTGCAAGGAATTTAACATTTTATTATGGTTTACGCGATCAAATGCCTTTTCAAAGTCTACAAAACATAGAAAGACATCCTTTTGTTGGTCGTAACACTTCTGCAGCAGTACTTGTAATGAAAACAAGGCCTCTCTGGTCCCCATTCCGGCTCTGAATCCAAATTGATCGAATCCAACTTCTTTTTCACACCTTTTGTATACCCTATTGTGAAGTATTTTAATAGAATTTTAAGCACTTGGCTCATAAGACTTATTAATCTAAAATCTGCGCATCGCCTGGAGTTAGCTTGTTTTGGAATGGGAATAAAAATAGATTTTAACCATTCCTCTGGTATTTCCCCAGTATCGTAGATTGTATTAAACAAAATTACTAACAAATCAATGTCATTACTTTCGATCAATTTAAGTATTTCAGGATAAACTTCATCAGGTCCAGGGCTTTTGTTGGTCTTTAATCGTTTAATGGCATATTCCACTTCGACTTTTAGAATTGGTGGGCTTTCAGTAACATTATTTATTGTAATGTCTATTCTTTCATCTCGGAACAGCTGTTGTATAAATTTTTCCCATTCTTCTATTTTATCTTCGGTGTTATGAATTAACTCTCCGTTGTTATTTACCAGTGGGCAATGTTGTTTTTTGCGGATGAATGAAAATTCTTTCACCTTCCTGTACATATTAAAGTAATCATGTCTATGTTCTAATTCTTCTATTTCTTTACATTTTTCTTCGAGCCATTTCTCTTTTGATTCTTTTATTTTCCTTCGTATTTCTGTATTTAATCGTTTGTAATAGCTTGTGTTCTAATTTTTGTATTTCCTCCTTTCGTCTATCATCTTTAGAATAGCTGGTGTCATCCAGTCTTTTTTTGCTATTAATCGTGTATTTGGAATTTCTTCCCTTGCAGAATTGACGAGCATGGATTTTATTTGTTGCGAAGTTGTATTTATATTTTGGATATTTATTTGGGTTCGGTCTATTTCTGAGAGTTTTTCATTTAGTTTTACAGTGGTTTTATCTTTAATCTGTACATCTTTTAGTAGTTCCACATTAGGTTTGTTCTTCGGCTTTGCATTTTGTATTACTTTAATTCTTGTGCGAATATTTGCTACTACAGGGTTGTGGTCGGAATTTGCATCAGCACTAGGATATGTTTTTGTACTTTGGTTGATTAAAAATCAATCGTTGGTTGATCAAAACATAATCTATTTGATTTCTTATTATTCTTTCTTTTGTGTGTAGCGGGGAAGTCCAGGTGTATAACCTACGTTGAGGTAACTTAAACCAAGTGTTTGTTGCTATTATATTGTGTTGCTGGCAAAACTCTAATAGTCTGTCTCCTCTTTCATTTCGTTCTGCTAGTCCGTATTCTCCTACGATATTTTGGAATTTCCTTCCCTCTTCCTATTTTTGCATTAAAATCTCCTAGGACGATGTTAATATCTTCTTTCTTTGTTAATTTCATGAGCATTTGTAGATCTTCATACCATTCTTCTAGTATGTCATCTGGCTTATCTGCGGTTGGTGCATAGACCTGAATAATATTCACATTAAAAGGAGAACTCCTTATTTGCAACAGCATTGCTCTGTCAGAGAGTGGTATAAAGTTTGAAACTGCGTTACTCAATTCATCGTTTATTATTACACCTACTCCATTGAAATGTTTTGGATCATTGTTGCCTGAATAATAGAGTGTTTTGTTCATAATTTTTGTTGTTCCTGAGTTAGGCCATCTAACTTCACTCAGACCTAAAATATCTATATTCAATCTGTTCATTTCTTGTATATCATACATTATATAATAATGTATATCATCATCATCATTTGGCTCTACAACTCTAGGTGAGTCTTGGCCGCGTTTACTATTTCCTTCCATTGTTGTCGGTCCTGAGCAGCTATTTCCCACTGCTGTACTCCCATTTTACGTAGATCACTGGCTACTGCGTCCTTCCATCTCTTTCTTGGGCGGCCAACTGACCTTCTGCCATCGGGCCTTTCCCAGAATGTGGTGTTCAGAAGTCTTTCGTTATTTGACCTTAGGACGTGGCCCGCCCATCTTATTCAGTTTACTTTGATGTAGCGGACCATGTTTTCCATTTCTCGCTTCCAAACGTTATTGTGGGTCGAATTATTGTCTTGTATACTCTTATTTTTGCTGATCTTGAGAGTATTTTTGATTTAAGTATGGTCATTAAAGAGTAATATGTCCTGTTTCCTGCTATTATCCTGGCTGCCATGTAATTGGTCTTATCCTCGTTTAACTTAAGACCAATTTCCTTGGCTCCGATCTCGAATAGGGTGAAAACTTCTTTTGCAGCTCTGGTGTATTGTGCTATTGTGTCCACGTCATCCGCAAAGGCCAATAGTATTTTTGATCCTTGTGCGGCAAATCCGTTTGTCAATTGTGGATGAGCTTTCCTTCCTGCATGTTCCAGTGTGAAGTTGAACAGCAGAGGAGCGAGAGGATCTCCTTGTCTAAGCCCGGTGTCAATGTGGAATTCCTCCGACGTGGTGTTGCCAATTCTGATCCGTGCGGAAGCGTTCTCCGTGCTCACCTGTGCTAATCGTACCAGCTTTCCAGGTACTCCCAATTCTTCAATTGTCTTTCACAATGCCTTTCTGCCAACAGAATCGTAGGCTTGTTTAAAGTCCACGAATATTTGGTGTACGTCGCGATTGAATTTCCAAGTTTTTTTCCAACACTTGGCGTAGGACGAAAATCTGGTCTATGGTCGACCTTCCCGGTCTGAATCCACTTTGATAGTCACCTATTATTTCCTCTGCGTCTGGAGTTAGTCTTCTAAATAAAATTGTGGATACAATTTTGTAGGTTGTACTGACTAACGATATTCCTCTATAATTGCGACATATTTGTTTGTCTCCCTTCTTATGGATAGGTATTATATGACTTTCATGCCAGTGTTTCGGTATTTCTTCTCTTTCCCAGACTTCTCTTATAAGATGGTATATCTCAAGATGTAGCTTTTCTCCCCCTTTTTTTAGTAGTTCCGCCTGTATGCCGTCTGGTCCTGGGGCTTTATAATTTTTTAGGGACGAAATTGCGGACTTTACTTCAGCTAGTGTGGACTCTACTATTTCAGGTTCGGCTAACTGGTATTGTCTGTGTTGTCCCGTTGTTGTGGGAGTTTCTGTATTTAAAAGTTGTTTAAAATACTTTCTCCATTGATGGCTTATCTCCTCGTCGTCGATAAGTAATTGTCCTGTATCATCTTTTATAAATCTGGGCTATTTGTAGTGTTGCCCTTCATTGTTTTTAAGTCCCTATAAAACTGTCTAGACTGCCGGGTTCTATGTTCCTCCTCGAGTTGCTGTATTCGCGCTTCTAGGTACTGTTACTTTTTTCTTCTCAAAAGTCTTCTCGTCTGAGCCCTTACTCTGTTGTAGGTCGTGTTAGTGTCGAAGTGTCGTAGTGTCGAATAATATATATATATAATATATATATATATATATATATATATATATATATATTATATATATATATATATATTTTACCCGTTAGATGAAACTGGGTCATTAAAAGTGAAAATCTAGATGGCTGATCGAAATTAATAACACCTATTTATTAAAGAGGCGAAATTTTGGTAAAAGAATGAGGTTTGTTCAATTGAAACCCATCTTTGGCAAATAAATTGTAATATTTTTGTGCAATATTTTCATCCATGCTACTCCAATTAAATAATTATACTAATAAAAGTTCCTGTATAATTACAGTATATAAATATGTAATATATTTCTTCTTAACATTTCTACTATAAATGATAATTAAAAAGTTAATATTGTATCCTTACCATTCCCTCTCCAATATTATTAATGATACATGGCATTAACGCTGTTGATCCTGTCTGGGATGTCACCATAGTGCTATTTTCGGTGATAAAGTGTACTGGGGGACTATCTAATGGTGGATATGAAGCACTTATCTCATTCAACTCATTTCCTTCTATTCCCAAATCCATATCAATCTCTGAAATAAATTTGTGATTGTTAGTACAGGTAATATTTATTGGAGTAAGACAAAAATAAGGATAAGCTATAATTAAATAGGGTTGTCAATTGTTAAAGATACTGTAGAAAAGGCAATGAGAATTTCTAACAGATTGCCTAATTACTATTTTTTTTCCTTAAAAATCAATAAAAGCTTTTTGTAAAGAATTGAAATTGGTGATAAAAAATAATTGTTAATTTTTTTCCTCTACTAGGTTGTGCGGGACACACTTGGTTATTTAACTGGAGCCATTTCTTAAAGAATTGTAAAAATTTCATTATGTTGTAGGTTAAAAACTTTTACAAGTAATTTATTTTTCTAATTAACCCTCTAACTGGTAAGAGGTCCCTGAGGGCCCCTTCGCTTATTGTTTATTTAAGCCGCAGGTAAAAGTCAGGTAGCCGCAAACTGTTTTGAATCTCCCCACTAGTTCGTCTAGAGACGTTTCAAATGCATTCTAAATTCATTAAACCTTATTGTTACATTTTGTCAACAATCGTTTTGATTCGATTCCAAAGACGGCTAGATTGTGTGTTGATGAGCAGAAGTTTTCGACCAAACTCAAGCATTATCTCCGTCAATATATGCCAAATAAGCCGCACAAATGGGGCATCAAACTATTTGTGCTTTGTGATTCTCACGGTTACGCATATCGTTTTGAAATTTACAACGGTGCAGGCGACAATATAATTCTTCCTGGCGCACCTGATCTTGGAAGTACATCAAACGTTGTTGTACATTTGTCAAAGACCATACCTAGCTTTTCTCATCACATCCTTTACTTCGACAATTTCTATACGTCTTTACCTTTGTTAGTTTATTTACGTTCAAGAGGAATCTATAGCCTTGGTACAATACGGACAAACAGAATCCCAAACTGTAAGCTTCCGTTGGATAAGGATATCAAAGATGAAGAAAGAGGATATTCTGTTGAATATGTTGGATCTGCGTATGGTGTTGATTTCAGTACAATTTTATGGAAAGATACCAAGAACGTGCGGCTGGCATCGACTTACGTTGGCATTGAGCCGTTTTTGAGAGCAAATCCAAATCAACATATTGCAAAAGTACCACGATATGATCGAAAGAAAAAGAAATACATCGAAGTCAACTGTCCGCAGATCATTCGCGAATACAACAGACATATGGGAGGAGTCGATCTGATGGATGGATTGATGGGTCGCTACCATATTAGAGCAAAGACACGTAGTGCAATGGTTCGAATTTTCTACAACTTGATCGATATGGCTGCAACAAACGCTTATATTTTGTACCGTCGCATACATGCTGAAAAATGTAATGATTCGAGCAATATCTCAGCGTAACATAAAAAGTTGTTGCAGCTACCAGAATTCAGAGAACAAATTGCTGCTGCTCTCGTTATATTCAGTGAAAAACATGTACTTGGCCGACCTTCAACATCAAAATCACAATCGAGTTCACCGCAACCAACTACTTCTGGCATTGGAAAAAAAGCAAAACATCCATTGATGACATTCGCTTCGACGGTATTGATCACTTTCCACTTTGGCTCAACAAAGAGAGTGGTAAAAAAAATGTAAACTTTGCAAAGTGTCAAAAACTCAATGTATGTGTAGCAAATGTGATCTTCACTTATGTTGTTCTAATGCCAAAAACTGTTTTTATAATTATCACCATAAAAAATAGTGTACACACTTTCTTTTCCGTTTGTTTTTAAGTTTATTTTAATAAAATCCATTCAAATGAATAAAACGCTATTTTTAACTTAAACCGGCAAGGGCCCCCTGAGGACCCCTTTACCTGTTTTTACCTGGAAGCCAAACAAAAAATGATAATTACATTTTAATAGCTTTTCTAGGTTTCTTAATACATTATTAAACTTGAAAAAAATTCCCAAGTGAATAGAATAATTTTTAGAATCTTGCCAGTTAGATGGTTAAATAATGATTCAATATCTTAACTATAGATTTATTTTTGATGATATCGAGTATGCTTTTTATCAATGTCTTCAAGTTTTCTTGCTGAACAATATTGTTTATTATAACAAAGGTTCATTAATGAATGAAAATGTACAATTCGTGTAAACCGGCACAGAAAATATCATTTTAAAAGTCTTCTGTCTTCATTATTCCGCTTCAAAATTTGATGACCCAATTATAGCTATCCTTCTCTATCTCTATATTTGAGTTTTTAATGGCATTTTAGATTTAAAGAAAATAATAAACAAACTAAAAGAAAATAATAAAACAGGAAGCAAGCTTAAGATATATGGGAATAGATATATTTAGTTACGGAGATGTTGAAGAATGACAACAAAGCTTAAAAGCAAGTAAAGCGGCGGGATCTCTTAACGACACAATCTGGAAGAACAAACCCCTAAGACAAGGCTCAAAAACAAGAATCTATAAAGCAGCAATTAGACCTATATTAACATACACGGAGGAGACAAGACCTGACACATCTAAAACGAGACGACTACTAGAAATAACAGAAATAAAAATACTCCGACGAATATCAGGGAAAAGTCTGTTTTGGTAAGGGAGATGAGTGACAAAAAGAAAACAGTCGTGGAACAAACACATCAGTAGACTTGCAGAGGATAGAATAGTACGAATAGCACGAGATACATCACCAAATGGACGTAGTATTGGCAGACCAAAAAAATATGGTGCAAAAATTTAAACAATTTAGGAGGTTAATAATGTAGAAGAAACAGGCTTTAAAGCCTACATATAAGAAGAAAGAAGAAGAAGAAGAAGCAGATTTAAACAACCGGAACTTTTTTTATTTTTAGATTATGTATTTAGTACTGGTTTTCAATTAGAAACGGATGTGCATTTAGTTGTTAATTGGTTTTGGTCAAATCCAGTTTTCAACCTGAAAAAAACTTACAAATTACATAACAGGTATCTGTGAAGATGACAATAACTCGTTAAAATTGTTAAACACAGTTTTGTTTTGTATGTTACAGATAAGAGTTAGTGTATTAATATTAAAACCTTAAGTTTCATTAAGAATACGCAATTACATAGAAGGGGCGCTGATATAGAACCAGAGAGATATGTCTGTATGAATTATTAGTTCGCACAAACTTAAATTGAATTTTGCTACTGTAAAGTAAGTCTTCTATAATTTTATTGACAGTTTATTGTAAATGGAACGCTTTAGTTATATCCTAACACTGTATATCCACATCCAATTTTTAAAGATAGACAGATAAAGTTATTTTTTACCTTATTTGAGTATGATCTTTATATAATATTCATGGTAAATAATTTCTGTATATACTGAGAATATATTAAAAAGGTTTTTGTATATTACTTGATAAATTAACAATCAAAGTAAAAATGTATTCTAAGAGTTAATGTGATAAGTAGCCTTAGATAAATATGCAAATTGCATATTTTGCATATAATGCATAAAAAATGCAAAAATGTCAATTTTTGCATATTTTTATAAAAGTGAGCATAAGGTGCATATTTATAAATTGAAAATTTGGTGTTAACGATATATTTTTATATAAAAAAAGAGGTTAAATCTTTGTAAGGAGGGAATTTATTTTCCTTATTGGATTATATATTTTTATATTCAAACTTACAGATAGCATAAAAATGCCAATATATAATTTTGTTTTATAATCACTTGGTATTTAAATTCTAGGTATAGTAACTAATGAAAGACAGCGGCTTATAGTTTTGTCACGTTTTGTCCTGGAATTAAGGGTTTGTGTAAACTAGTTTATGCCTCTAGGTGAAATTTTTTATTTTGACGGTCAGTTTCACTTGGTTTTACTTTTGTTGTAAAATTGGAGGCATAAACAACGTGCATTTCTACTTGTAAATAATTATTGTGCTTTGAAAATGCCGAAAATATGCAATGTTTCAACTTGGATAAAACCTTACAAGAAGCTATCTATGGATATGGATAAAGTTTATTGCTCATATTGTGGCAAAACCGTAAGTACATACGTTTGATTTTTTATTTTATTTTAAAAATTTACACAGTGGTACAAACAAAGATTTTAAAATTGGAGATTATGTTTAAGAAAAGTAACGACACAAGGCTAGTTCGCAATAAATCGATGTATTTTTTCTTTTTTCAAGCATTTTTTAAACTATTTGCGATAAACAATAGGATATCTATTTAAAATTCAAATCATTCAATAGTCTATTGAAAGGTCGCTAACATTGTTTTTCTAACAATAGCATAGTTTGCTTTAATTTTGCTAAAAACAAAAACATATCATATATTGAACTTAATTAATTAAGTGCTTTTAATTTATGCTCACAGTATTTTTTCTTTAAATGTAAACAGAAAAGAGAAAGAGCCTCTTGTAAATATTTGGGGTTCTTCTTTCTTGCACAGTTATTTCTTGGCATTTTTGAGATTACTATTATTTAAATATTTTAATTATTATGCAAAATCGGTTAATTTTTAGGTAATTTTTACAATCTAAGATTTTAAAAATGGGTACAACTATAGAATATTTATATTCTTTTTTAGATTTCATCTGAAAACAATTTCAAATAGATTAGCATGTCAACAACATTTGCCTAAAAAGGTAAAAGCCACATCCGGTGAAAAATATCAAACTTCAGTGTCCAAGTGCTTTCAGATAAGTTCCAAATAATAAACCGAACAAGAAACTTTCAACGAAGACTTGTGTCATGATTAACATCTTCTAATATACCGCTTTCATAATTATCTAGTAAAAACTTTAGTTCCTTTTTAAAAAATATTGCAACAAAACATTCTCAGTGAAAGAACTCTAAAGAGAAATAACGTCAATTTGTTATACTTCCCAGTTTTCCACAACATAAAAGCCGAAATAGGTAATAATTACTTTTACATACGTGTGGACGAGATAACTGATTCATCAGGTTGATACATTGTGCACTTATTGATTGGTGTACTTAGCGATGTCTTTCCAAAACCGTATTTAATTTTCTGTAAGCAAGTGGAAAAAAAAATCAACGCTCTAACAATCAAACCAAAATCAAATTATAGTTTTGTCCAGAAAACTATAACTTAATTAAATTTCTTCAAATTATCATTGTTGGAGACTACAGTTTTAATTAAAGAATTTGAATCATTGTGTCAAAACGTTAAAGGTACTCTTGAAAGGACATTTTTCACAAATTTAAAGTAACCATAAAAAAAAATAGTGGTTACCAGGTTCTTTCTGAAGTGCTAGCTGGGACATTTTCCGAGCCACTTAATTTGGAACCATCGATTATAGTAAATTTGAAAAATGCCCCAGTTACATCAGTTGATAATGAAGCCATAAGTTTTTATAAGACAATTTTTAACATCATTTAATAATCGATTGTTACCACAATTCAAAATAATATTTATATGTTGAAATATTTGTATATGTTATGTATTTATAATATTGTAAGCATTTTTGTAAATAAAAAAATATTGTAAATATTTTTTGTTACATGCATATTTTCTAGATTAATATGCATATTTTGCATAAAATACTGCATATTTTTGCATAAAATACTGCATATTTATACGCATATTTCATACTTTTTTATTTGCATATTTGCCAAAGTCTAGTGATGAGTTTAGATCCCATTCCTTGATTCTGGCGTATTGTGGTTCCCTCCAGTTTGGTACAGGTGTAGCCCAAGGTATTTGGTTTTAGTTCTAAGTATTTCCACGTTGTTAGTATAAATGTTTCCCGTCCTAATGTAAAAGTTAAGTGGATTGACGTACTTTCAGTTATTTTAATTTTCTATTGTTTCAGCCATTTTTCTAGCTTATATAAATAGTCTTGAAGTTGTTGTGTAGCTACGTTGATTAGTTTATGGATTGCTAGTGCAACTGTATCATCTACAAATATGCCATTTGTTACATTATATAAAGTTGGGAGATCAGACGTATATTAATTACAATATTAAAGGGGTCCCACGATGCTGCCTTGTGAAATTCCCGCTTTAGTGGGCTGTATTTTGGATATTTCTCCATTTACTTTTGTTCTGAACTATCAGTTTTCCAAGTACCATATAAGTATTTGAAAGAATTGTGGTATTAAAACCGTAAAATAGTTTCGAAACACAATTCAGATTTCCGTTTTATTCTGTGCTTTCTAAAAATTGCAAAGCAAAACAGACGTTGATAAAGGTGTTAAAAGAGATGTGGCGAATCTAAAATTTGCATTCCACGACACGTCTTTTCAACTAAGCAGAAATCCTTAGCGAATTGGTTTCTAGTACTCGTACAGAGTAGATCCGAATAAAGTGAAAATATTTGCTGTCTTTTCACTTTATTCGGATCTACTCTGTACGAGTACTAGAAACCAATTCGCTAAGGATTTCTGCTTAGTTGAATGCAAATTTTAGATTCCCCACGTCTCTTTTAACACCTTTATCAACGTCTGTTTTGCTTTGCAATTTTTAGAAAGCACAGATTAAAGCGGAAATCTGAATTGTTTTTCGAAACTATTTTACGGTTTTATTTTCAGATGTCGCTATTGCGTCCGTATCGAAGGCATTTTAGTGTTGCTTCTTAAAAGACAGAAAATATTGATCTTTCACGTTGAGAACACCTTTTTAATAACTGTTCTGATGAGACCTATTAGGTCAAAATACGTATCAACAGATACAACGACGCTGTTTGCGTGAAATCAAATATTTGCTGTCTTTTCATTTTAATTGTGGTATTATTTGTTTAATTTTATAAAGAAGTCCTTTATGACAAACCTTAGTTAAAACCGATATAAAGAGCATTGCAGCAACCTGTAAAAATTACTGCTCAGAATTATACAAATAAACTTCAAAAGCAATGAAAGCAATGTGATTAATTACGGGAGGCTCATGTCCAGAAGTGTAATTAAAACGGCTAATAATGAATCAGTATAAATATTCATTCTGTCAATTGTTATAGAACGATAATACATGCAAAATATATAGGAATCACGAGTTCCAAAATAAATATTCAACCTTAAGTGTGAGAATTTTTATCATCTATTATAAAAAACAGTTTTAGAGTTAGTACATTCACTAATTGTCGAAGAGAAAAAAATATAAATAAAAATTACCCAACTTTTTACTACATTCTGTACAGAAAAGACATCAAGAAGCAAATATAGCTGAGTGGATAAAAAATAAATAAACAGCGGAGGGACTGAAAGTACACAAAACCAGTTAATTTAAAAGTTAAAGAGTTTTCGTTGTCACACGAAAAGGGTCCAATTAACGAGCCAATTTTTACGATGCTGTTATTCGTTTTAGCTTTTAAAATTGATGACTCTTCTAATGTTTTATAAATATTACAAAACTTCAAGCACAAAACTTTTTTATCGCATACGTAAACAATATCTGTGTTATTACTTCGTTAAAAAGTCGATATTTTTTTTATTTTTGTAAGAGTTTATTAAAAATTATTGTTTTTTAAATGATCATAGAACTCATGACAGTTATTTCGAAAATATTTTTCTTAAGTAATATATTTTAATGATTAAAAAAAAATTAATCTACTGGGAAGGATAATATTTTAACATTCCAGTCGGGGTGCCGGGTCTTACAAACCCAGACGCTCGAAAAGTGTTCGGGATATTGCAACAAAATGTTTTGCCGAAGCGTGGGCTGAAGTACCTTCCTAAACCGAGTATTAGTTCACCTACATTACAGCAAACGTCAAGAGTGTACGTAATTTCATTTAAAATCCAGGGTAAAGTCTGAGAGGCGCCCAGTTTTGGTATATTTATATCTTCTTCTTCATCTTCTTCTTCTTCTTCTTCTTCTTCTTCTTCTTCTTCTTCTTCTTCCTCTTCTTCCTCTTCTTCTTTTTCTTCTTCTTCTTCGTCTTCTTCTTCCTCTTCTTTTTCGTCTTCTTCTTCTTTTTTTATATATACATGACTCTGTCTGTTTTTCAATGTGCCTCCAGTAAGTTGTCGTTCCATTGTTTTCTTGGTCTTCTTACTGATCGTCTTCCTATTGGGGAACCGTCTCTTGCTCTTTTTACTACTTTTTTTGTTGTCATTCGGCTTATATGATCGTTTTATTCTACTCTTCTATTTCTTACCCAGTTCTTGATGTTCTCCATCTTGCATCTATGTCATATATATGCACTTATAGCTTTGTCCCATAGTGTGTTACCATCAATTTTTCTAAGTGTTTTCACCTCTGCTGTTTCTAACATCCTTTTTGTCCTCTCTGTATCAGGTCTTGTTTTTGCCGCGTTTGTCATTATTGGTCTGATGACTGTTTTATAAATTCTGCCTTCCGTTTCTTTACCGATATTTTTATTTCTCCATATTGTTTTATTTATGTAGCCTGCGGCTCTATTGACTTTATTCACTTGATATTCCATTTCGGTTTCGAGCTTTCCTCTTCTTCTTCACGTTCCACTCCTATCGGAGATTGGAAATCATTCTGGCAATTATAATTTTATTGGTTACTCGTCTGAATAGTTCAATTGAACTGCATCCAAACCACTCACGGAGATTGCGTAGCCATGAGATTTTACGTCTTCCTACGCTTCTTCTACCTTTGATTTTACCCTGCATTATATTCCTTAGTAGTTCGTACTTTTCACCTCTCATGATGTGCCCCAAGTATTCCAATTTCCTTTTCTTTATGGAATTTAAAACTTCGCATTGTTTTCCTAGTTGTTCGAGAACTTGTTCGTTTGTTTTGCGATCCATCCATGATATTTTCAAAATGCGTCGGTAACGCCACATTTCGAATGCTTCTAGGTTTTTAATGTTGGATTTTTTAAGTGTCCAAGCTTCAACTCCATACAAAAGGGTAGAGAAAATATAACATCGAAGCATTCTTATCCGGAGCGATATATTGATATCGCGATTACAAAAAAGTTTTCTCATTCTATTAAAAGTTGAGCGCGCAAGTTCAATGCGGCATCTTATTTCTTTTGT
Source organism: Diabrotica balteata (assembly GCA_918026665.1). Taxonomy (NCBI): domain Eukaryota; kingdom Metazoa; phylum Arthropoda; class Insecta; order Coleoptera; family Chrysomelidae; genus Diabrotica; species Diabrotica balteata. The sequence goes on from OU898283.1 coordinate 39,196,442, forward strand.
CTGATCAGTATCTTCTGTGATCCATGCTCCAAGGTATTTGTACGAAGATATTTGTTCAATTTCTGTATTATCTAGTACTAGCTTAACTTTGATGTTTTGTGCTTTTGTAAATACCATGAACTTGGTTTTCTTCAAATTGATTTTTAGTCCATAATCGTTGCAATATATATTTAGTTGTTCAGCAAGGTGTTGCAGTTCTTCTAGTATTCCTGCCAAAAGGACAGTGTCGTCAGCATATCTTATGTTATTAAGTGGCTCACCGTTTATTATAAGGCCCTCACTGATCTCGGCAAGCGCTAATTCTGAGATGGCTTCACTGTATAAATTGAATAACAAGGGTGATAAAATACACCCTTGGCGGACCCCACGGCGAATCTGGATATCCTTGGTCAGTTCGTTTTCAACTTTCACTTTTGCTGTTTGATTTCAATAGAGGTTACAGATGATTCTAATGTCTCTACTGTCTATGTTTTTATTTAATAAAATTTCTTTAAGTCGATTATGCTGAACTCTGTCAAATGCCTTCTCAAAATCAATGAAACAGGCATATACTTCCTGATTAATATCTAAGCATCTCTGCGAAAGAACACTTACTGCAAACAGTGCATCTCGTGTTCCCAGTCCTTTCCTAAATCCCATTTGTGTATTACTTATGCCTTCATCTAATTTCTTATGTATTCTATTGTGAATTACTTTTAAAAACAATTTCAAGACATGACTCATTAAGGCTATGGTGCGATGTTCATTGCACTCCTTTGCATTGGCTTTTTTGGGAAGCAGTATGAATGTTGATTGGAGCCATTCTTTAGGTATTATACCTGTTCTATATATGGTATTGAATACATCCAAAACAGATCGAGCTTTCCGTAGCTAGATAATGTGATGCCTAGATATTTAAACGCCATCACTTGTTCTATTATCTGACCTTCCAGCTCTAATTTACATATTAGTAAATTTTGCTGTTGTAACCATGCATTTTGTCTTTTTGGGAAAATTAAAATATTAAATTTTGTGGCGGTCATATTAAATTGGCGCATAATACGTGGTAAATCATCTTCACTATGGAAGAGTAGTATTGCGTCGTCTGCATAGCAGATTATTTTAAGTTTTTCTCCCATTTGTATCCTTTTTTTGTTTCTTACTTTTTTTTAATATTTCATCCATGCCTTTGTAAGGTCCACGAAAATAGATATGCTGGTTTGTTGTACCCTAATGATTTCTCTTGCACTTGCCTCATTATAAATATAGTGTCGGTGCATATAGGTCCCGACCTATAACCTTGTTGTTCTTTTTCTAGTGTTATCATGTCATTAAATTTATTTGTTATTAGGTAAATATGTTTATTTTTAGACAGTTAAATTAAGTCATGAATAGGAAGACTCTAACCATTCGTGTAAAATTTATACCGATGGTTCAAAATCGTCTGCTGGTATTGGCTGTGCCATTTACAAAGACAATATTTAAGATTATTTTCAGTACAAATTAAAATCAGATTGCTCAATATTCACAGCTGAATTGGTAGCCATTGTCAAGGCGTTGGATTGGATAATTAATAGCACATTATATTTCGAACGATATATAATTTTATCTGACTCACAGTCCGTCCTCCTTGCATCTAGACACTTCCCTAAACACATATATACCAACAGATTAATTGTAGATGCGCTTGAAAAGCTAGGGATCTTAACTTCTATAAAAATAATTATTAAATTTGTGTGGGTTAAAGGTCACTCTAATAGTCCAGGCAATGAAAAACTAGACCGTTTGGCTAAAGACGCTACTTTAGTGGATATAAAGTACGAGTTGCCCAAATGGGATATAGTGTTAGGATTTTAAATGTTATGGCATATAGCACTGTAAATATTTTATGACTAATTCTTTTTTATTGATTCTCGTAATTTGTAGGTCAAAATCTACCTGAGACACGTTGGGTTCCCCTTCGCTATAACAGCGACGAATACGAGTTTTCTGGAACCATTTCGATACCAGTTGTTAGATCATTGCCGCGCTGTCTACGAGAGCCTCGTAGATATAAATACGAGTAAATACGAGATGATTCTATGGAGTTCCACTATAATGTAGAAGGTCGCCGAACTTTCCAGATAGCAGAAGTTTTTGTATATAAACGACACATTTTTATTTGTTAGTCATAAGTAAGAAGATCGGGAAACGCGATTTACTTGTAACGCAACGTAACAAATAAATTTGTACAGTTATTTAATAAATTAGTAATTAGCTATCGTGAGTTTTAATAAATTAGAATATAGACAATAAATTAGAATAAAGACAAATAAATTAGATCTATATAAATATACAACAGTGGTGTACAGGAGTGGATTGTAGATAAATTTAATTTGAATTTTTGAAGAGAAGTGAAATTGGTGAACAATGGTACGATTTACGAGCTCACAGTTACGAATCTAAGAAGGCATCTTGAAGACAGAGAATTAGCTTCTACCGGAAAAAAGACTGAGTTAGTCCAACGACTAAAGAAGGCTTTGGAGGAAGAAGGTTTGAATCCGGAAACTTATATATTTGAAGACAAGCATGCTGCTGTCATCTCGTCGATAGCCAAGGTTCGCTTCCTTAGAAGACAAAGTATCTAACGAGATACCGGAGCGACAAGAACCATTATTCGCCCGACAGTTATAAACAGCCGTAAGAAACTGTTACCAACGAGGTTGCGACTGCGGACTGCTACAGGTGAAAATGCCAACATTCCGGAGAAATCCAGATACAATTAGGAATTGGAGCATCGAAGAGGATGTTATATTAGGAATGGACGTAATGAATACGCATGGATTCCAATTGGATTTTAGGAATAAGGTAATCAAAGTTGGTAACGAGGAGGTATTTCTCCATCCACATGATGACAACACTATGCAAGCAGCCGTTAAAGAAGATGCAGTCGTGCCTGCGAGAAGTGAAACGATCATAGCAGCGCGGCTACAGGGAATTGTGGACGAAGGGACACCTGTTATGATGGAGCCTTGGAACCATGACGACGAAGTTGGCCGTGGAATCATAATTGGAAAGGAATTGGTGACTTCGGCTAAAGAAATTCCTGTGAGACTTATTAATGTTAATGACTAGCCAGTGACCATCAAGAAAGAGACAAAAGTAGGAACTTGTGTACATGTCACATCCATAATCCGTCAGACGACAACGTCTGATAATTCCAACGACAAATTTGATCAAATGGTTGCAGTTGCTGGACAGTCTCTGAATCAGATTGAGAAAAGGAAATTAAGGGAATTTCTTCGACAGTATCGTGATATTTTCGTACCGAAAGGAGGAAAGACAAGAAGAACTACCGTTGTTAAGCATAGAATTGATACTGGTAATGCTAAGCCAATTCGTCAAACAGCTCGACGATTACCACAGGAGAAAAGAAAAGAAGCTGAAACGATTGTTCAGGAAATGAAGAAAGACGGGGTGATAGAACCTTCTACGAGCCCATGGGTCTCTCCGGTAGTCCTGGTTAAGAAGAAAGACGGAACAACGAGGTTCTGTGTGGATTACCGTTTGCTGAACAACGTTACCAAGAAAGATAGTTATCCTCTGCCTCGGATTGATGGCACATTAGACACATTGGCTGGAAGTAAATTATTTTCTACTTTGCATTTGAAGTCTGGATACTGGCAGGTAGAAATGGACCCGGTAGATAAAGAAAAGACAACCTTCACCACAGGATCTGGATTATGGCAATTCAACGTTATGCTATTTGGACTTTGTAACGCTCCTGCAACATTTGAGAGGCTTATGGAAAATGTGTTGAGAGGGTTATCTTGGAAAACATGCCTAGTTTATCTAGACGACATAATCGTCTTGGGGGAGACATTTGAAGACCATCTGAAGAACTTAGAAAACGTTTTTAATCGACTTAAAGCTGCCCAATTGAAGTTAAACCCCAAGAAGTGCCAGCTATTTTAAGGTAAAGTTAATTATCTGGGTCATATAGTCAGTAAAGAAGGAATGGCCGTGGATACGGGAAAAATCGATTCCATTAAGGAATGGCCAAAACCAACTGACAAACATCAAGTGAGAAGTTTTCTTGGACTATGTACTTATTACCGGAGGTTTATTAAGAAGTTTGCAGATATCGCTAAACCATTAACGCGACTTACAGAGGAAGCAAGAGAATACCGCTGGGATGTAGACTGCCAAAATGCCTTTGAGACCTTAAAAAAGCATTTAATCACAGCACCAATTTTAGGGTATCCACTGCCAGAAGGAGAGTTCATCTTAGATACAGATGCAAGTAATGTGGGAATTGGAGGAGTGCTGTCTCAGATTCAGGAGGACAGGAAAGAGTCCTTGGATATTTTAGTAAAGTTCTCTCAAAACCTGAGCGGAATTATTGCGTCACGAGAAGAGAACTTCTGGCAGTAGTGAAATCAGTAGAGCACTTCTATCAATACCTCTATGGAAGGAAGTTTTTAATCCGAACCGACCATGCCGCCCTTAAGTGGTTGATGCAGTTTAAGAATCCAGAGGGTCAGATAGCCAGGTGGATCGAACGACTCCAAGAATATGATTTTAAGATTGAGCACCGGGCCGGAGTTAGCCACCGAAACGCTGATTCTGTTTCCAGAAGGCCATGCCCAGCAGAGTGTTCCCACTGCAACAAAACGGAATCCAAGGAAGCAGCAGTGCTAAGAACGACGGTGATCAACGACGACTGGACGCCTACCAAGATCAGGGAAGAACAAGAGAGAGATCCAGTTATACAGAAAATCCGAAAATGGAAAGAGGAAAACCGTCGACCACCTTGGCAAGAAATATCGAACCTAGGCTCAGTTGTTAAGACGTATTGGGCCCAGTGGGACTCATTTATCATGGAAGATGGCTTGCTCAAACGAGTCCTGGAAAATGATGACGGTTCAGAGAAGAGAAGACAGTTGGTGATTCCAAAGAGCAGGATAGCCGAAGTACTTCGTCAGTTACACGACAGTTCATCAGGAGGGCATTTTGGTGTGAAGAAGACCCTTCAGCGAATTCGGGAACGGTTTTATTGGATGAACAGTTCCGACGATGTAAAAGACTGGTGTAAGAAATGTACTATTTGTGCTACGAGTAACGGGCCTTATCGAAAAAGGAGAGCTCCTATGAGACAATATAATGTTGGAAGCCCGTTTGAAAGAATAGCTTTGGACATTGCTGGGCCATTTCCAGAAAGTGATAATGGAGGCAAGTACATGTTGGTAGTAATGGATTACTTCACTAAGTGGGTCGAGATTTACGCACTTCCAGACCAGAAGGCGGCCACCGTTGCAGATAAGTTGATCCAGGAATATATCAGCCGATTTGGAGTGCCTTTGGAGATCCATAGTGACCAAGGCAGGAACTTCGAAAGCGATCTATTCCAAGGGATATGTGATAGACTAGGTATGAAGAAAACAAGAACTACGGCTTATCATCCGCAATCGGATGGTATGGTAGAACGAATGAATAGGACAGTTGGCAAGTATTTGACAAAGATGGTGTCCGATCATCAGCGAGACTGGGACCAATATCTTCCGTTCTTCACAATGGCCTACAGATCTGCTGTTAACGAATCGACAGGCCAGACACCAGCCAGAGTCCTATTCGGACGCGAGATGCGACTACCTTGTGATCTAGAGTTTGGGTGTCGACCTGGAGAAGATGTAGCAGGTGAAGATTATGTGATCGAATTACGAAGAAGAATGGACGATGTACACGAGTTGGTCCGTTCCCATCTCCAGATCGCTAGTGACCGAATGAAGAAACGGTACGATACGCAAGCCGAAAAGGGGTGTTTTAAGAAGAACGACAAAGTCTGGCTTTATAATCCCAAAAAGCGAAAAGGTTGTTCCCCAAGTTGCAGCAGTTTTGGGAAGGTCCATACCTCATTATGGAAAAGATCAATGATGTCATTTATCGAATAAGCAAGATTCCGAGGGGAAAGCCGATGATAGTACACCATAACCGGCTGGCGTCTTTCGAAGGTGACCACGACGTAGATGAAGAAGTGGAAGTAAACCAAGTCCAAGATGTGTCTGACCTCACGTTTGAGGAATTCATGGGTGCCTATGGAGGTACCGGTAAAGCAAGACATGGTGTTACCACTGAAGAAAGGCAAGATCTACTCGCGCTTCCCGATGACTACTCACTGGCCCTTACCATCCCGGCCAGTATCAAAGACGCACCAGGGTTGGCATCCGTCTTTCGAAGGAAGTTTGGTCGAGTTGCAGAACTTCAATGCCAAGTGCCAGCTCCTGGTAAAACCTTGAAACTCCAAGATGCATCACGTTACCTTTTCTACCTGGTAACAAAAGACACTGCCCGTGACCAACCTACCTACCAAGATGTATGGGAAGCCTTACTTCAGTTGAGAGAACACGTACTAGAGTCCGACATACAAAAGTTAGCCATGCCGAAGTTGGAGTGCCGCCAATTAGATTGGAGGGTTATACGAAATATGGTGGAGGAGATCTTTAAAGACACCGAAGTCCAGGTGTTAGTCTGTTGCAATCCGCATAGTTCCTGGTGCGGAGAGAAAACCGTCCCTTGTCATTTTTATACAACTGGAAGTTGTAAAAGAGGGTCCAGTTGCCGATACCAGCATATCGTTCCAGTTCCAGTCCCGACAAGGTTCCAGGAGGAACCATCTTTTAAGAGGGGGGCAATGTTACGATTTTAAATGTTATGGCATATAGAACTGTAAATATTTTATGACTAATTCCTTTTTATTGATTCTCGTAATTTGTAGGTCAAAATCTACCTGAGACACGTTGGGTTCCCCTTCGCTATAACAGCGACGAATACGAGTTTTCTGGAACCGCTTCGATACCAGTTGTTAGATCATTGCCGCTCTGTCTACGAGAGCCTCGTAAATACGAGATGATTCTATGGAGTTCCACTATAATGTAGAAGGTCGCCGAACTTTCCAGATAGCGGAAGTTTTTGTATATAAACGACACATTTTTATTTGTTAGTCATAAGTAAGCAGATCGGGAAACGCAATTTACTTGTAACGAAACGTAACAAATAAATTTGTACAGTTATTTAATAAATTAGTAATTAGCTCTCGTGAGTTTTAATAAATTAGAATATAGACAATAAATTAGAATAAAGACAAATAAATTAGAACTATATAAATATACAACAATAGTTTCAGCTAGGAACAAACATGTAAGACTTAATTGGGAAATTGAGTGGCAATCCTTTACTAACAGTAGCAAAAATACATACTGCAGTATATATTCAACTCTTCCATCTACTCCTGCAAGTGACAGAAGTCCCATCTCTAGGAAAATTTATACAATGTACGTTAGATGCCTTTTTGGACATGCTACAGTAAATGTTTACTTATATAAAATAAAACTTTCCGAAACTGATATATGTGAATGTAATGGCAGTTATGACGACCTTAACCACTGGATGTTTCAATGTTGGTATAATCAAGAAGCCATAAAATTTTTATTTCAAGCCATCTCCCAACAAAAAATTATTCTGCCGCAGAACGTTGCTTCTATTCTCTATTTAGGTAGTCGAAATACAACTATTAGATCAATTTTATGGGAATTTTTCAAATGTACCAAACGAAATATCTAAACTGCCCTTTTCAGTATTGTTGTGTGAATCCGAAATGGTATGACGTTAGTTTTGGTAATTCCCATTGTCTTTCCTTTTATGTCATTTACCTTCAACCGTTGCCTGTATTATTTGTGTTAAAAAAAAAAGTCGCTATGAAAGGCACCTTAGCGTGAAGCGTGTGTTCCTGTTCAATCCTTTTTGTATAGTCACCCAATAGTGTTTTCAATAGGAAGGTTAGGAAATTGACCGAATTTGGTGCGAACGAACGAACGGTTAGGAAATTGTCATGAATTTTAAGGAAGTGTAGGAGATTTTTTTATATATTCAACCTATATTGTCTGGCTAAATAGATCGTGAACCTAAGGCCAAAAAAAGTCATGAATGGATGCAAAAAACAACTAACAAATATAAATGGACACACCCAAGAGAGGCTTACATTCAACGATGGATGGAATACCTAGTGATGATGACAATGCATTTAAGTCCTATTCACTAAGTTTGATTATATTTCCAGATAAATCTAATTTTTCCAGATATTTAAATATTTGGTTAGTTTAAATAATGATTGTAGTTAAACAAGAAAGACTTTGCAAACGTTGGGAAGAAATTTTGAGATAAAGAGCCTGTAACGTTATAAACGTCACATCTTTAATAATTTATATTTAAATAATTATTTTATTTTAATTTCTTTATTAATTCATTAATTCATTTGCCTTTATTTTTGTTTTTACTTTTTTTTTTCAAAAACTAGTAGGCCCCCTCTGCCTTTCTCCTCTTTCTCTTCTTTCCGGTAGTATAAATATTCACCTTCTCTCTTTGTGTTCGATGGCCGAAAAATTCTGTTCTATGTTGATAAAAGAGCTTGTTTCATCATAGGCATACGTCCTATGTCATCTGTGCTTCATTCTTCAACTTTACTGCAGTCCCTTCCTATTTTCGTTCAATCACCTTTTCTAACGTAGTGGGAATTTGTAAAAGAAGGTGGAATTATTATAAGCTTCATTTTATGGTCTGCAAAATTCTTTTTTTATTGGCCGTTTACTGGAGTTTATTGGCCGTATTACTACTTTATTGGCTTTATGGGATATTTCTATAAGTTTTATTGGGCTTTATTGGTTTTATGGATATTTACTGGAGAATATATAGAATAACATGCTCTGAAAGACCTAACTGCAGCTGTCAGAAAGACCTAACTATCTACTTGGGAGGCCACAGATATTTAATAGCAAGCAGCCCATCTATGCCATAAGCATAGCCCAAATTTATTTACTGTAAAGCATTGGCATAGTTGTTTTTGCCTACTTAAATATTATTTTTTATTTTTAATAAATGTGATTATTTAAGTAATTGTTTTATTTGCTACGAGCTAAGGGTTCATAGTTTAATTCATAGTTTAAGACAAGACTAATTAACACTTGAGAGATTGAGCTAGGGGAAGCATAGACGATAAGCTTCCATGATTTATTGAGGTATTATTTTTATAATAGTATTTCAATGGTAGTTTCAATTTTTTAGTAGTGTTATCGTTACAAGCCTGATGAAAAAGAAGGTGAACTGGTCTTTGATGAAGATGCATTGGAAAATAGAAATTTTGACTAGTTCTTCTTCTCTAAGTGCCTCTCCTATCGGAGATTGGATATCATCATGGCGATTCTAATTTTATTAACTGCTATTTTGAATAATTCGTTAGTGGTACAGCCAAACCACTCTCTCAAATTTCTCATCCAGGACATTCTTCTACGGCCTGGATTTCTGCGTCCTTGGATTTTTCATTGCATTATATTTTGTAGGAACGTGTACTTTTGTCCTCTTATCAGGTGGCCTAAGTATTCAAGTTTTCTCTTTTTCATATTCATAATAACTTCTGGATCGTTATTTATTCTGCGTATTACCTCTTCATTTGTAATTCTATCCACCCAACTTATTCTTAGTATATGGCGGTAGCACCACATCTCAAAGCTTTCACGATTTTTAATATTCCTCTATTTAAGAGTCTATGCCTCAACACCGTTAAGCAAAGTACTGAATACATCGCATTTTAACATTCTAGTTAGTAGATGAATAATACTAATATCACGATTACAAAATAATTTTTTCATTTTTATAAAGGTAAACCTGGCAATTTCAATACGTCTTTTTATCTCGTGTCATGAATTGGATTCTTACTGAAGATCATATATTTGGTTTTTTTGACGATATCCTTATGCCGTAGTTATTACATATCTCATTCATACTTTCAACTAGATGTTGTAGATCTTCCACTGTTCTTGCCATTATCACAGTATCGTCAGCATATCGAATGTTGTTGACAACGTCTCCATTGACTATTATGCCTTCGTTTCCATGTGAAAGAGCTTCTTGCATATTTGTTCGCTGTAGATAATAAACAAAAGCGGTGACAATATACGACCCTGTCGTACTCCTTTACGTTTTTCTATTTCTTCCGATGTTTGGTCTTCTACCTTTATATTAGCTCGCTGATTCCAGTACAGATTTAATATTATTTGCATGTCTCTGGTGTCGATGTCTTACCTTCCACGATTTCTTTTAGTTGATTGTGGTGTACTTGTGGTACCTCTTGGTTAACATCTAGACATCTCTGTGTTAGGGCATTTAAGGTAAAGAGAGCTTCTCTTGTACCTAATCCTTTTCTGACTCCCATCTGTGTATCGTTAAGATCGATATCTAACTTTTGATAGATTCGGTTGTGGATGACTCTAAGAAATATTTTAAGCAGGTGACTCATTAAGGAAATTGTTCGATGATCTGAACAGTAGTTTTCTTCGGTATGGTGACAAACGTAGAGAGCAACCATTCTTGAAGTATTATACCAGTACTGTATATTGTATTGAATATATATAATATTATGGTTACGGATTTTTCATTCAGAAGCTTCAACAGTTCTGTAGGACTAGTTGCTTCTAGTAAAATAATAAGAATTCCTTGTAAAATACCAAGAACTAGTTGTAAAAATCATTGTCCCTATAAAGAACGTCCCATTGTCCCCAAGAAACGAAAATATTAGTATTCGGTTATCAGGTATCAAAGAATAAGGTATAAATGTTAAAGAACCTCTAGAATGTTAGTCGCTTTTTTTACAAATGTAATGTTGAAAGTAGTTGTTGAAAATACAAACCTCTATAGGGTCTACATTAACCCAAAATTACGCTAAAGAGTAAAAGACTAGGCCCACAGATATCAAAGTAAAAGCTCTCTTTGGTTTGTTTTGCTTAGTAAAAGTCTTAAAAAGTGCTATGCTACATACTGAAGATTTCTGGGACAAAAGCAGTGTTGGAATTGAATGATTTGGGTTGGTAATATCTCAAGACAGTATTTCTTTTTTTCTTCGATGTTTGAGATTTGAGAACTTGGAAACAAGGGAAGAAAGACACCAATTTGACAAATTAGTGCCAATAAGAATGTTATTAGCTATGCCTATTAGCAACTGCAATAAAGCATTTATATAGCAGGAGCTAATACTTTTAGATACTTTTGGAGAAAGATGTGCTTTCAAACAATACATTCCCAACAAACCAAATAAGTATGTATTAAAAATATTCGCATTAGTTGATTCGGCAACATCATACATTTTAAATTGAAGGTATATGTTGGAAAACAACCAACAAGTTTGTATGAACTACCTAACGATCCCTTTAGTGCTATTTTACTACAAATTGATCCAATATAAGAAACGAAGAGAAATCTAACATGTGACAATTGGTATACAAGTATAAGTTTAGTCAACACTTTTAAAAACTAACTAAACTTCACTAAATCATACATTGGTACCATCAGAAAAAATTAGGAGTTGCATATTTAATTTATCAACTGAAGAGCCGGTCTGAGTTTTTCTTACCATTTGGTTTTCAAAAAAATAATACTAAGGTCTCTTACGTACTCAGAAAATTCGAAGTGTTGTTTTTGTATCCAGCTTACATCATGATAATCAAATTAATGAATAATTTCGTAAGAAATAAAACCCAAAATCGTAACATTTTATAATGATACGAAGGAACGAGTAGATACCACTACTACTACTATCGGTTTACAGCGTTCTCCGACGCCTTCCGACTCCTAACCGCCATTCTTCTCTATTCAGCCATAGGCCTGGAAGGATTGCTCTTTCCTCTAGTTCTTTTTTAATTCCCTCTCTCCAGCTGCTTCTCGGCCTTCCTCTTTTCCTTCTCCCTTGTGGTGTCCACGTCAAAATCTGTTTTGGAATCCTGTCATCTGGCATTCTTTGTACATGGCCATACCATATTAACTGTTTTGTTTTTATGTCATCAACTATTGTATGCTTGACTCCCATCATTTCTCGTATTTTCTCATTTGGTATCCGATCTCTTCTTGATTTTCCTACTGCTCTTCTCTTCAGAAGTCCATTTCTGTTGGTAGTAATAGTTTCTGTGTTCTTTGTTTCATTGGCCAAACATCACTGCCATATATGTGATTACACTTTTAAGTATGGTGTTGTATATGAGTTGTTTGTTCACTTTAGATATTTTTTGGTCCCACAGAATGCCGTTCATCATGGATATAGCTTTTCTACCCTGTATGTTTCTGTCTTTTATAGCAGCATCGAGTGTTCCATCTTGAGTTATCTTCATACCCAAGTACTTGTATTCATCACAGTTTCTAATTTCTACCCCATCGTCTAATATAATGGACTGTTTTGTACCTCCAATACACATGGCTTCAGTTTTCTTAATGTTGACGTTGACTTCGAGACCTCATTTGTTATAATCTTCTATTAGCTTCCGAATCATGTAACTCAAGTCGTCATGATCCTGGGCAATCAGTATTTGGTCATCACCAAAAAATAAGGTGTACAGTGTACTCTCGTCATTGAGAGGGATTTCCATGTCATTACATTTTCTTTTCCATAGCTTGAGTGCTTGTTCCAGATAAATTTTGAAAAGGGTAGGCAAAATACAGCAACCCTGCTTTAGTCCTTTCGTGACCTTAAATCCTTCAGATATCCTTGATCCAGTTTTAATTTTTGCAGTCGTTTCATTATACAGACTTTGGACTGCTTTGATAAGACCATGCTTAATGTTGGTTTGCTATGGGGTTGACCATAGTTTACTTAGGGATACACTGTCATATGCTTTTTGTAAGTGTACGTACACCAGGTGAACTTCTTTATCGAAGGCTGTTTTTTTCTCAATAACTGTTATATAGTGCGTTATAGAGTACAGGTGGTCTACTGTGAATCGCCCAGCTCTAAAACCAGCTTGCTCCTCTGCTTTGTAATCTCTATAGTCATTTTCTATTTTCTTTTTAATAAGTTTCCCATATATCGTACTTATTGTGCTGTTTACCGCAATTCTTCTGTAATTTTGACACTGATCCTTGCTGCCCTTTTTGTGGATAGTTGACATCATAGATAATTTCCATTCCTTTGGTAATTCGGCCTCATTCAAACAGTCTTGAAAGAGTTTTCTTAACTGTTCCTGGAGTTTGTCTGTACCGGCTTTCACTAATTCTGCAGTGATGTCACCGGGACCACGGGATTTTCCATTTTTCAGGGATTTGGTTATTTCTTCCATCTCTGATTTACTGATTTGTAATGGTGATGAATTTATACGTATACCTATCGTGTTGTCTTTCATGTTAGCAAATTCTGGTCTTTGTTCTGTTAGTAATTTTTTGAAATATTCTTTCCATTTTTCTGTTGTATTGGTGATATAACGTCTTTTTTCTTATTATTTCTCATCCTTTTAATCAATCTCCAACTCTCTGTGCTTCTTCTACGTCCTATGTAAGTGTTAATCTTTTGACAGTTCTGTTCCCATGAGTCGTTCTTTTTTTTGAGTTATCTTTTTTCTTACTTTGGCTTGTACCTCTTTGTAAATTGTTTTATCGTTTACTGTTTTTGTTGTTAAAAATGTTTGGTGTTTCCGACGTTTATCTTTAATTTTCTTCTCTATTTCTTCATCCCACCAGTACGGTTTTATTCCTTTATGATTTTCGTCACATTTCCCCAGTGCTTCTTCTGCTGCTAAATGAATCGACCTTTTGATGTGTTCGTAGTGTTCTTCGGTATTTTCAAAACTACCCATTTCTAATTTTTGGTCTAATCGTTTTTTATACACTAGCTTTACACTCTCATGGTTTAAACTGTCTAGGTTATACTGTACTTGTTTTATTAACTGATTTAACTCGATGTGCTCGATGAGGAACGAGTAGATACTCTGGATAAATTATGCGCAAACTATTATGTAACTATAAATACAAAGAAATGGCCAAAGTTTGTTTTTAATTCTCTGATAAATATGACAGGGGTTATCTCTCAGATTATTTACGTTTCTAAAAATAAAAATGTAAATGTTAAACGACGAATCTTCCTTAGAGATCTTGCACTATCACTAACCACAAAACATTTGGAAGGACGATTCCTTAAAAAAAATGTAAAACAGTTGGTAAGAGAAAGGCAACAGAAGTCCGTAGAAACACTGACCAGAATGATGTAGAAATTGCACCAGAAACTAAAAATAAAGTTATTTTTCCAAAAATGACTCAAAAACAAAATATTTTCTATCTACATACTCCAGTAATGCAAAAAACCAACAAATGTTAATGCTTGTTATTATATGTACTTACTTTTAAGAAAAAATGAGTTTTTGTTTTATTTGGACGTTATTAAATTTAATATAAATAAAAATTTTTTGGTGGTCTTGGTAACTATTTAATCTGTTTGGTTTTTAAAATAAAATATTTGTTTAAGCTATTACTATAAAAAACGTTATCTTTTGTAGACCACATATCTGATTTTAATTTCAAATAATAAGTAACAAGTACGATTTCCACATACTCTGCAAAGTCGGTATTTTATCCTTCTGTATTTTATGATCAGTCCAATCTCTCGCAAGGCCTACTCCACTCACTGATGACCTACTTATAAACGATTTCAAAATGTAAGTTGCATACTCCCGTCGAAATTGTAACAGTGGCATGGAGTGACCAAGTCGCCAATACACTAGAAGCCTGAGCATGAGAAGCATCTACTGCCCATGAAAAATAAGGCCACCACCACTTTTTTGACCTTATTCGAGTACGATAAGTTAAGACGAATTGGTCAAAAAAGTCTACTCCTCCCGTATTGCTATTGTACCGGGGCAATAAATTGAGGAAAATCTAGAGTACTTATCGTTTTCTCTGCTTGAGTGTACCGTTTGGACGCCTTTTTGGGTCGAAATTTGTCACAAGTGGTGAGCATAGTTACCACATTCTTGTCCGTCCAACGAATTAATAACATTTCTCTTCTAGATGAAACTGAAGTGCTGCCTCTAGGAGTTTTTTTAAATCTGTTTTATTTGGTATAGGGATTTTAGAGAATTAAATCTGTTTTCACGAAGAGTTCCAGTACCACCCAGGCCTCTTCTTGTTAGCTCTTGCAGCAATGCAACCGATGTAAACAAATTATTAAAATATGTTTTGTACCTTTTGTAGCTTAAGGTGATCAGGCAATCCAATTACAACATTTCCTCCTTGTCCTAGACCAGCATCAGATATTTGTTTAAAAGAGCCACAATATGGTTCAATATGATGAATGCATCCAGACGGATCAGAGGAAACCCATAATTTAAATCACAAGCATATTGGTTTTCTTTTTATGAATTGTTTGTGACTGTGTCTAGCATTATATGAAATAATGCTCTCATCAATACTTATATACAGGTGTAATCTGCTTAAAAACCGAGTTGATGAAGTCAAGTAATGGTTGAACTTTGTACAGAGAATCTGTATTATCATTTTTCTTTTCATTATTAGCTAGATTCAGATACTTCATTACTTGCTATAGACCAATTAGATAAAACAAATGTAGTATACAGCATTAGTTTCACCCAATTTGAAGCAGTGTATGTTGGTGAGACCGGAAAAAATCTAAATTTAAATTCAATCACGTAGGTTACTACTTTAATTTCTTCAGCCTGTAGATTTCCATCTAACTAAACTTAATTTTATTAATTTTTTACCATAGGAGCAGTCTTAAATAAAGTCATTTAAATATGAGGTCTGATATTAGCTTCAAATATTTGTTATTTAATTTTCACCTTGTCCTAGATGTGATAAACATAAAAGGATAATTTTCATAGATATAAGCTAATCCAAACATAAAATACACTTTTAGACCACATTCCATACGACAAAAAGCAACATAAGTTGCCTAAGGCACAGGTCATTCTATTAATCTAGACTATAAAACCATCATTGATTTCACATCTTTTATACCCTAAATTAACAAATAAAAAAGTTTTTTTTTTAAATCCTAACACCTAGATTGTTGTTATTTTTAAAATCATCAAAACTTGTTGAATCTTTTGGCTGTAGTAATACTATGTACAACTAATATACTTTTTGTTGCATTGACATTCTGTTTTCATCATCCTTCATAAGTATCTTGTCAATCAGTTCTCAGCTGTTCTCCGTGTGTAGAGGTTCTCTCTCACCGGCTCTGGTAACTCGATTCAGCCATGTGTTACCTCTAGTCAAATTTAATTTAATACTGAACATCACAGTTATTTTATAACACAATGTACAATCTTTTGTAACTAAATGTAATTTAAAGGGTTTTTACCCTAGTATTTTACCCTAGTAATTTAAAGGGTTTTTACCCTAGTATTTTGGTGGCTCAGGCATTGTGATCTAGTAAGTATAACCATCTTTTGCTTTTCAACCATAGTCAAAATTTCATAATCTCGTTTGTTTTAACTAAATGGTTCATACTTATTTTTAGGCATTTTCGATTTTAAAACCTGATGATGGACTGTGTGGTCCGAAAACGTTTGTTTTATTGATGTAGCCCTTTTAAGAGTTTTTTTAAATAAATATACCCATTTACAAAGCCTAACCTCTTTTTGTGATACGTGGTATACAGCCAGCTACAGGAATTTTTTTCCTTATGGATTTTGGAAGAAATCTGTCAAATCGCATTATTTCCCACAAAAGTAATTGTAGAATTAAAAATCCATCCTGTACTTTAGCAGAGCATGTAATCGACAAAGATTATATTATGGATTTTAATAACATTAAAATTTTGTGCAATGAAAGTAATAAATTCAAAAGCACTTTTTTAGAAATGGTTTGTATTAGCAGAAGTGATAACAATTTTACCAAAAGATCAGAAATTCTAAATCAAAACAAAATTTATAATTATATTATTTCTCTATAGTTTATTTATAAAACCAGTAAAATATCACCTTTTAATTTAATTTTAACCCCCTCTGTGGCTCAGTGGTAAGAGCGCCTACCTTTGAACCTAAAGGTCGAGAGTTCGAATCTCACCTGGGTGGAAAATTCAAAAGCACTTTTTTAGAAATGGTTTGTATTAGCAGAAGTGATAACAATTTTACCAAAAGATCAGAAATTCTAAATCAAAACAAAATTTATAATTATATTATTTCTCTATAGTTTATTTATAAAACCAGTAAAATATCACCTTTTAATTTAATTTTAACCCCCTCTGTGGCTCAGTGGTAAGAGCGCCTACCTTTGAACCTAAAGGTCGAGAGTTCGAATCTCACCTGGGTGGAAAAATTTTCGTTTATTAAAAATTAATAAATGAAAATAATTTCTATCCTTGTGCGATCGGTTTTCACCGGAGGGACCGCAGACGTTTGGATACAATTAGCGTCTCTTAGCAAAAACAATGACGTCGACTTTGCTAAGTATCAAGACAATTACTCTACACACACACTACACTCTACACTAGGTACCTGACTGTAAAAATTCACTGTACCATGCCAATGACCATTAGTTGTCGACGCATTAAACTCAATAAAAAAAAATTAATTTTTCATATACTTTTTACATTTTTTCAGACATCTATTAATGATAAATAGATAATTCATTTTTATTACTAAATAAAAAGAATTTTTAAACAAAGTTTTAGTTTTTGGCAATATAATTGTCAAAAATAAAAATGTTAAGTTGGCATTCATGACATTAAGGCTTATTTGTAATTTGTCGCTATTCTTATTTATATAACTTATTTATAACTTAAATTTTTCTTTGTTTTAAAAAAATTTTTTCAACATTATATAACAAAATTATGAGAAACATTTTTTAGATAGGCTAATTTTCAAAATAGATTTTTGAAATATGTTTAGTAGCATACATTTATTAACGAAACTAATTTTATTTGGTGAGTTAATATAATTTTTTTTTTAGTTCCACTTTTTAAGATATTTTTTATTTTTGAGCAGCTGTTGAAAATGATTGTAAATACAATAATTGAAAGCTCGAAATAAAAAATAGTTGCCTAATAGCCCCTTTTATTGAATCCAACCCTTCCAAAACATGTATATATATATATAATATATATATATATATATATATATATTTGTACTTTCTTTGGAGAACTAGAAATCAGTTCACGAAGGGTTTTTGCCTAGATAAAGTGGCGTATTATGCTGGAATTCAAATTTTAGATTCCTCATGTCTGTTCTTTTATCATCCGTTTGCTTTGGAAATTATTCATAGCACAGATTTGGTCAATTTTCACAACATATTTCAAACGTAGTAAATCTCTGGATTTCGATTGTTTTTATTACCCAGTATTTGATAGTTATTTTTACCTATTTTTATACTTGTAAAAAGTAAAAGAAACATCAGAACTATTGATAAAACCCGCATTATTTTTCTAAAAATCAAAAAGAGATTCTATTTCCGGATGTTACGTTTCTCAACACGTGCCGAGGCAATTTTCAGAAAGAAATCCTTGTTAAACGAATATCTGCAACTTCAAAGAATTTACGAATTGTAAAAGAAAAGTAAGAAAAAGGTTTGGTCCCGTATCCTTCACGCAATATATATTTTTCAGGAAAGGAAGAGCTCCAATTTCCAAATTAGATGAAATGATAATGTTTAAAAAACAGAAAAATTTCATAAAATATGTTTTGTTGGAGTTGTAGATATTTATAATAATTGTAGATCTTCAGTGTAAATGCATGGATTGGACCACATCCACCAAAAGGTTATTAGCGACGGAACAAAATATAAATAACAAAGTTAGACACCTACAGATTGTACAAAATGTTTATGGATCTGAGATAATTTACTATATTTTCATAGGAACAGTTTTGACCTAGAGCCTGTGGTAGAGCGTTTGGGATCTTGTAGCACTATCTTTCTTGGTCATATTTACTACAAATTATTAAAAAGTGTTCGACTGTTACTCGGACGTTACACTGATCACATATAGGTGGATTATTCTTTGTGAAAAGGTAGGAGTGCGTTAATCTGGTAGGTCCTAGACGTAAACGCGCAACCGCAATTTGTTCCCGTCTATTGCGCGACGATGGAAACCACTGAGACACATTATTTTTTATTTTATTTAGATTGGAAGTAGTTTGAGACCACTCATTTTGCCACAAACACAACACTTTATTTTTAAAATAAGCTTTTAAGTCAGTGGAAACACACTTATCTATCGGCTCCGACAAATCACTTAAAATAGCCTCTCGTGCAATCCTGTCAGCTTCTTCATTTCCTGTTATTCCAACGTGTGAGGGAACCCATAAAAATTGGACGCTTCTTCCATGTTCATGAGCTTGAGAAAGCTGGTATTTAAGCAACTTTTTAAAAGGATGTTTCGGAAAAATGTGTTTTAATGAGTTTAGAGAGCTAAGGGAATCTGTTATGATAAGGGCTTTTGTGAGTGTAAGCTCGTTAAGAAGTTTCTATGTAGATTTTATGGTAGTCGGGGTACGCATTTATGAGGGCCTTAAACTTGAACCTAATCAGAGAATGATGTATATTAGCTTTATCTATATACTCCAGAGATGCATCACAAGTTGGTATATCGATCAGCCAAGGCTCGGGGTATTTAATATCCGAGGAGAAAACCTCCGGAAAATTAATGTTTAGGTTTTGAAGAATTAATTTAATTCTTTCGTAATATGGTTTTTTAGTATAGCGAATATCTTGGAATAAGTTTACATATTTATTTGTAAAAGTATTTTGATATATTGGCTTTAAACTATTTCCAGCGACTGAGGCTGCATGTGATAGAGCGAGGAACATGCGGCGGTGATGTAGCGATAGTTCTCCTAAAAGAGCATAAATGCTGGATATAGGTGTAGTTGGGAAAGCCCCTAAGATTAGTCCATGACTTTTATTATGAATAATATCTAATGATTTCAGTAGAGATTTATTAGCAGTGGAATAGACAATTGCTCCATAATCTAGCTTAGAACGTATACGTATATACGTTCTATTTAACAGATTTATACAGGAGGAGTAGAGTGAATTGGTCTGAGCCCCAGTTTTTATTACAGAGAAATCTTTTAATACGTTTAATCTTTTATTACAGGAAAGGATGAGTTGTGATATGTGATTTTTCCATGTTCACTTTAAATCGAAGATTAAACCCAAGAATTTGTGGCGATCTCTAAACTCCAGCTGTTTCTCATACATTCTTAGGTTAGGAGGTTGTGGCAAGGAGCTTGAAGAGAATACGACTCCTATTGATTTTTCTAATGAAGATTGAAAACCTGTAAAGTTGGACCAATTTTCGAGAGTATCTAAAAAGGTTTGAAGAATTGATGACATTGAGGAAATATTTTTACCTTTAATAGATCCCACCTGGTCATCAGCGTATAAACGGGCCTGTACTGAAGTATTATAGATACCAACAAACACCGTTTAAATTATTGCGTTAAATAATAAAGGTATCCTGTGTCAATGCCAAAGATTTTTGTCAATTCAAAAACACATACATATACGATAAAAGCACATTTACAAGTCAGAATCGAAACCTTACAGAAATTTATAAAAAAATAGGGGTTAGTTCACGCTGCATTTTATTACCGGAAGTCAAAAATCAATAGTGAAATCAATGAGAACTGACAATATTTAGAATATATTCAGAAACAATATCAGATTTGTTTAGGGTACATGCCTTTGATCCACCGGTCATGTGATAACTAAAAGTATCAGCGGATTGTAGACCTAAATGTTGTTTTTTGAGATAAAAATTCAGCAGCTAGTTATTTTATGTGACTTATTTACACATATGTCTGACTAAAAGAGATAATTATACAGTGCATTCGAAGATACGCTCATTATTAATTAGATCTATATTATCTTCACCTCGATTATGTCCTTATCGTTTATGCTATGGTGTACGCTAAGTCTGGATTTATTTAATAAATATATTTCTTCTGCTGTCTAAGTTAGCGTTTATATATTTAGCGCATATAGGACAGTTACCATTATGTTATTGGACCGGTGATACCGATCGTTTGTTGTGCCAAGAGTGAGCTAGGGTGTATGCGAGGAGGATAGATGTAAGTATAGATGAGAAAGAGAGAAAAAGAACGATAGTAGAGTGGCAGAGTGAATGGGCGAATGATAGCGGATATGCAAGGTGGACGAATGAGCTCATTCCCGATCTGAAGCCGTGGTGGGAATGTAAGTTTAGGAAACTAGACTACTTCCTGAAGCAGTTTTTGACCGGACATAGTAGTTTTGGTACTTTCTCAAATAAAATAGGCAAATCTGTCTCGACAGACTCTATTTGTGGGGTACCGGACGCTCCCGCCCATGTTTTTAACTGGCAGAGATGAACAAATCAGAGAAAAAAGAAATATTGTTGAAACATATTGTTGAGAGGAGAGAAAGAATGGAGAGAAGTACACGGTCTGATTTCTGGTATGATGAAGAAAAAGAAGCAGGAAGACAAAGCAAGAAATTGAACCAGGGATCTGAAATTTATGGTTATTATTATTTATTAGTTTATGGCCTAACGTCTGAAACATGTTCTGATTTACGGTAATAGGTATGGTTATTTATAAATCTTTATTTTTTATTTTAGTTGTTCATTGAGTGGCAAGACCACCTCTCTGGAACGATGGTTAAGGTTTTAGCCGGAACACATTTAATCTGGAACTTCCCTGGGATCTTTTGGCCTAGTATTCTTTTTGGCCGAAAGATGCCAGGGTATCTTTTTCCGTGACGTAGATTTTCAAAAAAGATTTCCCCCACCGTTGCCTGTCAGAATTCAATGGATATCTTCTTAGGCTCTTACTAGAATCTGCCAATACCGCAAATAAAAAAGTTAGCATCTAGAATTATCTTTAATAAGGTTTACTTTACTATTTTGAAAAGCTGGCATGCCAACGTATTTTCAAGATAGTTGGTGTATCTTCCTGATTTTTTTGAATTCATTTAATTTCATGAATTTTTAAATTTATTGTACATAAATAGCAGTATTAGGAATAGCATTGTACATGATTAATATTAATGCTTTAACATCAACAAACAAGTCATATGAAGATCTCGTAAATAGTCAAATAGTCTGATGCAAAATCTGCCTGATATTCTCCCATTGAACTTCGATGTAAGACTTAAATTTATCATTCAAAATGCTTGGCTATATTTTGTCATAAGATCTACATACGTAAAGGAACGTGTATCGAAATCTTATGATAAATACAGCATAAAACTAAACTAAAAAAAGAGAAAATTTTATAGTAATTAAAAGCAAATAAACATATTAACTTAACTTAAATTAGCCACGTCCCAGCAAAAAAAAACGTTTGTTAAAAAAACACTCGACGCAAGATCTTACATAAAAACAAACGTGAAAACAGACTAATTTTTGACCACAACACAAATAAATAATGAAGCCGAATAACGGAACGAACTAAATTCCAGACGAAAAAAATATAATACCAAGACAAAATAAACTCTAATAACTGGAACCTAATAAGATTAGAAAAGTCTATCATAAGAGAAAAAATTGATTAAAAGATGAATAAATATATATCCAGTCTTTAGAGTCAACCTAAAAATATTTTGTTAACTCTTTTATTCAGGAATATTTCTATCCGGACATCGCGTTTGTTTTAACAATATTGACTTGTGAGTACAGGCTGACTTAATGATGCCTTATCACTGACAAGACGACATCGTCAAGTTAGTGTCAAGTCATTCTCTTGTCGACCTATAGTCAGTACCGACGTTTGTTCGCATGTGATTGCGCTCGGATGCAATTTGTGCCAGAAACCTCTTTGTCTACAAATCAACCAAGAGGTTTTTGTCTTAATTTTCGTTAAACCTAGTAATTGGGTCTATAGATTTGAATTTTTTTACTCTTCTTGTTTAGTTGACGGCTGTAGTCTATCGTTTGTCTAGCACATTCAGATGTACTAAGACTCTGTTGTACTTTATTCACCTACCTCTCCTTTAACTGATGAGATTGCTCTATCTTTTTGTATCGCTTAATTCGGTACATAAAAGGAACATGCAGTATCATGTTTTGGAATCTTTGGCTTATTTATATATTACAGTTAAACGTATTGCCGTTGCCGAGTATATTGGAGGCGGTTTCTTAGAACTAGATTACATATGTTTAGATTAGTTATAAAATGGCTTTGTAGATTAGGAAGATGACAACTCAGCGATACGTAGAAGAAATTTTGGAATCTTATTTTATACTCTGCTTTAAGACGCTCCAACATTTAATTTCTTAGCAGGATAACGCAAGGTCACAAATTGTAAAAGTCATTACGGACTTCTTTAAACATTGGAGATGATCTTTTGCTCTGGCGCAAGATCTCCAGATCTCCATAATTATCGCTAATTAAACACGTGTGAGACACAATGACTTCTTAGTTTAGACACTCCTCAAATTTTGGGAGGTCTTCATGGCTATTCTGATCTTAGATGCTGCTTCTCTGAATAGTTCGGTTGATGTGCTTTGTACCATTCCCTCAAATTACGCAATCATGAGATTCGTCTGCTTCCTACACTTCTCTTGCTCTGGATTCTCCCCTTACGTGTATTGCACCTATACAATAATATTTTCTGATTCTCGTAATTATTTATGTTTTGTATATCAATTTTAGATTTTTTTACAGGATGGAGTGATAGTCCAGAGCATCAAAAATTTTAACCCTTGCTGGAGTTTGCACTGAGTACGGAGCTGCAGTTAATGATAACGATTTACTTAAAATGGCCGATGAAGCCATCAAAAATTTACAAAACAGTTGCCAAAATTTCAACTCAAGGGTTGGACTCAACAATGGATTTGCTTGAGCACCATTTAATTAATCAATTAATACCTTTTTGCCAGAGGTATTTAATTTTGAGGGGCAAGTACCGAATGATGATGAAGACCCGACTCATCCGACCTATGATATTCTACATGGAGAAAAACCAAATTGAAGGAAGAAAAAGGAAGATATTGAAGAAAGTAACTCCCTTGTACCTAGCACCAATAAAAAGGAAATTCAATAAAATGAAGTAATAATTAAAAGCAAAAGCAGAAGAAAGAAAAGTTAAGTAAATTAAAATGAATGAAAAAAGAACTCTAAGAAGCTTAAAAGGCAATCAGGACCACAGTATCTGGGAAAACGGAAAAATGAAGGAAAACGGGACTAGATCGTTAAAAAAATGAAGAGTGTATGAGATAGGTGTAAATGTGACGGAACTTTTTGATTATTTCTGGAAGCTGTCCTGGTCCGAAAACCAAATTTAAGTTTCACTACATTAGTTAATAAATGCCCAGCTAAAAGAACTAGAAACCGACAGCAAGCAGACTAGTCAAGACGAGCATATTTATACTCATACTTTCTTAAAAAATAAAGTTGCAAATTAAAAGTATGCAAAACAATTGTCTGCAATACTTTTAGCATACCGAAAAGGACAGTTGGCTGGCTATTGGCTTCTTGAAGAAAACATTGATAGTACCGAAGATATTGCAGGAAAAAAACAGATTAATCCCAGGCAGTTGAAAAGAAGCAAACAAAAAGACGGCTTAATAATATTTTGAAATACCTTGCCCAAAATGAACTCACACAATTGTAGGAAATCTACTAATAAGCATTATTTAGACCAAGTTTGGACCTTTACATTGGAGCTTTACAGGCTTTATAAAAACGAATGGTGTACCAAGAAAAACTTATTAACATTATCAGTTGTATCTTTTACAAACATGCTTGATGATCGAAACATCGCATTATTTTCATCAAAAAAAGACGAATGCGACAAGTATGTAGCTTATAAAACAGGGAATATGTGCAAAGACATATTTGACGAACATCAAGTTAAAAAAAAGGACAAAAAATAAAAGGATAAAGAAGCAGAAAATTGCAATATGAACACGATGGATTTGCAGTCTGTATTGTTATGTCCGAAGTCCACTATCTCCTCTTTATACTACAAGACAAAACTAGTTGTCCACAATTTTACAGTGTTTACTCTGAAAACAAAGGATGGTTATTGCTATATTTGGCACAAGGGACAAGGAGGACTGACAGCCAACATTTTTACATCAACCTTGTGTCAGAACCTTCGACAGAAACCACGAATGATACAGCAAAATGAAGCTCGAAGTAAGATCAATTTTCATAGTAATGGTTGCACTCTTGTTGGTCAAAATAAGAATGCATTGCTTTTAAGTGTCCCTTTAAACTTATCACGAGAAAGTCAAACAATAATTAAGCAAAAATATCTTGAAAAGGGATAATAGCACATGAAATGCGATGCCATGCATTCAAGTATTGACAGGTATCTCAAAAAGAGAGTTATAAATGTCCCAACTGATTACGTAGAAATCTGTCAATCAACATGTCTGAATCCAAAACCCTACACTGTTCAGTACATAAACTATACATTTTTTTTATATTTTGAGAACATGCAAATTCTTAATTCTATAAGACCCGGAAGGACTACAGGAGATCCAGCGGTCACTCACATTAGAGATAGCCAAGATAGCAAAGAGAGCCATCATGTTTAAAACTTGCCACTCAGAAGCCTGGAAATATTTGCCATGTCGCCTAAATAAATAAAAGTAAATGAAGGTAAACTAAATGCACGAACAAATACTTACCATGTCGGGATAGTATTATGAGGTTTTTTTCCTGGTTTTTCCCTCATAATTTACTATGGAATCACTAACAGGTGAATTTTACTGTCATTATGTCAAGTGTTTGTATTTTTAAAGACGAATTACATGCTATGATTTTTTTCTGACGGATAAGTTAAAGTTGATTTCATGTAATCGAATGAACTATCTTATAAGTAAAGTCGTCCCAGGAGCGCAACTCAACAATATTGGCAATATCATTTTAAAGTCGTCTACTTTAAATGCATAATGCATGTCTGAATTGTCAATATTAATGAGTCAGATAAAATTTAATTATTAGAAGAATTTATCACTATGTAACAAAAAACAAAATTTGTTTAATTTGCTGTTTGTATTTTGAGAACGATTTCCGAAGTGGAAATTGAAACGTCAATTAACGTATTTTTTTATCTTTAATTGTGGCTTATTCCCAGTTAAATAGTAATTAAATAAATAAATTCAGAAGAAAATTTTTGAACATTTAGTCGAATTAAACCTGTCGTTAAGGGAAGACTATCATGCATTCGATAAAAATTTGTCCCACTCATAAATTTTTGTAAAAATTTTGATTATAGTTTTTCTGATATCTAAATATTACCATTAATTTTTTTTTAAGTTGTAAAAATGTTGATTAGTTTTCAAATATTTAAATGATAATATTTATTATTTTTTAAGTTGTAAAAATGTTGATTAAAATGTTTCTGTTCAGTAATAACCTTACTCTTGGTTATTAATAAAGTTAATTATTGTAGCTTCTGGCTGAATGACGAAAGTCCATGCCACAAAAAAAATTATTGTGTTAAGAAAATAAAAATTACAATGAAATTGCACATAATGTAATTAACAACCTCTTTTTAAAAACAATCAATGTAAAAAAATATTTAAACTTAACTATATTCTAATTAAATTTAAAATTGGCTAGTTTTTTAGCTCTCCTTCTTCTTCTTCAAGTTCCACTCCTATCGGAGATTGGAAATCATTCTGGCAATTATAATTTTATTGGTTACTCGCCTGAATAGTTCAATTGAACTGCATCCAAACCACTCACGGAGATTGCGTAGCCACGAGATTTTACGTCTTCCTACGCTTCTTCTACCTTTGATTTTACCCTGCATTATATTCCTTAGTAGTTCGTACTTTTCACCTCTCATGATGTGCCCCAAGTATTCCAATTTCCTGATCTTTATGGAATTTAAAACTTCGCATTGTTTTCCTAGTTGTTCGAGAACTTGTTCGTTTGTTTTGCGATCCATCCATGATATTTTCAAAATGCGTCGGTAACACCACATTTCGAATGCTTCTAGGTTTTTGATGTTGGATTTTTTAAGTGTCCAAGCTTCAACTCCATACAAAAGGGTAGAGAAAATATAACATCGAAGCATTCTTATCCGGAGCGATATATTGATATCGCGATTACAAAAAAGTTTTCTCATTCTATTAAAAGTTGACCGCGCAATTTCAATGCGGCATCTTATTTCTTTTGTCTGATCAGTATCTTCTGTGATCCATGCTCCAAGGTATTTGTACGAAGATATTTGTTCAATTTCTGTATTATCTAGTACTAGCTTAACTTTGATGTTTTGTGCTTTTGTAAATACCATGAACTTGGTTTTCTT
Source organism: Diabrotica balteata (assembly GCA_918026665.1). Lineage (NCBI taxonomy): Eukaryota > Metazoa > Arthropoda > Insecta > Coleoptera > Chrysomelidae > Diabrotica > Diabrotica balteata. The sequence continues at coordinate 39,223,472 of OU898283.1, forward strand.
CAAAGCTCTCCTGGTTAGCTCTCCTGCAAAACTGTTATTTTGTAAGTTGGACAATTTGCATTTTAGAACGTCGATATAGGACATGAAATTCGATTGGGCACAGATGGAATGAAAACTCACTTATGGATCGAAAACAGTAACACTCACAAAAAAGGCATTGGATAAGATTCGCATGACTCAAAGATCGATGGAGTGCTAGATGTTGGGTGTCTCTCTGAGAGACCGAATCTTAAATGAAGAAATACCTCGTGGAACAAAAGCAACCGAGGCCATAAAAAAAAATGACGTATATAAAACGTATTATCGAGTGGATGCCAAAACAATAAGCAGTACGAAAGCAGAGGACACCCACTAAGCATGGACCGACAAGCTAAAGCGTGACAGCAGTAATTTAATGTAAGACGCACAAGACAGGCACAGGAATAAAATGCTGGAAAAGAGGTTGATAATGATGATAATTTATAATGTTTATTTGGATTCTTATATTACTTTCCATATTTAAATTTCCTAATTCTTCCAGTTTAGTGGCCATTTATGGTTATATATGTTTGCTCATTTTATTGTCTGCTGACTTTGATATGTTTGGTCTTACTATTATTAATCCTTAAGCCATTTTAATTTACTTTATCTAAATAAAGTAAATAAAAGTTGTAATAGACGTGCAATTATAGTTTTCAGATCGTCTATCTTATCTGTTTTTCTAGTTTTTTTTTTATATCAAATATAAGCTAAATATCGGTAAACTATCATTAATGAATGTCGTCACAAACCTCACATATGAGTTAGGTATAAACATATAAATTACCACTATACTTGAACGATATCTTATCTGTGTTCTCGCGTAACGTCGGGTATTAATTATGACCCTATTTACTTTAATTCATTGCTGCATTCGTTTCGTTAACATGATTCTATCATAGAATCGCAGAAATTTTAATCAAATATCAGAATATTCTCTTTAAGTTCTTAAATATATGTAATTACACTACTTTAAGACGTCTGACTAACGTTGATTTTTAAAAGACGATTGTGAATACCCTGTATATCCTTTTACTCTATTTATCCCTTTGCTTCTATTTTGCCTTTTTTTAATTAATGGCCCTTCTTCAACGGGTTTCACTTTTTGCAACACGAAGTGGATTAATACAATTAAAAGTAGCCTCTCTTCTTCGCCGACTTATCAGAAAACCTCGTTACCTATACCCCATTACTCTAATTCCATTAAAAGTATTTTTGTCTCAATTTTCGCCAGGCCAAAAAATCGTATTTAGCGTAATTCCCAGGAGAGAAAGTTTGTAGCCTCGGAAATTATTTAGCAGATTTGAGCTTTTTCTTCAAAGGAGCTCACAAAGCCGTAGGTGAAAAGGATTATATTAGGGATTCAGGAGCATCCCATTTTGGTACGTCGATAATACTTGTATATCGATTGCCGCACAAACTTTTTTAGATTATAGTCTATTAGAAATGGTTTTTGTTTTGTGAAACAAAAGTTGTTAAAGGGCTACGTGATTTAACAAAGCCAACGCAAACTAAAATATTTATCTGACAATACATTTTATTTTTGAATATTCTGTCTCTATAACAATGGCAATTATTTCAAAATTGGACAAAAAATTAACAATTTTTCAGATTTTTTTTTTGAGTTAATGAGTCGACAACTATGATCATTGGCATGGTACAGTCAGGTACCTAGTGTAGTGTGTGTGTATGTGTAGAGTAATTGTCTTGATACTTAGCAAAGTCGACGTCATTGTCTTTGCTAAGAGACGCTAATTGTATCCGAACGTCTGCAGTCCCTCCGGTGAGTACCGATCGCACATGGATAGAAATTATTTTCATTCATTAATTTTTAATACACGAAAATTTCTCTACCCAGATAGGATTCGAACTCACGACCTTTAGGTTTAAAGGTAGGCGCTCTTACCACTGAGCCACAGAGGGGTTTTTCAGATTTAAAACAGACGATAATTGCTATAATAAAAATTTGGGAAATAGAGATGCATTAATTTAAAACTTAATTGATAAATTTGGGCCACTGCCAAAATTAATTCATTATTTACCAAAGCGAATGAGCTCATTTTCATTTTATTTTTAAGCTAGATTTTAATAAAAATTAGCACAATTAAAATAAGTATATTTACAAGGTAGGAAGCCACGGAAATGGATGCCATCCGAAGATCGATGAGAGTATCAAGAGCCGACAGAATACGGAATGAAGTGATAAAACAACAAATGGGTATAGAGGGCACTATAGTTGAGGATATTGAGAGAAAACAGCTCATATGGTATGGGCATGTGAGCCGAATGGGGACGAAAGATTGCCTAAAAAAACAATGAGGTGGCAACTCCCAGAGAAAAGGAAACGAGGAAGACCACCACAGAGCTGGAACCTGGGAGTTAGGAAAGCGATTAGCGCTCGAAATCTGGACGAAGACCTAGCTCAAGACAGAATACAGTGGCGTTTGGGAGTCAAACAACGTCGTAAGACGTTATAAAACCGAATATAATATATATATATATATATATATATATATATATATATATATTTTGGGAATCATAATAGATAGAATGATAGGAAAAAATAAGAATTAATTTATTTAGCGTGTAGCATTTTAAAATTATTTGGTATGTAATATTGAAATCACCCCATAGATCGCTCAGAAAGTTTTTTGGGGAAGAGAATTATATCACTCTCGCTGAGGCCGCTGTCGGGCAGTTGGTTTCAGTGTTAATCCAAATTTTTCTTAAAATTTGTAACGTTTTGTGGTTTTCGTCTTCTATCATGAAAAATATGTAGTGTTGTAGCAGTTAATTATGCAGTTACAGTTTAAAAAGGTTGGAAAGATTGATCATTGAGAGCAGACGGCAGCGTGTGTAGTTTGAGTGAATGGGTAAATTGGTTAGAAAAAGTGATTTATACTCAATTTAAGGTGTCAGTTCTGATAACAGTAATCACTGTTTTTTATTTGTATGCCGTCTCTTATCAATGATATTAGTAAAACGGCGTTTTTTAACAAATTTGAAAGAATGTTCCATTGTTAAGTTTTTAAGGAGACAAGTTTCCAAAGGTTGCGTCCAGTGCAAACTTTAGCCGTTGTTTGTCCTAAAAAACCATTTTAGAGTATTTCCGCAGTAAGTCCAGCTTCTAACCCCAGAAATTTTTAACAAATTTTAGTGAAATCCAGTTAACTCTTTTGTATTGATTGTTAAAGGAAAACTAAACCAATAGGTAAATCTATTTACTTACTAACAATCAATTTAATTTAACTATCAGACGACCGGTTTCGCTTACTACAATATGCAAAGCATCTTCACATCTCGATACAAAGTTAAATAAATGCTGAAATGATAAAAACCCATATTAGGGTGTTGTCTAATAAAGATAAACAAAATAGATGTTATAAATTACAATAATTATGCCAATATTACATGTCTGCGGTTTTTTCAAAATGAGTAAAATGAATAAAAAGGTATAAAAAGTGTTAGTTTAAACAGAGAAGGTAAGACCCACAAATTGTTATAAAATAGTATATTAGATTATAATAAATTAATAAATGAGCAAATAAATAAACATTACTTACATGCCGGTACTCTATTAATTGATGGATGGTAGAACATGGTTGAAACTATTATGTATTGTTAAATGGAGAACTTAATTCTGCTATTGTACTTGTTTGACAGTAAACGGGAAGTTCCTCAAGAACTCATGAACACGAAAAAATTTTTTGAAAAAGTTATGCGGAATCACATTGGGTTGGTTCTTTAGCGTCTACCCTTGAAAATCGTCAGCACTGGGACTCATGTATCCCGTTTCGAGGTGCTGTTCTCTGGTGTGGCTCAACAGCCCGTCCACCAAACCTATTGAGACTCAACTAAGCCAGGCTTTACGTATTATATCGCACAATAAAGCCCATACCAACATACTGGCTACCAATACCAAGCCTTTTTTTACATCTTTATACAGATACCTGTGGCCCGCACAGGTAGTGTTGGGTTCCTAATACTCTAACTAAGCTGTGTCAGGGCGAGATGCCCAAGGGATTTAGAACTTTGACACTTCGTCTTGTCACCACTTCGAGATGGTCGGTATTCAATTAAAAACTTCTCCTCGGTCACACCAGACATATGGATAGAAAGGCCGGTTGAGGAAAACATCTCTCCTGATGCCATGCTATAACCCGATTCACATTCTTTCTCTGACACATTCATCGAGAAAACCACACTCATACGAACCACCAAAGACTTTCAACCCCCTGCTTTAGCGAGGCTGCCATCTCTCTACGTCGTCTGTCTCTCATTCACTCTTATTTCGACCTGCGACAGTTTAAACCCCACCGAGGTGTTACTTGCTTGTTTCAGAATTCTGTTGCGAGTTTCCTCTCCTCTTGTTCTTTCGAGGAGAGCAGCTCCCTAATAAATTTTTGGATCCGTGTACACCACCACTCATCCTTCATCATTTTCTCCACCATTGCTCTCACGGAATCAAACATTCTGCGCTTAGCGCTTACACTTCAACATTGTGTGTGTCACAGTATCCGAAAAACCACAGTTACGGCACTGATCGGACTGAGCACTCCTAAACCGGAAAAGGTAGCTGCAAAAGCAGCCATGACCTGTGAGCATTTGCATCAAAATAATAATCCAGCTACCTATGCCCGCAGTCCACCCAGCTTCAAAGGTTGCCTCCGTTACATCACATGTTGCCAAACGAAACCGTATCACTCTTGATATTGGCTCAAAAATGGGAGCCGAAACGTCGAGTAATAAATTCTTAACGCGGATCTTCCCGAGAACTAAGTAATTTTCATTCATCTCACCGCGGAAATTTATCCGAATATATCTATATATATATATATATATATATATATATATATATATATATAATATATATATATATATATATATAAATGTAATATTAAAAGTATGAGGTGCCCTCACTAAGACTTTATCCCCTTTGTGGAATGTGATCGGCCTTCTTCTTCGGGTCCTCTTTGCCTTTGGAGATATTTCTCTCCACTTCGTCTCAATCTTCTTTGAACCACCTCGATCACTTCTTCGTATTGTCTGGGGGCGGTGTCTTCCCACGGTCTTGTAGGCATTGTTCCTTTCATTATATCTAAAGGCGTCTCTTTGGTAACCGTATTTGGTGTACAGTTCAAATACGTCTCGATCTCAAACACTTTTCTGTCCCAAGGTCGATGATGGTCTTCAGTAGCAATTCGTAGAAATTTTGTAACTTCTTGTATCCGATGGGTTGCTTTGTGAATGGCGGATGCTTATAAATCTTGTATTGATGTCTCCCTCTCTATCTCTTAACCCCCTTAAAGCGTTTGTTCCTAAAGTATGTCGCATTGTCCAATAAAATATTGTCTGATCTTCCCACTGTTTCTATAAAATCGTCTATCTTCCGAAGTATTTCAATTCCTTTCGTGGTTCGACATCCGTACAATTTTACATATTTTGAGAACAAATCTACCATAACTAGTATGTGTTTATTCCTCTGTGTTATTGTTATCAAGTCCCTCAACATATCAATGGCGAGAACATCCAGTTTCTTCCAAGGTATGACGTTTTTTATGACGTTTTCATTTTTGAAATTCCTACTTTTACACTTCTGGCATGTCACACAATTTCAAGTCACCTCTTTGGCTATTGTATAGTCCTGTCGACAAATGTAGTTCTACCTGAACATAAGCCACACCTTCCTGCTTCCAATATGTCCGTTGTCACAGTGTAACTTTAAAAAAACTTCTTTTGCCATCTGCTCTGTGATTACATATAGTTCTTTACCATCGACCCTCTTAAAATATAAGTTATCTTCTTGTTCAGCCCTTTGCTTTTCTCTTTCATACCAATTCTTTCTGATTTTTCCTGATCTGAGCCAAAGAAAATAAGCCTGCTATTTCTCTCATTATGTTCATGCCGACGTGGAGAATTTTGTGATCCTCTTTGCGGAATTGATCATCTCTCGTCATCGTCATCAGCCAAGATATTGTCAATTCCTTTGATATATTTAAATTCAAAATCATACTCTTGAAGTAAAAGAATGTCCCTATGAATTCTATTATTTACCAGCCTATTTTTCATTATGTGTACCAATGCTGCATGATCTGCTTCACTGTTGAATTTTGCCCCAAGTAGGTAAAAACGTAATTTATTTACACAAAATAACACACTGGCAAACTCTAATTCAGTAACGCTGTATTTTCTCTCATACGTTTTGGTTACACGGGAGACAAAACAGATTGGCACCTCTATATCGTCTTGGATCTGTGATAACACCCCTGCGAATTTTTTTATGGAAGCATCGGTCCTGAGAATGAAAGGTTGATCATATCTTGGGTGGTGTACTCTTACAGCTGCGACGCTCCTTTTAAATTTTTGAAAGCCATTTTTTGTTCAGTTCCCCATTTCCACCTGACATTTTTCTTAAGTAATGCTATCAACGGTATTTCTTTTGTGCTGATGTCTGGTATCAGCTTTATGAAATAGTTTACCATTCCTAAAAATTCCTGCAAAGTTTTTAAATTGGTTGGCCTAGGGTAGTTATTTATGACTTCGATTCTATCTTCTGCAAGACTAATCCCTTTTGTGTCTAATTTGAATCCTAAATACAGTATTTCTTTTTGGAAAAACTGACACTTTTGAATATATTTTAATCCTGCTTGATCAAGTTCTTCGAGAACAGTATGAATATGTCGTAGATGGCTTGTTATATCCGGTGAAAAAATTAGTAAATTATCTATGTAATGTACAACAAATTCTCCATGCCTATTTAAGATTGTGTGTAATGCGCGAACCAAAGCAGCGCATGCACTCTGTAGTCCAAATGGTACCACCCTAAATCGGTACACCACTCCGTCGATAGAAAAAGCGGTATAATTTCGACACTTTTCTGTCCAAAGGTATTAACCAAAAACTGTGTTTCAAGTCGATTTTGAAGAAAATGTGTGATCCTGTGATTCGTCCAAATATCTGGCTTCGATGTTCAAAGTCGCTTCGTAGTGAGCGATTGTGTGCGAATTAATGTTTCTTGCATCTAAACATAATCGCAAATCACCACTCGATTTTTTCACGCATACTATCGGGTTGATATATGGAGAGTCACATCTTTCGATCACCTTGTCTTTGATCATATTTTCAAGTTCCTGTCCGACGCTTTGCCTGTATTTATACGGGATTGGATATGTTTTCGATTTAAAATTTTTTAGCTTTAAAAGTTTTTAATTTAAAAGAATGTTAATAATTTTTAACCACTCGGCTTTCTTAATTAATAAGATAATATATAATTTTTTAAAATCTTCTCTATTTCCCTTTCCATCTTTTCTCCACATTTTATTTATCTTTCATCCTCATTTTGTTCACATGTGTTCACTGTCCATAATATTTCTTCACGAAATTCTGGATTCTCGTCCATAATTGCCATTTTTTCTCTGTCCTTATCCTTTATTTCTTCTTCTGATTTTTCTCTATCTTCAATTTGCATTTGGTATTCCGAGCACCACATGTATCACTCCCTTTTTTTTCTTCCTGCTTCCTTTCTGTTTTATCGTCGGTTGCCAACAAGTCTTCTGTACCTTCTATTTCAGTTTTTCTTTTGTCCCCACCTTGTTTTCCTGCTTTCTTTTTGAACTCTTCTTCTTTTTCTTCCTTTTCTTTTTCTCTTCTGATTGATTTTTTTCTTGTACTTTTGGTTTATTCTCTACAGTCATATTGATTTCTTTATGTTTTTGCTGTTCATTTATCCGTTCAAAAAATGTTTTCCTATCTGTTGCCTTTTCTACTTCTTCTTTTTCTATTGCTACATGATTCATCTCTCTTCTATTTTGTCGTTGGAAGTTCTGATTATTTCTACCGTCCCTTTGTTCGTTCATATTCTTATTCGAGGATTTTGTGCAGTTCTGTTTCTGTTGTGATTTTTATATGTTTTATTTTGTGTGTTATTCCTGTTATCATAATTTTGTTGTCTAGTGTAAATGTGGTATTCTCTTGGCCTATATTCATTTGTTGATCGGGAATGTCTGTTTCTTTGGTCATAATTTGATTGATACCTTTTTTCCGGTTTATTATATTGGTCATGTTGTCTTCTGTTTGTCATTTCTCTTTTTTCGCTTCTTTTAATTAAAGGACTTGGCACAAACTATCGATATCTTGATAGTTTTTCAAAATCACGTGATGTTCCAACGTTTGTTCGAAATATCTGCTTATCATTTCTACCAGTTGTTCGGTAGAGTATTTGTGATCTAGATATTTTGAATTGTTATATATCTGCAAAACATCCTTTTCTTCAGATATTCCCATTTTCTTGTGATATTTTCCATTCTGTAGCTCTTGGTTGATTTCCCTCTGTTTATTTTCCCCCCAGAAATAGTTGACAAATTTATTTTCGAAATCTGTCCAATTTTCAAACTTATCTTCTTTGCGTTCATACCATAACGCTGCTCCTTCTTTCAGATGGTTTCTAATTGTTTCTTTGCAATCGTTAAAACATCCAATATGTTGCAATTTGGTTTTGCTTTTGACCGAAAAAAAACCAACCACTCGTCTGAGTGATCCTTAATATATAATGGATTGACGGTCGTACTCCTTTTCTCGATATATATATATATATATATATATATATATATATATATATATATAATATATATATATATATATATATGTATATATCTTAATTTTAGATATAAAAACTGCTAAGAACCATTCTAAGAGCCTTCTTATTTCTGTAACAATTATTATATTCTCAGCGTGATATTTAACCAAAGAGAGATATTACTTTGAAAGTAGTATTAACTACCCCTTTTCACCTTTTAGAAAATATCCTCGTACAGCTTGGTAAATGAACATAAAGTTGTTTCGTCGGAAGGATAAAGACCTTAGATTGGACATTTGGGAAATCGTTTGCAATTCTACACACGAATAATTGTCATACCCTCATAATGAAGAAAAATGTTTCATGTGTTAAGAGATTGGATAAAATGGACGGAAAATTGCTGACGAAATGAAGCCAGAGTAGACAAATTCTTTGCTAAAATACATTTATATAATAAAACGGGGACGCATATTTTATTAAACCTGTGGGAACTCTATGTTCTATACTAAACATAAGTTACGGTCCAAAAGAATTTTCGGTATGTAAAATAGTTGTACGGAATTTAATATAACCTAAATTTACTTATATTTTTTATTTTTTCCTCTCACTGTTGTTCTTATTTCTTTTAATGGAATTTAAAAAAAGAAAGAAGCAATTTACTGTTATTATTAAATGATACTGCCTTTTTATTAAATTTTTAGGGTTTTCCACAAGTAAAACTACGAAATTGGTTTGTAAAATATATTTTGGGATTATTCTAAATAAAATATAGAAAAAGGACACTAAAAAGAAATAACAAAGATTAAACTAAAACAATAAAAGATAAAACTAAACAAAGAATGACCATTATTCCCTAAAAGATAATGACTTTGAACGAAGTTTTATCAATTATATTGTTGGGAAAATTCACAAATTACAAAATAAACTCGTTTAAGGTTTTAACTTTCAGATGTTAAAATGGATTTTAAAATATTTAAATACACTAATTAACAAATCAGTTCAACTCGTTTAAAATTTTAAGACATTCACGTTTTAATAATACCAAACAAACACTTACAATGCTTTACCAAACGATACAATAAAGATCAACAATCACATTCCAGGGATCATCCATCATACTTGCCAAATCAAGGAAAACCGATTTTATAGAGTCGTTATTGGATATCCTCACTACTCAAAATAAAGGTAATTAAACGACCTCACATAATTGAAAAACCAAAATGAAAATTGTTTGTGCTATAATGAATATTTGTCCCAGAACTCTTAACCAACCTTTAATAATTGTTTGATAAATTAGATAGCCAGGCAAGCTAGACAACTAGCTTGCATTCCCTTCACGGTCGAACTTCTTAAACGGAAAGGCTAAAGTCATCATCATCATCATCATTTAATCCGGATCTATCCACTGCTGAATATAGGCCTCCCTCAGTATTTTCCATGTATTTCTGTTTTGTGCTGTTTGCATCCAAGTTTTGTCGATTTTATGTCATCAGACCATCTTGTTGATGGACGACCTCTACTTCGATATGCTTCTTGTCTCGGTCTCGACTGTATTATTCGCTGTGTCTATCTGTTATTCGACATTCTAGCTATGTGCCCCACCCAGGTCCACTTAAGAGTCATAATTCTTTCTATGGCATCTGTCACTTTTGTTTTCCGTTTTATTTCCTTGTTAGTGTCCGATCCGTACGAGAAATGCCTAACATCGATCGTTCCATGGCTCTTTGGGTAACAAAAATTTTATTTCTTACTTTCTTGGTTAGTGTTAATGTCTCTGCACCATATATAAGTACTGGCAACACGCACTGATTAAAGATTTTTGTTTTAAGACACATGGGCAATCCTGATTTAAGAACATAGCTCAGCTTGCCGAATTCCACCCAAGTAAGTCCTATGCGGCGGCTTAGTTTTGATTTTCTTTTCCTATGCGTGCGTATCTCATGTCCTAAGTACTTATAAGAGGTGGTTTCTTCAATATGCATGCCATTTACTGAAATATTTTCGCTTAACACAAGATTTGTCATGATTTGTGTTTTTGTGTGGTTGATTTTTAATCCAACTTGTAGGAAGGCTAGGTATAGTTTCTCCAATTGCGATACTGCATCATCGATTCTGTCAGCAAAAAGGACAATATCGTCAGCAAACCTCAAATAACTAAGCATTTCTCCATTGACATTAATTCCTTTTTCACTCAGATTTGCGTTTTTATGCTCTAATAATGTTGTAAACAATTTTGGCGAAATTGTATTTCCCTGTCGCACTCCCCGTTTTATTTTAAATACATTGGTCTTTTATCTGTCAGTTTCACGCTTGCTGTCCCATTTTGATAATGTATTTTATCATGTTTATATAGCGATGATCTAAACGGCACTCTGTTAAGGCTTTAAACATCTTTTGATGACTTATTGTGTGGAAAGCTTTTTCGTAGTCAACAAATATCATTAATAATGGCTTGTTGTATTCAACGCTCTTTTCTATTAAGTTCTTAATTACTTGTAAATGATTATTCGTGCCATATCCTGCTCTAAAATCTGCTTGCTCTCTTGGCTGATAGAAATCCAACTTGCTTCCTAGCCTATTGGTAATAACTCTTGTAAATAGCTTATATACTTATGACAACAAGCTAATGGGGCGGTAGTTTCTAAGGTCGCTAATATCTCCCTTCTTATGAAGTAAGATGATTTCCGCGTTGTTCCACTGCGTCGGTGTTATCGCTTTGCACAGACATTTATAGTTTAGCAAGTGTCAGTAAGAGCTTATTTCCTCCTAGTTTTAGACTTTCGGTCATTACCTTGTCTTCACCTGGGGATTCATTGTTCTTCATCACCCGAAGCGCATTTTTAATTTCGTCAACAGTTATGTTCGGCATTAATTCTGAGCCTTGATTCTCTAAAGGGCGTCTTTCATCGGATTAACTTGTTTCATAGAGTTGTCTGTAGAAGTCTTCCACTGTTTTCACTATTTCTTTCTTATCAGTCACAATGTCGTCTTGTTTATTTCTTAACGTATGTATTTTATTTTTTTTCTGTGGACACGTTGGTTTACAAAGGCTAAAGTAGTAGTTTGAAATTATAAGGGAATCTGCTACTTAGACTGGAATATGCTGGTTTATTTAATCGATCTATGGGTGAGCATTACAGCAAAATATAAAGGCTTGGGTCTCGGAGACATTCCTCCATAGACTCCAGCCCTGTCTGGATGCGTACTTGTGTGGAGTGTTGAAAACGAGACATTCTGACATACACAAAGCGCATACGGAAAGTGGTAGGTGGGAGTCTGAGCAAAGTTGACGGGACAAATGTTATGCTCGCTAAGCATGGCGCAGGCCTGTCAACTCAAGAAAGAGTAAGTGAGTTTAGTTGAAAGGCAGCCCACGAGGCTATTATACGGAAAACAGAAACATGTGCTGTCCTACGCTGCGTTGCCTGCGTCACCTGCGTCTGAATGTGCGGCGCGCCTAGTGCTGAATCCAACACATTTGGTATTTTCTCCCAGAGGTCTTTTAAAGATTCTCACCTCGCAAATAAAAATAATAAAAGTATATATCTGATAATTTTCCGTTTAGTTTTTTAGTAAACATGAAAATGAGCATTGATCAACCAAAAAAGAAGAAAATAACAATTAAATGCACTCGTTATCTTTTTTTTAAAACGTATTGCAAATGACTATATAAGTGTGTTAAATGCGGCAGAAACTCCACTTCATGCAAAAACATCAAACAAAACATTAAACCACAAACTGTGGAGTGTGCAAAGTATATTAATTAAAGTCTTTAAAATTCAAAAAATATTCAGCCAAACTACACCACTATTAACCATATTCATATAAATCTTATTTGATCACAAACAAATAACTATGGTAACGGTTTATATGCCTACGCTGTAAAAACGTACGCTAATTCTGACACCTAAACACCTACTAGTAAAAAGAATACAGAAAGCTCCATTTAGTGATCAAGTTAATCATCAAAAGTTTAATCAATTAGTTAACCATAAACAAAACAAATGTAATTTATTATCTGCAGATTAACAAGAATGATATCATGCTCATCTCCCAAACACACTTTAATAACGTGTCATTATTACAAATAAATACGTAACAATTGCTACCACACAAATCAGCCAGATAAAACAGAAACAAACAAACATGGTGTAGATGTAATTTTAGATGTAATTGGTGTAGATGTAGCATTTCGTTATGTGGGATCTAGTCAAAAGCCTGTTGAAAATCAATTGCACAAATATATACATTTTGATTTATATCTTTGCACCTCTACATTAGCTCTTGGATAATGAACAAGGCTTCTCTCGTACCCAAGCCGCTCCTAAATCCTAATTGAGTATTGCTGATTCTCTTCTCTAATACCGTGTATGTTCTGCTATGTATTACTCTTAGAAAGATATTATATAATAAGCGTAACTCATTAGACTGTTTGTCCGACAATCACTGCATATTTGGTAATATCCTATTGTCATAAATTTTGTTCAAGAGATCATACTATGCTTTAATTTCATTTTCTCCCGAAAACTTGTAACTACATCTAAATAGTGGCTTGGCAATTACTTCATCAGGCCCAAGTGCTTTTCCATTTTTTGCCTTTTATACTGCTCATGTAACCATTTTCTGTTACAGATGCAGCTGTTATGATAATCGTTATATAGTGTTCTACTCTTTCATATTCAAATAATGTAGAAACGTAGTTTCCCATGCTTTCAAATGTTCATTGATATCTAATATTCTGTGTCAGTATTTATTCTTCTTCTGGTTTTTTTTCTTCTTTATCTTCTTATTTATCTTCATCGCATGTCATATCAGAATTATCTGACGTTGGCGATCACCATTGCAAAGGCTTTTCGATCTTCTGAAATATGGAATAATTTTCCTGCATTTGGTATTTGAGTCCATTCACGAATGTTTTTTAACAAAGAAACTTATTTTCTTCCTACACCTCTACGGCCCTCTATTTTGCCTTTAATGATCAGTTGTAATATTTTATATTGAATTCCCATTACTATATGTCCAAGATATTTTTCGATGTTTAACAGTTTTCAGCAATTCTCTATCTTTGTTGACGCTCCTTATTACTTCTTAATTAGTTTTACTTGCTGTCCAAGGTATCTTTAGCATTCCTCTATGAACCCAGATTTACAATGCTTTAATTTTGTTCATGATCGATACTTTTAGCGTCCACACTTCTGCACTATATAAAGGTACAGACCAAACATAGCACTTAAACCATTATTTGCCTTAGTTCTAAACTGAGATGATTATTGCAAAAAAAAGACTTCATTTTCATAAAAGCAGTTTTAGTCATTCCTATCCTACGTTTTATTTCTATGTCTGGATCTGGTTGGTCCAATATCACAGTTCCCAAATATGTCATTTTGTGAACTCTCTCAACTTTGACTTCGTTTAAATGAAGCTTTGCATCGGGATGTGGGTCACGACTAAACACTAAAAATTTGGTTTTGTTTGTGCCTTTTTAAATAACTGGTCCGGGTATACATTGAACAATGTTGTTCTGAAGCTATTTTCTTGTGGCATTGTAAATTAATTACTATTAAACTGGGAATAAGCCACAATTAAAGATAAAAATACGTTTATGGACGTTTCAATTTCCACTTCGGAAATCGTTCTCAAAATACAAACAGTAAATTAAACAAATTTTGTTTTTTGTTACATAGTGAAAAATTCTTCTAATAATTTAATTTTATCTGACTCATTTATATTGACAATTCAGACATACATTATGCATTTTAAAGTAGACGACTTTAAAATGATATTGCCAATATTGTTGAGTTGCGCTCCTGGGACGACTTTACTTATAAGATAGTTCATTCGATTACATGAAATCAACTTTAACTTGAGAATATTTGTCAGAAAAAAATCATAGCATGTAATTCGTCTTTAAAAAGACAAACACATGACATGATGACTGTAAAATTCTCCTGTTAGTGATTCCATAGTAAATTATGAGGGAAAAACCAGGAAAAAAACCTCATAATACTATCCCGACATTGTAAGTATTTGGTCGTGAATTTAGTTTATTTTCAACAAATATCAAAATTCTGATTTTATATGTTACGTTATTTAAAAAACATAAATGATGTATCCTCTATATGTTACTGACTTACTAATACTGGTATTTTCTTATTAATAACTTCCTCTTTCAATATTGGTAACCAGATCCTACTACATTCTGCCGAGGAATTTGCGACACAATTGGCCTCATTTAGCATAATTAGAGTCGCTTCTTTGATTTTTTTTTTACCATCCGTTTCTTTTAGGACGACATTTGAATTATTCCATTGAACCCTATGTTCATTATCCCATGCGTGTTTACAGATTTGAGATCTATCAAATTCCCTATTTTTAATATAAGATTGATGTTCACTTATTCTAACATTTAATGGCCTTGATGATTCACCTAAATAAAACTGATCGCATTCAAAAGATATTTTATAAATGCAATTCTTTGTTCTTTCTTGTTCATTGTTAGGTTTGGTTTTGGACAAAATAGATCTCAACGTGTTTGTTGTTTTGAATGTTGTTGAAATGTTGAATTTATTTCCTATCCTTTTAAGTTTTTCTGATAGTCCTTTTATGTACGGTATTGTTATTTTCCTCATATTATTCCTTGTGTATGCTGTAGGATCACGTTCTAAGTTGTTCTGTTCTATTCGATCGATTGTTGAAAATTCCTTATTTATAAACGATAAAGGATAATCATTTTTTAATAAAACAGAAGTTAACAAATGTTTCTCCTCCAAGAACGAATTTTCGTCAGAACAAGTAATTTTGGCTCTATCGTATAAGGATTTAATTATTATGGGATAGTATTATGAGGTTTTTTTCCTGGTTTTTCCCTCATAATTTACTATGAAATCACTAACAGGAGAATTTTACAGTCATCATGTCATGTTTTTGTCTTTTTAAAGACGAATTACATGCTATGATTTGTTTCTGACGGATATTCTCAAGTTAAAGTTGATTTCATGTAATCGAATGAACTATCTTATAAGTAAAGTCGTCCCAGGAGCGCAACTCAACAATATTGGCAATATCATTTTAAAGTCGTCTACTTTAAAATGCACAATGTATGTCTGAATTGTCAATATAAATGAGTCAGATAAAATTAAATTATTAGAAGAATGTTTCACTATGTAACAAAAAACAAAATTTGTTTAATTTACTGTTTGTATTTTGAGAACGATTTCCCAAGTGGAAATTGAAACGTCAATAAACGTATTTTTATCTTTAATTGTGGCTTATTCCCAGTTTAATAGTAATTAATTGAACAATGTTGGCGACAAAATGTAACCTTATCTGACTCCTCGTTGTATAGAGATTTCATCGGTACTAGTTATCTCCAATTTTTACGATAGCAGTTTAATTCCAGTACAAATTTTTAATGACACGAATATCCTTGTCATTTATTCCGATATTTTTCAGTATTTGCATTAATCTTACATGCTGTACTTTATCGAATACCTTTTCGAAATCTACGAAACATGCAAATACATCTTTTCTTTGGCCACGGCATTTTTGTAATAGGATGTTAAGCGCAAAAAGTGCCTTCCTGGTTCCGATAGCATTTCTAAAACCAAATTACGTATCTTCAAGATCTTCTTCGCATTTGCGTCTAATGCTGTTGTGAAGCATTCTGAGGAAAGCTTGAGAAAGTTTGTGAAGTATTCTTGTTTTTAGTACACCCAAATTTGTTTCTTGTATTGTCTTTAATATATCTTTTATATTCGTCCAGTTTTCTCAGTTCCTTTCGCTTTGCTTAATCGCGAACTTTATTTTTGTCTTCAGTAGACCGGTTATTTCTTATTTTATGGTCAAAATATTGTGATCTGTTTTTACAACTGCACTTGAATACAGTTTTCACTGCTAATACTGAATTTCTATACCTCTTATTTAAACATATACCTAAAGTATATTTGGTTACGAACTGCGCGTTTAAGTGTATCTGCTGATAATGTCCAGGTCTACGGACAATCTTTTGGAGTTATAAACTTGTGTTTGTTATTATTAGATGTTTTTCTATACACAAAGATGCCAATAATATCTCCTTTTTCATTTCGTATTCCCAGACCATATCGCCCAATGATATATTCGTGCTCTCCTTCGCCAATATTTGCATTAAAATCTCACATGGCAATAATATCGAGCTCGTGTTTTTTTGTAAATGCTAATATTTTTCTACATCATGAATTTTTTCTTCTTCATAGTTAATATACTTATATTATACTTGTGTACTTTCTTCTGACAATATATTATATAGCATGTACATACCAGGTATATTGTTCTTGAAAAAACCATCCTACATGTAATCTCGTTCTTTGTTTTCAAAGTCATTTATCCTCTCCTGAATTCCATTTTCCAAATTCCGGTCACTCAGCAGATTTGTTAAGTCTACAGAAATAAATTCTTGGAGCTTCCTTTTCTTTAACTCAATCAAAGGCCCTAACTAGGACACGCACACAAAGAAAATTTTCTCTTTTAGGAAAGGTGTAAAGATACAATGGCGGATGATTGAAAAACTCTTATAATTCTCTCACACCTATCCGCCCTAATTGTGGTTCGAGCTGAGGTTTTTCAATTTCATTTCGGTTATTACTCGAGTTCCTTTAATAGATATCTAATAATCGTGAAGGATACAGTCGATACTAAACGAGTCAATTGTTAACGGTTGAGGTTTGGTAATTTACTCAACTTTTGTGTGAAATTGCGATGTATAATATTGTGCACTGCTTCCTTTCATCCAAAAATACTCTATATAATCATAAATATTGCATTAGGCTTCCTAAATCGATTTTTATATCTCTAACGGTAATTTTAAAATTAAATTTCTTTTACATCTATACATGGTGGTTCGAAACAAACTAATACATATTTTGCACACAGAATCTAAGCGGGAAATATTACTATTTTTTTAAATAACACTCAATTAATTAAAGAATTATATATATATATATATATATATATATATATATATATATATATGTTACACATAAAATTTGAAAGGATATTACAAGTCGATGAAAAGATATCCTTGGATCTAAAGTGGGCAGTTTCTCGTATACGCA
Source organism: Diabrotica balteata (assembly GCA_918026665.1). Taxonomy (NCBI): domain Eukaryota; kingdom Metazoa; phylum Arthropoda; class Insecta; order Coleoptera; family Chrysomelidae; genus Diabrotica; species Diabrotica balteata. The sequence goes on from OU898283.1 coordinate 39,241,157, forward strand.
GGAAATAGTTTTGCGGCACGAAGTTGACAAAAGGAGGTCCGTGTGTCATTGAGAAATAGCTGAGTGTTTGGAGAATTAAATTTAAAGTGCTAATTGTTGGAGAATTGTGTCAGGTGTTTCGTACAGTCGCTGCAGGAGGATTGCAGATACGAAAAGAAGAAAGCCAAGGCGAATAGTGGCAGATCACATTGCTGTGGAGAGTGGAAGATTCTGGGTATGGTCTAAATACAATCTACGAAGGAAAAGTCACTGATTTCTGTTCAGAATTGAAAGTTTTGTAACTGTGAATGAATTTTGTTGACATAATTGTCAATACCATCTTAACTCAAGAGTAGAGTTCATTTGTAAAATGTTTTAAAGTTTTGTTTTTGCTAAAGTAAATATTAAAAAATCTGATAGATAATAAAGTTTTAAACATATTCATTGACATTGGCTTTAAAGTGGTTATGTCTTCAAGAAGACTTATATTTCTTAACCACGAGCATATAAGTTTTGGAACACCCTGTATAAGACAAAATTGTGTACAAATGATAAATTTAGATTTAAGAAAGTTTATCCGCGGAATTGTGTATTAGCTCCAGAAACAGTAAAGTCCACATTAGAGTATAGCTGATTTAGACAAGACAGTTGTTTGAACTAAGTACCCAAAGCCGAGATCGAGGGTAAATCTATGTAACAAAGGAATCAATTATTGACTTTTCAAGAAATACAGTTAATAAACATTATCGGTAGTTAAATTATACCTGGGTATTATTATTTGTAAAGATATAAAAAATACGTTTGATGTTTAGATTAGGATTAAGATAGTTGGAAATTTTGTTTTCTTTTGAAATCCCTAATGGCATTTTTGAAAAGAGAAAACAGTTTGGAAGCAAAATGACTAAAAGTTGTTTGATTGGCTAAAATTGTAAGAAGGAAAGGGAAGGACTGGAGAGGGAATGAGAATGAATGAGAAGAAAAAGGGCAGTCTGTTTTGTTAGATTGAAATGGATAGTCTTGTTTGGTATTTAGTGTACGAAAAAAGGAAATTGCCGGTTTTTGTTTGTCCAAGAGTGAGCAGTGTGAGATAATTGGAACAAAGAATTAGGTCAAGTTGAGAGATAATACAACTCCCTAAATCTAAAGCATACAGGCATCGTTAAGTATTGGCAGTTACTAACCTTTTATTAGGAAGCCACTAAGAAATCTTTTTTGAACCTACGAAACAAAGTAATTACTAAAATTATTAATCAGCCCTGAGATATATAATTTATAAACTTTTTGTTTTGATTTTGATTAATTAGATGGTTAGTAAATTAATTAATTGGAGTACACTATTTATATATAAATATATATATATATATATATATATATATATATATATATATATATAATATATATATATATTATGTGATCTTTATTTACGATTAACTGTAGTAATTTATGAATTTTTACGCGTTCTTACGCGTTTTACTAGGAATCTGCTTGGATCAATCGTAATTAATGTTCTATTATGGCGTAATTACATAATTTGTTAAGGTTAGCTTCTACTACTTATGTGGAAACTTCCAAAAGAAAAGATAGTTTAAAAGTTTATAAAACGCCGCCTTTATACAGCTTTAAATAAAAAGATTCAAAATTGACTTAAGCGTTTTCCAAGGAAGTTGAACACGATCTTAACTTATGTTATGTATGCCATTATTAAAATGACAAATACTCCCAAAATTTTACAGAAAGTCAAAGTTAACTTATCAGGAATTTATGCGAAAATTACTTTATGTGCACTTACTAAAATGAAGGACACCGAGATCTAGGCTAAATTTTATAATGAAAATGGGATAGGAGAAGATAAGATAACCATAACGTTTATCTCAGAGAGGACGACCGCTTGCAAAGAATATGTAGGTGACGGCTTTCTGGCACGGCCTGACATGGAAGGCCTAGAAAAACTTACAGGGAGAAGCTCAGACAAATCAATATCGTTTAGAATAAATATTTATATTAAACTAATAGTTAGACTGAATTTTGTTAAACGGAGTCATAATAAGGCGGAACATAAAATTTTTAATACAAAATCTTCTAACAGGCATTTTAAAATATCGACATTTATCTTAAAATATTACTAGCTCACTCTGGTTATGCAAAAATCATCGATTTCACGGCAAAATTTTTCGAAGATATTTGAAGCTCTTAAGACATTGGTAGGGATTACTAGGTGACGAATAGATCAAAGTGTATTCGTATTTTTACCTTGCGTTTTTTTTTAAACAGTAATTTATGGTCACAATTTGATTGTCTGTCTACCTGTCTTTTCCCTTATATTTTACATAAACAATATTTATGCATTTTTTTACATTAAGACTATCTTTGCTTTCTCGTTTTTTAAATTATAATGATAAATATTTTACGGAGATATTAGCAAAAAAGCAATTTCTTTACACTAATTTATAAATGTTATTAATGTGTTTATTAACAAAATAAAATGTTATTAATACAGTTGAACATCGAGGAATTACCGTCTTTTAAACTTTTTTCCCCCGAAATAGTTTAAAAGTTATCCCTGTGGCTAAATATTTAAACTATTGAACTTGCTGTATTAGTGTACACCTACATACATTGGAACCGTATTTCTCCCGATCCGATATCGGGCGACGTCGGATTGAAAACAAACTAAAAGTATTAAATCATAGTGCCTATACTACTTCCATCGAATTATTAAAACTCATCGATGAAGATGTTATTGATGTAATGGTTGAACTCTTTAATCTAATATATCAGACTGCCACAATCCCCAGACAATGGCTGCAATTAACCTTTGTAGCAATTCCCAAAAAACCAAGTTCAACAACTTGCTCAGACCACAGAACAATACCTTTAATGAGTCACACACTTAAAACATTTTTGAAAATAATTCACAGCAGAATTGTTAAAACTTTTGAATATAAGATTAGTGACACACAATTTGGCTTTAGAAATGGTATAAGTACAAGAGATGCTTTGTTCGGCTTGAATGTGCTGGCTCAGAGATGCATGGACATGAATCAGGACATGTACTTATGTTTTGTAGACTTTGAAAAGACATTTGATAAAGTTCAACATAAAAAGCTTGTAGATATATTAAAAAGCAAAAATATTGACAGTCGTGATCTGAAAATTATATCTAATTTATATTGGAATCAAACTGCCAAGGTAAGAGTTGACAGCCAGTACACCGAAAATATCAAAATACAGAGAGGAGTCCGCCAGGGTTGCGTGCGGTCCCCACTACTTTTCAATGTCTACAGTGAAGCGGTATTTCAAGAAGCGCTCTCAGACTCAATAGAAGGTATATCTATCAATGGAGAAGTTTTGAATAACTTACGTTTTGCAGACGATACAGTAATAATTACGGATAACAACAATGATTTACAGAACCTAATGCAACGCCTTAATGAACGCTGTCATAAGTACGGACTGAAGATAAATTTAAAGAAAACTAAATGCATGATCATGACTAAATCTGCACATGCAAATATCCAATTGACTATTGAAGATACTGCAATTGAGAAGGTTAATAACTATAAATATTTAGGAACATGGATAACATCAGATGTAGACCAAACCAAAGAAATTCAGACACGTATTGAAATAGCACGTACATCATTTATTAAACTTAAAAAGTCTCTTTTTTGTCGGGATATAAGATTAGAACTACGCCTGAGAATGCTTCGATGTTACGTGTTCTCTACTCTTCTTTATGGTCTGGAAGCTTGGACACTCAAACAAGTTCATCTGAATAAGCTGGCCGCCTTTGAATTTTGGTGTTACAGAAGAATCCTACGAATATCATGGATTCAAAGAATGTCAAACATGGAAGTAACTAGAAGGATAGGAAATGAGGCGGAAATAATATTAACTATTAAAAGACGAAAACTTGAGTACTTGGGACATGTGATGAGAGGGCAAAAATACGCATTATTACAACTTATTATGCAGGGCAAAATCCGAGGAAAGCGAAATGTGGGAAGACGAAGAATATCCTGGCTTAAGAACTTAAGGGAATGGTTTGAATGCAGTAGTGCAGAACTTTTTAGAGCGGCAGTCAACAAGAGTCCGCATAGCCATGATGATTTCCAACCTTCGATAGAAGATGGAACTTAAAGAAGAAGATACTACTTCCATGACAAAGCAGTAAAGACACTATGATTTAATACCTTGAGGTTGTTTTCAATCCGACGTCGCCCGATATCGGATCGGGAGAAATACTGTTCCAATGTAGGTGTCCACTTAATGATGCTATTTAGAAAATTTCATAGGATTCTTTAAGACTTAAGCTATCTCAGAAGTTAAATGCATACAGTCCATCTAATTTACTTCCTGTTTAACGTTATTATCATTGACACATATCGAAGTTGACATAGTTGCCAAAGTATAAAATAATCATGAATCCATTTTAAATCAAATAGGTCACATAATTATTGCAAAAGTCGATTATACAACAAAACAAATTAATATTTAATGTAAATAAATGAAAACAAAACAAGAGTTAAAAAATAATCTTGTTAAAAAAAATTTGAGCTGCTTGTTTAAAAAACAACATATTTTAATTAATATTAAATAATAAAAACAAAACGAAAGTGTTAACACAGCAACTGTCAAATAAGTGTTACCAATTTATGCCAAAAAATATCACCTTCGTTTCATTACAGCTACAGTGTGTTCCGAATAAATGTTCTTTATAAAAACGTTTCATGATGCATTTATACAAATTAAATTAAACATATTATTGTGTATTTCTTTAAAATTAACATTAATAGAAATCTTTAAATATTATTTCTACGCGTATACAGATTGAACGAATTTAAAACGGATCATACAATTTAATATAAGTCTGTTTGAACTGCATTTGAAATAGTGGACCAATATAAAACTTAGACAAAAATAAATCCATACCTGGGTTTAGAAATTGTATAAAATATCGTTCAACTATCTGTCTCGCAACAATGTTGTTTGCATAACAATGTTGCCAATCGCCGTGTAATAATCCGATTTGCGGATCTTTTTGAGAGTTATATCTTCTTCGTATCTTTAAATAAATCAGATATTTTCCTATATTTTTCATTGTATTTAAAAATCAACTACAACAGACTAATAACAAAAATAAACTTAATGGTTTGTAGTTATTTTCTTTTTTTCTTGTAAATACTTTATGGATAACACCTTATTTGAGAAACATCTAAAGGGATGAGGTCGGCAACACCGCTCAAAGAAAGGCTTGTCTAAGGAAGCGATAACTGGTTTGACAGCATAATAAAATCGTAGATTTATGTGTAGCTTTCAATTTTTATGATTTTAGAGTCCAGCAGCCCGCTGAAGTATTGGATTTTTATAATATAATTTATTGACAACCTTTTGTTGGCCAACCACCTACAGCAAAATTAAGCCGAAATACATAATATTTCGTATGTTCCGAATTTATTTCGTTCAATCTGTATAACAAAATATGTCTAGTGGCTCTAACGTCAGTGTACTCGGCAAAGTGATTCTAAAAAAGAACACACCTATCGCCTAAATATTTGGTGTTGGAATCATGTCGACCCCTGCATAGAATAACGTTGTAACTCACATTTTTGGCGTTGTTGAGTTATAGTGTTCTTCTTTGATAACTTTTTACGCTGCCATCTGCCAACATGGTCGGTGTGGCTGTAACTGCGTAATAAGAAAGATTTCGAATTGAATAATACCGTAAATATAAAAAAAAATGAATTATTTGTAGAATAACAGAGTAACTATAGATACGACGTTGAACCAAGTGAAATTTTCGTCGAAAAATACTATATCGTACCATAGTGTATCAAAATATTTCTCATATTTTAAAAACTACACCGTAACTGTTGTTACAATCTTATTCGCCGCATTGGTTGCTAAGTTCCGATAATTATGCAGGTAGATAGTACACGTCGTGTATCAATATTTCGCGGCAATATTGTGAGAATAGTAGGGGAAAATAGACAAGACAGATCTTGATTGTTTTTCGGTCACGGTGTTTAGTTTGGAGTTGGATAGTACACTGTGCAGGTGTTATATTTTAAAAATCATAAGCAGACATCAACGTAGTTTATGACTGATACAGTTGGCGTTGCAACAAACAAGTTAGTATTTTATAATTTTCTAAAAATAAATAACGATAACAAGGTTGATTTTTAGAAGGTCCCGTAGAAGAACATAATGGTAATAAAGACGTGGAACTTAGACAAGCAAGTTGTTCTTCATTTGTAAATACAGGTAAAGAATTTGTCCTTATATAACGTGGTTTAAGTTAGGACAACATTAAAATATTCTTTTTATTGTTCCGATCTTATTTTTAGGAGATGGATTAATAACTTTTAAAAAACATTAAAGAAACAAAATTAAATATTTGATGATTTTGAGCAAAGTGAAATTAAATAAGTTTTTTTCCCGACGTTTTCGGAGTATATTCCTTCATCATCTAGTAAATTTATTGTTTTGTTAGTCATAAGTTGTTTAATTATTTTAATTATTTAGAGAATCATCAGAAAGTTCTAGTCTACATCAGAATCAGTCCGGTTTGGATAATTGCCTCCGGCGGAACAATAATAAATCGACATCGCAATTTATAGTCAGTTTAATTTTAAACGACATATTAGGGCAAGTCGTCAGTATTAGCTTAACAAGTATAAGACGGGGACAAAAACGCAAAGCTAATAGAACGGAAAGAAAAGATGTAATTCTTAAACAAAAAAAAACAAAGGAGAACAATTTATACATAAAAAAGGTAAAGTTGTAAAACAACGAAAACTTAAAGGTGGTTGTATGGACAATTGTATCCGAAAGTGCCAAGAAAAACTGAGTGTTACCACAAGACAACAACTTTTTAATAAGTTTTGGAAAATGGGAGATCACAATCTTCAGACCCAATATATTAGTCGTTTGGTTAATAGACACACAAGAACTCATATTTGAAATACTACCATTGAATCTCGAAGGAAGTGGACATTTCAGTATAAATTGCCTATAATTGATAGCCACATTGTGGTATGTAAAAATATGTTTTTTGATACGTTTGATATAACCGATAGTTGGGTGATGACAATGTCTAAAAAGATGTCAGAGAGTGAAGTTGGTATAATTGTTGAAGATATGCGTGGAAAACACAACACTTGGCCACAACGAGTAGCAAAAGAAATAAAAAAGAATGAATAAAAATTCAAAATTATAAATATAAGACAAATAAAATAGAAAATATAAATAAAAGAGAAACTAAATATTTCTAAACTTTTTGATTTGTATACGGAGTGGATACAGAAAGAACATCCTATCTCGTCTAGAGCAACATTAAGACAGTGCCGTGAAATATTCAAAAGTGAACTTATCATCGAGTTTTTTAAACCAAAAAAAGACCAGTGTGTCTTCTGTCATGTTTACCGAAATGCACGTGAAGACGAAAAAGCAGAGATGGATCTGAAGTACACTGACCATATTGCTAATAAGACTGTTGTAACTTTGCTATTGCTAATAAGAACTTAAGGAAAGAGATAAAGACATAACTAAAAATTCAATTGACGTAACAAGCAACTATAGTTGCTTGTTACGATTTGCAGAAAGTTCTCACCACACCTCAGTCTGAACTGTCAATGTTTTACTATAAACGAAAATTATGCGTTTATAATTTCACAATACTTGACATAGGACGCAATTAAGGATTTTGCTACATGTGAGATGAAACCAGAGGAAGGAAGGGAGCTAACGAAATAAGTAGCAGTGTAACAAAATAGAAACATAATAATATTTGCGATGTATTCTGTTGCAGTTGAAAAATTTTCTATAAACATAACGCACAATTATTTTGAGGTAGGTCATTCCCAAAATGAGGGAGATTCCATGCACGCCTTAATAGAGCGACGTTAAAAGAACCAAACAGTTTTTATTCCCGAACAATGGATGCTTAGTAAGGTGTGCAAAAATAACAGGTAAACCGTATTTGATAACTGAAATGCACAAGGACAATATATTTGATTTTAAAAAAACTTATGACAACATTTTCAAATTGGTATATAAATGAAAAGAAAAATGAAAACATTTGTCTAAAAGAAATCCTGGCGCGGTGAATATTCAATATGATTTCATATCCGATAAAAAAATTAAGTTAAACTTGCTACAGAAACCTATCTTCAGGAAACAAAAAAGGTTAGCAACTTCTAGTATCGGTCTTTCTAAGAATCTACATCTAGCATATTCATCTTATCTAGGGATAACAAAAGCAAAATATAATGATCTGCAGAGTTTACGTCGAAGCCTGTGCATTCCTGTCACTTACCACGATTATTTAAAAATCTCCCAGTTGATTGCAAAAACATTAATCAAGACAGCGATATGGAAGATTAGACATAAAATAAATAATATGTTAATTTTTTATATTTAATTCGAATTTTTATTTACTTTGTAATAAAATTTGCATTTTAAAAAATATCTACTAATATTATTCCTTAACCTACGAGTACAACGAGCAATAATTTGATATTCATATTAACTTTTACAATGAGAACATCGTAAGTGCCGTTACAAGATTATCTAATGAAACTTTATATTTATATCAAAAACTGTAACTGCTACAGTTCAAAATCCTACTCTCTAATAAAAAAAGTAGACCTTATTCTAAAAGAGGAGTTCAACATTTATATAACTACTTACTTCTTACACTGAAAAAATGTCACATACATATAAAAAAGGAAATCAAAGATATTGGTATTTTTTATCATTTATGAAGCATATCAAAAATGCTGGTTACAACGTTATTATTTGCAGGGTCGATGTGACCTCACGAGCTATGACGCAGATGACGTGCAACGGTAAGTAAATTAGATGAAGTATATTGCGTTTTCATCGAAATTACTTTACAAAATAAACGTTTGAAAAAAAGGGGTATGTTTTTTACTTATAAACAATTGTAATAAGTTCTATATTTTTCAAGCTACAGCCTTGTACGTACAAACATTTGACAGCTGGTAAAAAAACTCACATTAAAAAAAACCTTCTATGACCAATAGTAACGAAGTTAGGGACTATTTTTAAAAAAATCATTTCTTCATTATTTATAAACATTAGGAAGTAAATTTTGCACAAATGTTGAATGAAAATCTAAGCTTTATACTGAAACTTATAGCTATAAAATTCATCAAATTTTTCAAAACTTACAGCCTTCGAAACGAAGGTGCTTTCGAAAGATCGGCATAGGAAAGTGGAAGGGATAACTCAAATTGAAACACGTAGAAAAAATTTACATTATCTCCACTTCCATTGCAGCTAGAAGCCTCTTTTTTTTAATCTGAGGTATGTGTAACTACATAGTTTTCACTGGCCGGAAATATGGGAAACCTCGGAAAAATTGAGTCCATGTGAAATTCACCGTAAAAACTTTTGTTTTTTAATTTGGCTGGAATAGTCTGTCGCAGTATTAATAATGATAACATTTCACTCCCTACAAATCTCGGAAAATCCCAGAAAATCAACATATATTGTTTTTTTTTCATTTTATATCAATGATGTAATAATACTTATATATTTAATAAATTAAATTTCAGGTAATAACCCCCTGTGGCTCAGTGGTAGGAGCGCCTACCTTTAAATCTAAAGGTCGTGAGTTCGAATCTCATCTGGGTGGAAATTTTCGTTTATTAAAAATTAATAAATGAAAATAATTTCTATCCTTGTGCAATCGGTATTCACGAGAGGGATGGCAGAGGTTTGGATAAAATTAGCGTCTCTTAGCAAAGATAATGACGTCGACTTTGCTAAGTATCAAGACAATTACTCTACACACCACACACAACACTACAGTAGGTACCTGACTGTACCATGCCAATGATCATAGTCGTCGAGGCATTAACCCAATAAAAAAAAATCAGGTAATTTTTGACACATTATATTATTAAATTCTTTATATGAATTATAATTATTTACTACTTTGACGATCTATATGTTTATATAATGAGTACAGGTATATGTACAGTATGGAGACGGTTAACACATTTATTTATGTTTTTAGATCTAAATGTTTCCAGAGATCACAGTTTATACCGTCCTCGTGTTCCTACATTTTATATTTATTTATGTGAATAGGAGAAAGGTCATCTATATAATAGAAAACCGGTAATATATCTTAGTATACGTAAAAAGGCGGGATGAGTAGCAGCTGCTACGCTCTAAAATTTCGTCAAACTAGTACCTAACTATGTTCCTATTGGTTATAGAAGGTTTTTTTTTAATATGAGAAGTTATTACAATTGTTTATAAGTGAAAAACATACCCTTTTTTTAAACATTTATTTTGTAAATAATTTCGATGAAACCGCAATATGCATTAAACTTCTGAGATAGTCTGTCTTAAAGACTCCTATGAAATTTGCTAAATGTGTCTAGCATCTTTAATGGAGCAAGTCCAATAGTTTAAATATTTAGGGAAATTTCGCACAAATTTAAAAGACAGTAATTAATCGATGGTCAAATGTATTAATAACATTTTATTTTGCTAATAAAAAAATTAATAAAATTTAGAAATTAATGTAAAAAAACTGCTTTTTTGCAAATATCTCCGTAAATTAGTTAATAAATTTAATTTAAAAAACGGGAAAATAAAAATATTCCTAATATAAAAAAAATGATATAAATATTGTTTATGAAAAATATATGGGAAACAACTTATAGACAAAAATCAAATTGTGCCCATAAATTATTGTTTACGAGTTGTTTACGAAAAAAGCAAAAAATACGAGTACTTTTTCATTTATTCGTCATCTTTTAACCCCCACCTATGCTTTAAAAGCTTTAGATATCTGCGAAACATTTTTCGACCTTTTTTTTAACCAAACTTTTCTATACATCGTGTAGTGAAATTTCTAATGTACAAGGATTATAGTTATACTGGATGTAAATTGTCTTTCTTATAACTTAGCTCATCTTAATTTATTTCTAAGATGACTCTTTTAACTTATTAGTCTAAGTAATTTTTTTGTTAAAATGTTAGTTATTGTTTGATGGAAAACTTTAATGCAACGAATAAGGAAAAAGTTAAACGGGTACACATACTATACCTTCCTTCAGAAGGACCAGGTCAATAACAGATCAAATCGTAGCCTATAAAGAAATCCCATACTATCTCGCTTACGACTTTGTACAAACATAAAAGTGGTACTATAAGCTCTTTCCATAGTCTTAAAAGTATACTTAGAGTAATTACTACTACTACTATTACTAATACTATAGATACTAAAGTGGTATATTTGTTCTATGAATTTTCAGTACCCAATAAAAAAGGGTAATAATAAAATAATCGAAAGATGGGCTGAATACTTTAAAAGCCTGTTAAATGTCCAGGTAGACGCGGATGGAAATAAAGCAAATTGTGAGTACCAAACGGCCGAGATAGAAGTACCCCCGCCAAGCCTGGAAGAAATTATCACGGCGATAGAAACCCTAAAAAATGACAAATCCCGGGGACTAGACAATATTGATGCAGAACTGATTAAAAAAGGAGGGCATGAACTTAGAACTAAAATACACCAATTAATGAAAGAAGCCTGGGAACAAGAAATAATGCCAAAAGAATGGAGTGGCTGTATTATCGTGCCAATACATAAAAAAGGCAGAAAGGATACATGTGGCAACTACAGGGGAATCTCACTAATCGGTACTACATATAAGATATTAGCTTCAGTTCTACTAAAACGATTACTGCCATATACAGAGGAAATTATTGGCGATTACCAATGCAGCTTTAGGCCTGAAAGATCAACAATCGACCAAATATTTACTATCAGACAAATGCTAGAAAAGTATTGGGAATATAATAAAGAAGTACACCAGATCTTCATAGATTTCAAACAAGCATATGATTCCATAGATCGCTTAAAACTGTGGAGTGCAATGATGGAGTTAGGCGTACCAAAAAAGCTGACCATGATTGCGCGAATGTGTGTCAATAATTCCTTTGCACAAATTAGAATAGGAGGCAAAACTTCAAAGGCTTTCGGCATAAGCACCGGGCTCAGACAGGGAGACCCGCTGTCTCCATTACTATTTAACCTAGCATTGGAATACGCAATGCGAAAAATCTATACCAGAGTCAAACCAGACATAATTGCCAGAGGAGCAAAGATTATTCTCGCATTTGCAGATGATGTAGATGCAGTAGCACAGACAACACTGGAAGTTAAGGATATAGTCTCGAACTTTGAAGAAGCAACACTAAGCGTAGGCCTGAAAATAAACGAAGAAAAAACTAAATACATGGTCGTATCAAAAAAGGAACGACAGCGAATAAGACAAAACATGACCATAAACGATCATAATTTTGAGGTAGTCAAAGAATTCAAATACCTAGGAGCAACAATTACCAGTGAAAACACAGGAGAACGGGAGGTTGAAATACGAATAATGGCAGGGAAATAAATCATTCTTTGCCATTCAACATCTAATGAGGTCAAAGCTTCTCTCAAGGCGTGCCAAAATCCAAATGTACAAAACCATAATACGACCAGCAGTGACATATGGAAGTAAAACATGGACATTGAGAAAGAAAGAAATCAATAAGCTATTAGTATGGGAAACGCAAAATCCTGCGAATTATATATGGTCCTTGCAGGGACAGCGTGACAAATGAATGGAGGAGCAGATACAACAATGAAATAGAGACTCTCTTCAGGAAAGGAAATATCGTAAGATACATAAAAGCCAATAGATTAAGATGGGCAGGCCACGTCGTACGGAGTGATGACGACAGACTGATTAGCAATGTGTTTTGGGATAGACCAGATGGTAAAAGATCGACAGGAAGGTCTAGAAAAAGGTGGAAAGACGCTGTCAGGGAAGACCTGGAGAAAATGGAAGTAAGGCAATGGGAAATATTAGCACAGGATCGGAATCAATGGAAGGCAATAGTAAACGCGGCAAACACTCACGAAGAGTTGTAAAAGCCAATGATGATGATGAATAAAAAAGGGGATCTTACTGTAATGAGGCATAATTATTTTTCTTTGATAAATAATCTTTAAACTTGAATAAAGTTCTATATATTCTGTTTTCCAAATGCTTTGTTGGATCCTTTGTTAATTTTGTATAAGGTCCCTTATTAGATCTTTAATTTTGTTTTTATTTTGAATTTTATACATGATCAATTTATTATTATTTTTTAAGTAATCAATATGGACTAAAAATATGGATTAAAATGGATATAAAAAGACCAAATACATGATAATAACAAAAGAAGCCAAATATACCAACAAACATACATTTGGGAAATGTACCGATAGAAAGGGTTGATAAAAAGAAATACCCTGGAACCTGTATTTCAGACAATAATGATAAAAAAACCGAAATAAGTGCCAGGATAGAAATAGCAAGAAATACGTTGGTAAAAATAAAAACAATTCTCTGCAACAAACCTTAGATTTGAACTGAGAGTAAGAACACTGAGATGTAAGTCTTTTCGAGACTGCAGTATGGACTTGATAGCTGGACATTGAAGCAAGAACACATAAATAAGTTGCAGTTATTTTAACTGTAGTGTTACAGGAGAATGCTTAGAATAACATGAACACAGAAGAAAACTAACACGGAAGTATTGTAAGAAATAGGCAAACAATGAGAAATAATAAACACAATAAAAATGAGAAAATAATACAGGCAAAGATAAGAGGAGGAAGGATTATAGAAAGAAGAAGAGTGTCATAGTTAAAGAATTTAAGGGACTGGTTTAAATGCAGTTCTATACTACATTAGAGCATCCGTAGATAGAGTAAAGATGATGATATCCAACAGCCGATTGGGAGACAGCACCTAAAGAAGAAGAAGTAACATACATATAAAATCAAAATTTGGTATTTATTGAGAGCAAACTAAATGTAAGACCAAATACTGACTATGTCGGGATAGTATTATGAGGATTTTTTTCTGGTTTTTTCATCATGATTTACTATGAAATCACTAACAAAAGAATTAAAATGTCATCATGGCATGTGGTTTTTTTAAAGATAAATCACACGCTATAATTTTTCACCAAGTAAAAAAAACAAAATTTGTTAAAATTAATGTTTTGTAATTAAACAGTAATTACTTTAAGAAGCCACAAAGAATAGCTTTAGAACAATATTAAAATAGAGTAAATATAGAGCGACAAAATAATAAAAGATCTGGTAGTTCAGAACAAAAGAATTATGCAAAAACTGCTATGAAAATAATAATAAATACAGTTGCCTAAAGGTTTTTTTTTTCGTGCCTGAAGGTTTTTTTTTCTTGGCTATCGAGCTAAGTGACCATCCAGCCAGCAGCAAATGCGTAATAATGTTCACTTAAATTAACCTATTATAACTAAACTAAATACACTACAACTCTGGAAATTAAAGAAGAACTACATACGATGTGAGAAACACTATGATTACTTTTCGCACCTAGGGGTCATTGAAGGTGACTCACAGACAGAAAGTGTAGACCACGGAAAGTATAAGTAAAAAGGTAAAATATTTGACGAATCAACAAAGGTAACGAGCTTAACTCCTACACTTAAGTTTTAAGTAACACATTTTAATAAACTTATGAATAATTTTATATACGTTATACATATTTAATGATATCAAATAAAGTAGATTAAAAGGGTGGTATAATTTTTGAAATAATAAACTAATAATAAGTTCCTGCCTTTGTATTTCAAATTTACTGCAAGCATAAAAAATGTGATTTAAGTCGCAAACCACATTGCAAGTTTCACAAAATTTGGTGTTGACTACACCGGTTTTATATAAGTGTTAAGGGTAGCTTGCATGTCCGAATTTCAGTCTACAAATGGTCACAATATCATTTCTTGTAAAATCATAATCTTGGTGCCACAAATCTGTCGGAATACTTGGGTGTAATAGTGTATATCGTGTGAGGTTATTAGAGCAATAGTTTTTCCAATGCAATTCCCGTTTTGCCTTAAAATTACTCTTAGATATCATTAAATATTCTTGAGCACCTAAATTGTTGTTGATATGATACAATTGTAACGCTTTCTTTGGCAAGGGAGTCTGCAACTTCATTGCCACGAAGTCCTATATGAATTCCCAAGTGAATTTCAATTCGTATTAACTTTTTTTTAATTCATGAATTCTTACTTTTAATTATCTATAAAAGGATTTGTATCAGTAGCCATCACATTAATTGGGTTAGCGATACATTTAAGAACAGATAAGGAGTCACTTTTTTTTACTGGTTTTTTTCGATATAATCGTAGGCTTTAATAATACCAATTGCTTCTGCAAAAAAATGAAAGTATTATTATTTAGTATAAATTTTTCTTTAACGTTTGTTGATGGTATATAGAAAGCACATCCCGTACCATTATTTTGTTTTGATGCATCGGTATATATTTCCAGAAAATCTGACAAATTTGATATACAGGCGCTAAATATATTTTTACTTATTAACAAATTTTTATTGTATAAAGGAATATTAATTTCTAGTGGTTCCAATATGTCAAAGAATCAGATTTTTCGACTGAAATAGTTCTTTTTGAATCACTATTATAACTACTTGTATTTCTAAAAGCTATGTAAATCTAAAAGTAATAGATATTTTACACTATATATAATAATATGTGTCTGATCTAACTTTATCTTAACTTGTTAAAAAAAGGATGATAAGCAGATAAATGTTCTCACTTGGAATCTATTTCTCTTGTTAACTTCATGTAATTAAGAGGGAAAGACCAAAGAAAACACAGCGCGCTATAAATATTTGCCTGCTTAGTAAATACTTACCTACTAAACAGTGTCTTCAAACACTAAGTATAACTCTTTTAGGTTACTGTTTTGCGCGTGTTAAAATGTACACTGTCTAGAGATATTATAAATTATGCTTTGAAGATGATTTTAAATTACTTTCGCAAAGGCCAAAAGTACAAACGTAAATAACAATATTATGCAACGGTGTAGTGTTACAGTTAACAACTTTGTATACAGAGAGACAAAAAATAATGAAGAAAAAATACATGGATCTACAAGAACTAAATAGGACTCTTTCCGTGGACTTCCACAATTTTTATTTATTTCTACTCCATGAATGAGTAAAATTGTTTCAGAACTTCACTGCCTAGATTAAAAATTAAGTATTTTTACAGTATAGTTTAATGTAGTAAAAGTGTTTAACTATAACTCCGTTTATTATTTTTACCTATAATCTCCTAAAATTAATGATAAGATTATGATTTGTATTAATTATAGTTTTTATTAGTTTTACATTGACACCAATTTCGAATACATTATTTAAGTGAATTAATGATCAAAATTAGAAAATTTATTTTTTTTATTAAGTTTAATGCGTCGACAAATAATGGTCATTGCATGGTGCAGTGAAATTTTACAGTCAGGTACCTAGTGTAAAGTGTAGTGTGTGTGTGTAGAGTAATTGTCTTGATACTTAGCAAAGTCGACGTCATTGTCTTTGCTAAGAGACCCTAATTGTATCCGAACGTTTGCGGTCCCTCCGGTGAGTACCGATCGCACAAGGATAGAAATTATTTTCATTTATTAATTTTTAATAAACTAAAATTTCTCCACCCAGGTGAGATTCGAACTCACGACCTTTAGGTTCAAACGTAGGCGCTCTGACCACTGAGCCACAGAGGGGGTTCGAAAATTTATTGTAGTAGGTCTTATTCATATTTTTCTGCTTCCTGTAAAATTCATAATATTGGAGTTATTAGTCTATTATGCTAATTTAGGTATCGAACTGAAAAACGTAAAGCTTTGAAATATAACAAAAAATGATTTACTAATTTACCATATTTTTATTTGTTTAAGTTTTCCAATAAAAATTTTATTATCTCCAGTTAAGGCTGTATATTCTGTTTTAAGGCTTTAAATTAGCACGCCTTCGATGTATGGAACATGTAATTAGGCGAGATGAAGATGAAACGATCAGAAAAATTTTCGATCAAAGAGAGCCAGTGGGAAGACGATCCAGAGAAAGACCAAAACTTAGGTATCAAGATAATATAGAGAATGATCTAAAATCCATCGGAGTTAAAGCATGGAGAAGAGTTGCCAGAGACAGTGGCGAATGAAAGATTCTTCTGAAGAAGGCTTTGGCTCATAACGAGTTGTAATGCCACTGATTATGATGATGATGAAGGCTGTACATTATATTTTAAACATAGCGGAAGGGTGAACAAAGTGGCCATGCTAAGAAATATTTTTTTATCTTGAAGAAAATATATTAAAAATACACTACATATTAACATACAGTATCCTATATGGTCACTTTGGCCGATGTAAAATACAAAATATAAACTGAATTTGTATACTACAATGCATGCAAATTTATTTTCAAATAAAAACATTATTTCCATCGTAGAAAAAAAAGTTTCACACCGAGTTTATTTACAAACGCCACAAATAAAGCCATTGTTTTCTTCTTTACACCCAGCAAGCTTCATGTGCCCATCGTAAACAGCCCGTAAACACTTTATCCATCCTTCATTTTCCCTTGACTTGGAATGTATGTCCCCGCAGAAAAGGCAATCAGTATCACTCACGACACTGTTCGAGCCATTAAATAAAGCAGTCTTCGCTGATTTTGATTTCGTTTTCTGCTTTCCTTTAAATTTGTCTTTGCTTCCTTCATTCTTCTTGTTTCTCTACTTTTCTTGTTACAGTTACAGCTTTATTTCCTTAAGTCTTTCCTTTTCTTCTTTTTTTGTTTTTACGGTATCGTTAAGTTAGTTACGATTAGTTCCATCTTGAAAGGGCGTGAGTTCAAAACTGCAGGTGTTTCTTGTTTTTCGCTTATTTTCTCGTTAGATAATATTTGCTTTAAGGATTGGAACAATATCCTGTAGGCTTACAGCAAAAGTATAGTGCCCTTGCCCTTACAGTTGCTAAATTAATCACATGACGTACTGAAATAAGGCAGTAGACTGGACTGGAATGTTAAAGTACTTGGCTTCGGTAAGTCTTTAGAGATTAGAACGAATGTAGAGTATGGATTTCCAGATACTACAGTGACATTTTGTCTGTGGTCATTGAAAAACATAGGAATTAAAGCGTGGGATGCAGAGGTTGCTGGTTGGAAATCTACCTTTCTAGAAGGCGGGTTCTCTTTACTTGCAAGTAGTGTCTTTTGACGTCGAGGAATATTTTGTTGCGAAACTGCCAAATATTTTTCTGGCACCACAGCAGCAGATGTTTTCTCTTGATATTCAACACCCAGTTCTTGATTTTCAGCTTCTTGAAGAGAGATAGAATCTTGCACGAAAATTTCTGAGGTCATGGCTGCAGCAAAATCCGCGTCAGTAACTTCTGTCTGTTAGTAAGTATGCTACATGTTCCAAACCTCTTAACCGCAATGGTTGGAGTAGCTGCAAATGGAAGTGCCTCTTCAAGAAGTTTAGATACCTGATACTGTGTCACTAATCTACCAGGAATATTACGCAAGAATCTTTTGATTGTTTGGATATAATCAGTATTCAAGGGCCCCATGAAAAAAACATCGAGTGGCTGCAGCTTACGACTACAGTGGGGGAAATGAAAAGTACAGTTGTGTGATTTTCTCTAGCCCTTTCAATGAAAGTAAATGTGTAAGACGTTGTTTCCAAATATACATTGCATTGAAAAAACTAGTTTTTGTTTGTTCTGGAAAGCCAATACTTGGAACAAATCTTCAAAAACAGCATGAAGCGCCAAATAAGAAAACGTCGTTTTAAAAGGAAAACCGCTCGAAAAGGATAAAATGGAACTTATGACAGCTTATGACTACAGTGAGGGGAAATGAAAACTACAGTTATGTGATTTTTTCTAGCCCTTTCAATGAAATCTAAATTTTTTGTGTAAGTGAAATGTCCATCAAGTATGAGCAAAACTGGGTCGTCTTCGGATGGCTTCGCAAACTTCAAGACATAGTCAAACCATTGTGTGAAAATTTCAGTTTGCATCCACCCTGAAGGATGATAAACAAAAGCGGTTCCAGGTGGAGCGCTGTCTTGAACTTCCACTTTCATCTGCTGTCTAGGGAAGATGATAAAAGAAGAAATAAAAACTCTCCCAGCTGATGTCATCATTCAGCCCATACTCGTCCACTGCTGAACATAGGCCTCCCGTAGTTCACCCCTCAAATTTCTGTCCTGAGCTGCCTGCATCCAATTTTGATGTGCCCGTTTCAGGTCATCCGTCCATCTTGTTGGTGGTCGTCCTCTATTCCTAAAAGCATCTTGTCTGGGTCTCCACTCAAGAATGCGTTTTTGTCCATCTGCCGTCCTTCATTCTCGCGACGTGCCCTGCCCAGTTCCATTTTAAGGTTGATATTCTTTTGATTGCGTCGGTTACTCCCGATCTACGGCGCAATTCTGTGTTGGGTATTCGGTCTCTCAGGGTTAATACCAACATGGACCGTTCCATTGCCCTCTGTATTGTTCGAATTTTGTTTTCGGACGTCTTAGTAAGTGTTAGCGTCTCCGCACCATAGGTTAGAACCGGCAGCACACATTGATCGAAGACTTTTCTCTTCAAGCAGATGGGAAGAGCTGATTGGAAAACATCTCTTAGCTTTCCATAAGCTGCCCATGTCAAACCTATTCTACGTATTAGTTCATTGGTCTGGTTATCTCTACTTAAGCGAATTTCGTGTCCCAGATATTTGTATGCTGATGTTTGTTCTATACTTGTTCCAGCTATGTTGATGTTCTCACTCAGAACAAGGTTTGTCATCACGTGTGTTTTTGAGTTATTGATCTTTAAAGCCACTTGTGTAGAGGCATGGTAGAGTCTTTCGCACATTTCGATGGCATGATCTATGCGGTCTGTTATTAGGACTATATCGTCCGCGAACCTGAGGTGACTAAGCTGCTCTCCATTTATGTTTATGCCCTTTTCGTCTAGGTTTGCACGCTTACACATGTATTCCAATAATGTTGTAAACAGTTTTGGTGAAATGGTGTCGCCCTGGCGAACTCCACGATGAATGTTGAACTTGTGTGTATCAGCTGATATAGATATTTACAAATGTGCTGAAGACACCTCTCTTTGCAAATATAAGAGATCCAACTTACCGTCGTCCTTTTAGAGCAAAAACCTTTGAAGACTTTGGCGACTGGACAGTCATAAGTCCAGTTTCATCAACATTGTAAACCCTATGAGGAGAATACAAGTGATGATTTTAAATATTCTCCAAAATGTCAAAAAACTTGGTTACATTCGTTTTGTTAAGTCGCCTTAGGTTTTGTTTAACACAAGCTTAGAATGTCGCTTTCTAAACCCAGCTACTCAATCTTTTTCTGCTAATTTCATTTCTTTATTAAAACTATGGGGAAAGTTTTTCCGTTCAGCCAGTTGGCAAGCAAGGCTGCGAAAATCAGCTACAGTAATTTCAAAAGAGATAATTTATTAACTGCTGTTTTTGTTCTTCGTTGAAAATAGCTCGAAAATGGAAAATAAAACAAACACACAGAAAGTGTGTTCCTAGGCACATTGTAAATTGTAGCATCCGTTTTATAAGGCATTCCGTCTTTGTTCAGGGCATCGATTGCTCTTTGCATTGCTGCGGGGTCCAATACTGCTGATGACTCTTTTTATGACACTTTGACACATGATAATACCAAAGTCTACATTACTTGTTAAAATAGATTTGTTGCAGGTGAAATTCCTAAACCAGACTTTAATCCGTAAGAATTTAAATAAAACACACGCTATTATGCCGCCTCAATAGTTTTGTTAACAGCATACAATACTTTTTTTTTAATAAAAATATATTTTACTTTATGTCGAACATAGCGGCCACAGAAGTGGCTACTTTGCCCTCTTCGCCGCCATTATATAAACGCCACACTACTGGCTAAACGAATTAAGCAAAGCGTTACACAGATACGCCGTTGTGTTGCGTAAATACACCTCTTTAGAGGTTACTATCCTTTGCCTGTACTATGAATGAAAGTTTGGTTGTAATAATGAATTAAATGCACTTACCTTATATCAGGCTGTTGAAAAAGACGAAAATTTTCAATACCTTTTAAACAAATGATCAAAAAAATACTATATGAACCGGAAAAAATCAGAGTGGTATGAGTCAAACAATTAAAAAATTACAGTTAAGTCAATATTTATTATCCGAATGGCTAATTTTTGTTTAGTTTGAGAGTGAAGTATGACAATTGTTCACTCACTGTCCACTGGGAGCAGCACATCATTGTCATCTTACAGTAAACTGTCAACGTGTTTAGAATGAGAGTGGTGTAAATCTGATGATGAATTTGTTTACATGCAAGGTTATCACTTGCTAAGTGATCAGTGAGTTTTATTTTGTGTTATATGTAATATTACATATTATTGGTGGTATATAAACAAACATATTTCATATTCTGTCATAGTAATTTGTTTCTTAATTGAAAAAAAAAATTGTTTTATAACTGAAATGTGAGAAAAGTTTCCTTGTTGACATTTTAAGGTTAGGCCTGTGTTTAGAACAAACCTTTTTAACAATACCGTTATTTTAAGTGAAAATACATTTTTATAAAACAAAAGAAATTTTTATAACCCAAAACATAAGTAGGCCTATACTAAAAACATATAACAGGTTACATTTACCAAATGAAATAGACTCTATTGAATTAGCAGATGATGTTGATAGGGATCCAGATTACAATGAAGATAACAGGCTTACACCTTTTGAACACAGACTTAACCTTGTAGAAAGAAGAAACATATTGATTTCCACTACATCCGAATCAGATAATCAGTCAGATAAAAATAATGAGTTTATCGGTTCCCAAGCTAAAACGGTTCAAGTCAAAACTAGAAAAGGGCCACGGAAGTCAGATTGTCATCAGAAAAGCATTGCTAACAAACAGAGGAGTTCTGGTAAGAGGTATGTGAATGTAAATGGTCAAGTAATAGCAAATTAAAAAACATTTTCAGACACCCCATATCATTGTAAAATGGCATGTCATGAAAAGGTATCATCCGAAGAACGACAATGTATGTTTAAGTCTTTCTGGGAACTAAGGGTTTTTAAGCGGCAAAATACTTCTATTTGCGAACTAATTCAAAGAACTCAAATTAAACAAAGAAGGCCCCGTAAAGAGGGTGGTATTTTAAGGGGTGGGGCAAACAAATACCACTTAAAAACAAATCAAGATATATCAGTTGCAGTGTGCAAAAAGTATTTTTTCACTGATTTTTGCGTGTCAGATGGTCTAAAAAGACTATGTGAAGGTAAATAAATTACCTGGTAAAGACCTCAGAGGTATGAAAGGATGCCCAGCAAGGAAAATCCCTGAGGACGATATAAAATATGTCTCCAAACATATCAAGTCATTTCCCCCCTACCAGAGTCACTATACCAGAAAGAAAAATGAACACCAAAGGTACCTTAGTAGTAATTTAAATATTAGAAAAATGTATTCATTGTACAAGAAAAAGTGTCAGGAAAAGCAGAAATCACCGGTTGAGGAGCATTATTATCGATATATTTTCAACACTAAATTTAACCTTCACTTCTACATTCCAAAAAAAAACACTTGCAAAAAATCTGACATATTCAAAATAAAAATAAGCAATCCCTAATTAAGTAGGGATAAATTATCTCAACGTAACACTGACCACGAACTTCATTTACGGAAAGCTGAGTAGCAAGGAAATGTATGGTTACTGGTGCGAAAAACTCGAAAAGAAACCAGGACGGTTATGTATTTAGTGTTGACCTATAGAAAGCTTTGCCGTTTTCAGTGTTATCTGTTTCAGATGCCTATTAAAAGCGAAATATGTACTGCTATAACTTTTGCATGACTTCGACACAGAAGCTGGCGTATTTTATTTCTGAGATGAAACTATCGCTTCCAGAGGCTCTCGAGAAGTTTCATTATGTATTATAAAGCATCTTAAACTAAATGCAGCAAACAAGAAACATGTTATAATTTTCAGCGATACTTGTACTGGTCAAAACCGAAATATTAAAATGGCTTTAGCACTAACAAAATTTCTACAAAGAGATGCAACAGACATCGAAGTAATCGATCAGAAGTTTTTAGTTTCTGGACATTCATTCCTACTGAATGATTCGGATTTTGGTTCTGTAGAACTAGCTGCAAAGGGAAAGGCAATCTGTCTACTGACTGGAAAGAAATCATGAATACCTGCCGGAGAAAAAAGAAATTTATTGTTTGTGATATGAGCAATGATGAATTCTTTTTAACAACCACACTGGAAAATGTCAGTAAATTGGCTAAAAATGCAGTGGATAAGGTGTGAAAAGTCTAAACCCTAAAGCATTAAGTATGAAGAGACAATTCAAGACCTGATACAACACCATAGATATCACTCCAACAGGAAGAAAGAGAAGGCCAGTACAGTTGAAAAATGTTCCCATGCAAAAACTCTACTTAATAATGAGACCTGTAAGCGAGCAGAAGAAACAGGATATGATTGACCTCCTACAGTTCAATGTTCCAGTCCATCAAGGGTTTCTTCAAAACATAGCAACTGCTGCAGTGATGTGCATAATGAAGAAGAGGAGGAGATTGGCCCACTTTCGTATGTTGCACTTCAAAGAGATGAGGAAGATGAAACTGAGGACTAAAAAAGACTCGAGTGAATCGTAGTATTGATTTCTTTTTAAGTAAAGATATTTTAGAAATACTTCTGTTGACAAAGTGTAGGAGTAAATTTTTTAAACTGTTTCTGTAACCTGTATTAACTTGTAAAAGTCAATTTTTAATCAATAAAGTTTAATCTTCAACAAGGTAAGTCAGTTATTTTATTCAATCCCAATTCGTGTTTAGGATGTTTGTGGTGTAAGGCATTTAACCTCTTTTAATGTTTTTATGGTAAACAATAGTATATAAAACCTATATTAATAAAAAACAGTATAGTCCTTTTCCATCATATTGATAGCACATTATGTATGCAAATCCTCAACAGGTCAAAAAACCATAGGTTTTCACCAACAATTCATTACCTTTTAAAAAATCTTCTGTAAAATAAATGTCCACTAATCTCACTATACCTTTTTTGTGCGTAAAAAACGTCAGTATATATGCCACACGATTATTGTTAATTATGCAGGGGTGATTAACGAGAGAATTCAATGTTTAATGAAATAAATTAATGTAAACAGTAATTTAAAAGTAATTATTGTTCTCTAAACAAGTTATCGCCTGACACAAAAAGAATAACTTCTTTGAACGATTACCTGGAATTACTGATAAGGCTTCACTAATGATAGTTTAAGTAGTTTTTATGCCACATTACAGCTTATGCCAATAATATAAATTAGAAATTGTTTGCATCTTCCATTTAGTTTGTAGATGTACATTGTTCATGTCTTACCTACCTACGTTTTTGGTGTCGATATTTTGTTATTTGCATTTAAAAATGACGTCGTCAACAGGTTTTATCCCGGTTGTGTGTAGTTTGAAAGGTGCCTTTAGTCTAAGAGAGAAAAATATAATATTAAATGTACACGATGCACTTGTACATCAACGTCCTTTAAGTAATGTTCGTGAAATTGTTAACATGTGTTCAAATATGACAGGGGTTGGAGAAGCAACAATTTATTGATTCCTAAAAGAAAGAAAAGGAGGAACTGTTTCAACTGCCAAGAAAAGTGGAGAGAGTAAACCCTTGGAAATTGAAGAAATACATAAATACATGATAAGACGCAGCGTCCACTCATTTTTTTAACAAAGAATTTCCAACATTGGACAAAATTCAAACATTAATTAGAGAAAACGAAGAGTTACCAATCATAAGCAACAAGAAATTATGGGGACTATTGAGAGAGATGGGATTTCGTTGGCAAGAGAATAGAAGAATATCCGTTTTAATTGAAAAATATTACATTGTATGTTGAAGACGAGATTGTCTAAGAACTATTAAAAAGTACCGAGAAGAATGAAAAACAATTTTTTATTTGGACGAGACTTTTCTAAATGAAGGTCATACTGTACCATATCTATGGGTTAATACAAATGTGAAAAGTTCCCGTCAGGCATTCATCGAAGGTGTATCTACTGGAATAAACAATATTCCCGTTGGAAAAGGACTCAAACTCATAATAACCCGTATTGGAAACGAATACGGTTTTGTTAATGATGGATTATTAAGTTTTGCCTCAAAATCAACCAAAGATTACCACGAGAAAATGACTGCTGACGTTTTTGAAGAATATTTTGAGCAAATGTTGGATTTAATGCCAAAAAATTCTGTCATAGTCATGAATAATGCTAGTTACCATTCAGGACTAGCAGAAAAATTGCCAACAACGGCATGGAAAAAAGGAAAGATAATCGAATGGTTGGATAAACTTGAGTACAAGGAGAATTCGACAAAAAAGCAATTATAACCTAATGTAAGACAACATAAAGCAGCTTATAAAAAGCATATAATTGATGAAATGGCATTAAACCGTGATGTAATTATTTTACGTTTACCCTCATACCACTGTGATCTGAATCCGATAGAAAATATATGATCTCAAGTAAAGGGTGAAGTCAAACACAACAACAAAACTTTTAAATTAAAAGACTTACAACAATTATTAGAACATTCCTTATCAAAAGTAACTCCAAAAGTCATGCTCACAGGGAAGAAAATAAAATGTGGAATTTGGGTAATATGACTGATGTAATGCTGGAACCGGTAATAATTAACATTGGAGTTGAAGATTCCTTAGATTCTGGAGAAAGCAGTAAATCTCAAATGGAATTTGATAAAAATATTATTCATTTTTATACAAACCGGCCCCTGTTACGGCCACAAATTATTTTATATATAACCAATAAAATAAACATCTAACATTTCTTGTAAATTCATTAGTACCTGTTAATCTCCATCACTCCGACACTGGCAACTTTATTTAGGGATTAAGTAACCCTTAAAACTATTGTATTCTATTCTGCTTCAACCTTTGATGGTCATACTCAATTTAAAATTGTTTTCCTATATACTTCTGTAAACTTGTTGACAAATATCTATTTTTCATTAAGTCACCCGTATCAACGGTTTAGGGATTTGCATACATAATGTGCTATCAATATGATGGAAATGGACTATAACATTTTGTGATAACAAAAGAGCAATTTTTTGTTATTTAAACTATAAGGGAATTTTTTTGTACAGCGTCTAACAAACACTTAAAAATCTCAAATTGACTAAAAAGTAACTAACACCATTCTGATTCTCACCAGCTCATATATTTCAATCACATTATTATCTTTGTCTTTGTTTAGTATATATTTCACCTTTAGTGTGTTTTGTGTAGGTGCCGAGTTTGTCATCTACATCTACTCAATTTTTTTACAAAAATTTTCACTTCACCTCATGTAAAAAAATTACAATGTTCTTTTTCTTTCGCGCAAATACTTACATATACCGTGATTTGCAAACTTTCGAGTTTAAAGATTCAAAGGCACGCCGAAAGATTCTTTCAAATTCATCCAAATAAATATTACATCACGTCTTCGCGAACTTTTTTAATATAATGATCAGCAGTAACGCCGGATAGGCAGGTGGCTTTTATTAAATTCTAAAAATCCCGTGCCATAAAAGTTCTACATAAAATTTCGGATCGACATGTCTCCAGCTCCAATGCCGGTACGGATCTGCCATAATCGTAAAATATTTTATACAGTCACGCACGTGTAAAGATATATTCCGTTCGATGGAAATCTCGCTTTGTTTGCTTATTGAAGTCTTTGGGATTTCTAGAAGGGATTTACTTTGTTCCTGTCTAACCTGCATAGGTTAAATCTTTTCGTGTTACTACTTACGGTAAATGATCTTTTTATATACGTATCACAGATTATGTTTATTTATTTTTGTAAAAAAATATATTAATTACATGTTCAATAGTGAGTCATTATTAGACTTAAGCAAATATGCAAATTGCATATTTTGCATATAATTCATAAAAAAATGCAAATGTCAAGTTTTGCATATTTTTATAAAAGTGACCATAAAGTGCATACACTTTGTGTCAGCCAAATGGAATAAATTAGCTAACAAATAAATGAGAGAGTATTCGTAAAAACGGTCGAACACGTTGATTAGTATTTATAGTTGCGCATTTTTTTCCATAAAAACTTTTTATACGGGGTATATCAGATAACGGTGACCAATACCAACTTGTTTTTTTTTTAATAGAATACCTTGTATATTAATTAATTTTTAGATTCCTCAGATCATTCTAGACATTTTTTAAATACATTGTCCTACACCTATCTTTGACTGCTTCGGAAATATTAAGTAAAATGCAATTAATGCCCGTGTAGGTCTTGGTAATGATAAAGTCAGCAAAAACTATTTAACCGATTTAGAGCCAATGGTGCGAAAACGCACCATTTTTTTGTAAAATTTTTTATTGGCAATACGTAAATTTTTTTTTAATCTTCGCAGTTTCTGAGCAACCAGAAGGTACAAGTGTAACTAAATTTAATTTTACTTAATCTCCAAACTCATTTTTTCGTTACAAAAATATTTTCTAAATATCCGACATTTTTAATCCTTCGACGCCACTTTATTTTTAGTGTGGTAATTTTATTGGTAAAACACTTTTCTGGTCAAATAAATTCACACTTGATTTTTTTAACCTATGTGTACGTCAATTGTTATAAAAATACAAAAAAAAAATTGTTTCGGTCATCAAATCTCGTGTTTGAAAATAATGGTTCGATAACGAACCATTGGCGGAAGTCGACTTCGAATCTTGTCTGGTCAGGAATTTCAAGGTGACGCACACGCAGTTATTTCACTGCGCACACGTGCCTCTCGTTTGATGGGATATTTCTTTATTATATGTTGTGTTAGAAAGACGGATATTCTGGTCTGGTATTCAGTTTTGTTATAATCTAGGGCTGGGAGGTTGTGTAGTGTGGTAGACAATATGTCGATTTGGAAAAATAACCCTAAAAGAGCTCTAACTTTATTGGAATTAGAAGCCGAATTGGAGAATCTCAGTGATAATGATGATGGGGTCGCAGAAATAGCTATAATACCTCCAGACTGTGACGAATTAACAGATAAAGAAATGATTGATGATGATGTTGTAACAGGTAACCTATTCACTATTTTTTAATTTTATACCATCTATTACGTGACGTTGTAGGTGACAATGAGATTCGAGAGATTGCCGGTACATTTGAGATTTGTGCTAAAGATACCGTGCTTCTGGAACCTTCCACAAGTAATTCTGAATTTGCCGGCTTTGTAGAGATTCCTACTAAGGATTCATTCGATGTCGAACCAACAACAAGCAAATCAAATAAAAAACGTAAAGTATGTAGTGTGACAACTCCAAAATGGTCTACAAAAACTGATCCTACATTTTCATCAGCACCACAATCACATGAAATTGAAAAAGGGATAGAAATTGAGAACCGTGTCGCCGAAAAAACCCCTTACGAATGTTTCCAGCTCTTCTTCGATGATGAAGTTTACAACCTTATGGTTAATTTTACCATAAAATATGCCCACGATAATAATTGTCATGATTTTCATTTGACAAATGCATCACTGAAAAGGTTTTTGGGAATACTCATTCTTACGGGATATCACACCTTGCCACAAATAGATATGTACTGGAGCAAGGACCAGGATAAGAACGTGACATTCATTAGAAACTTCATGAGTAGAAATAAATTTCGGCGTATCAAAAAGTATATTCACGTAAGTGATAATACGGTATTACACAAAAATGATAAATTTGCAAAACTTCGCCCCTTTATCGACATAATGAATCGAAAATTCCTGCAATTTGGTATTTTCGCATATAATTTATCTATAGACGAAGAAATGGTACCCTATTTTGGAAGGCACTCTGCAAAAATGTTTATAAAGGGAAAACCTGTGCGTTTTGGGTATAAGTTATGGTGCCTCTGTTCATCTGATGGATACCTATTCCAGTTTATCCCCTACGGTGGTGCTAGCACAACAAAATCAGATTTAGGCTTGGGTGCTGATGTAGTATTAAAATTACTAAGTGTTGTAGAAACTCCCTCTAACCACAGGGTATTTTTTGACAACTTCTTTTCATCTTATAAGCTGTTCACAATATTAAAAGAAAAGGGAATTTATGCAACTGGCACAGTGCGAGAAAACAGGATTGAAAAGTGTCCACTGGAAACATCTAAAATTATTTCTAAAAAAGATAGAGGGTCGTTCGACTTCGTTTTTGACAAAGAAGCTTAAGTGTCTGTAGTTAGATGGAATGACAACTCAGTCGTAACAGTAATCTCCAATAACTGTCCGGTCCGTCCCATAGGCTTTGCAAAGAGGTACGATCGCAAGCAGCGTAAAGAAGTAAATATACTTATTCCAAATGTTATCCAAGAATACAATAGATGTATGGGCGGCGTTGACTTACATGACAACGGCATAGCGAATTACAGGATTGCTGTACGAGGAAAGAAATGGTGGTGGCCACTTTTTAAAAACTTAATTGATAGTTCCATTGTAAATGCCTGGAAACTTTACAGATTGGCAAATAAAAGCTCCATTTCCCAAATCGATTTTCGGTCATATATTGTTGTTTGTCTAATGAAATCGGAAGATCAAAAACAAGAAGAATTAGACCAGAATGAGAGTGAAGAAGATGAAAAGTCAACTGTACCGTTGACAGTAAACATGGGTAGACCGTCAAAAAATAACTTACCAGATGAAATCCAAAAAGATAAGATAGGTCATTTAGTAGTAAAGCATGCAGAAAATGCAAGAAGAAGGTGCAGGGAGTGTTCTAACCATACTGTTTTTGTTTGTCAAAAATGCCAGGTCCATTTACACTCTAAATGTTTTGAGACTTTTCACAAAAAATAAAAATGTGTATTTCAATTTTTATATCTCACTTCCGCCAAAGGTTCGAAAACGAACCATTTTTTTGTTGTGACACCTGTCATTATCAAAGTGTAAAACAATTTTTTTACGAATGTTTAAGTTTATTTCACCCTAGTTAATAAAATATATTATATATTATTGCAGTATTTCTGTGCTTGGCCGTTAATGGGTTAAGCATTCCTTTTTGATATGTTAAAAAAAAAACAAAAAATATTTACTTTGGTTTAAAACGCCAATGTTTATTGTTCCATGGCAGAAGTAGTTATCAGTGCTACAGTACTTGAATTTCATTAACCCCAAGGCAGAAAAATGGTTCATTTAAGAGAAATGCACAAAATTACAATTATACAGATGATTGGTTATGGAGATAAGACACGGAAGCAAATGAAAGTAGCTCGTTTATTTCACGAAACATTTCTTGATTTGCTGCACATATGTCAAGGGACAATTAGTAAAATAGAGAAGCAATTCCACGAGCTGGGCCATGTTAGTAGGGTAAAAGAAGAAGCTGCCAATGCAATAAGTGACGATACGAAATTGGCTCTTATGCTTGAGTTTGAGGAACACCCACATACATCTGTTCGAAAAGCAGCCCCTGAATTCGATATAAGCTATTTATCGGTTATTTGAATATTACAAGAAAGCAAAATGCATTCCTATAAAATTATACACACTCAGGAGTTCATGGAAGATAATTTTGACATAGGAAAGTATTTTTGTGAACAAATGATGGCAATATTAGACAGCAATGTGATCCAATCAGAACATGTTTTGTTTTCTTATGAGTGCACCTTTACTCTTCACGGTCATGCTAATCAGCAAAATTGTAGCTACTGGTTCAAGGAAAATCCTCACTGAATAAGAAAAGCAATACTCAAATAACCTGAGAAGGTTAAACTGTGGGCAGAAATGATTAAAGATAAGATCATAGGTCCCTTTTTCATAGATGGTAATTGAAATAGCGACAAATATTTAGCATTGCTCCAAAATAATGTAGTGTCACTGTTAGCCAATTTGTATCATGGTCCAGGAAACCCACAAGTTCCAGCAAATATGATATGGTTTCAAGATGGAGCCATACTACCAAATCCATGCCCAGCAGTACCTCAAATATTTCCAAATCGGTGGATAGGGAGGCGAGGATTGATGGAATGGCCACCACGATCTTCCGATTTGACGCCATTAGACTTTTTCTTATGGGGATATGTGAAAAGTATTGTATACAAAACTAAACCCACTGACTTACGAAGACGACCGTTGGTGTAGCCAAGACGTCCATGGGGACCATTTTGAAATACCCTACATTGACATTATTGCTTAGATTTGCATTATTTAGAAGTTTTTGAATATGTTGCAGCGAATTTCGGCAAATAGATAATTTTCTTTTCTAAAAGTTAGTTCTAGTTAAAAGTTTAATAGCAAGCGTCAAAAAGGTATTCCTGAAATCACCTGTAAAAATACAGTTTTCCAGAGATATGCTTCCTGCTGCTCCACTGCCACCTCAACCCATTTTAACACGTTGGGGAACATTGTTGGAAGCAGCTAATTTCTATGCTGATCATTTTGTTGTTTAAAAAAATAATTAACCTTTTAACGGATGATAGTTGCCAAACTTTATTGGAAGCTAAGCAAGCCTTTCAAGATAACATCCTCCAACAGCAACTGTGATTAATAAAATCCAATTATAGTTTTGTCCAGAAAACTATAACTCAATTAAAATCCACCAAATTATCATTGTACAGTACAGTTTTAATAAAAGACTTTAAATTATTGTATCAAAACGTTAAACGTACTATTGAAAAGAAAATTTTTTAAAAATTTAGAGTAACCATGGAAAAATAGTGTTACCAGGTTCTTTTTGAAGTGGTTCAAGTACTAACTGGGACATTTTCCGAACCATTTAATTTAGAACCATGTATTATAGTAAACTTGAAAAATGCCCCAGTTACATTAGT
Organism: Diabrotica balteata; assembly: GCA_918026665.1. Classification (NCBI taxonomy): domain Eukaryota; kingdom Metazoa; phylum Arthropoda; class Insecta; order Coleoptera; family Chrysomelidae; genus Diabrotica; species Diabrotica balteata. The sequence continues at coordinate 39,272,933 of OU898283.1, forward strand.
TGATGTCGAAAGAAGTTTTTCTATTTACAAATACGTATTCAAATAAAAGCCGTAAGTTTGTATTAGAAAATTTTGAACATCATTTGATAATCTATTGTTACCATAATTAAAAATTTTTGTATTTGTTATTAAAATTTACTAATGTTTGTATTTTGAGAACGATTTCCGAAGTGAAAATTGAAACGTCAATAAACGTATTTTTACCTTTAATTGTGGCTTATTCACATTTAAATAGTAATTACCAAAGTTCAAAATAATATAATATGTTAAAATATTGTAAATATTTTTAATAACATGCATATTTTCTAGATAAGTATGCATATTTTGCATAAAATACTGCATATTTTTTCATAATATACTGCATATTTAGGTGCATATTTTATACTTTTTTATTTCCATATTTGCCCAAGTCTAGTCATTATTATCTTAAATATATAATTCTTATTATTTTTGTAAATAGTCTTTATTATTCTTTACCCTTTACACTCTATACCAATTTATCGTTCTCGCTTTTCCTTCTATTGAAGCCTTCCGTTCTATACCCCTCTACACCCTCTGCTCGTACTGGCACACTGTACGTCTTCCATTGACATACAAGTCCTCCGAATTTCAACCGATTGACCTTCAATTTGATCATGGTGTAACGAAGATTTTTGTATCAAAGCTAAATCAAACCTACCCATAATAACAATAAGTTATGTAGAAGTTGTCTTACTGTACTGAAGACTGAAGTGCCTGTAAGATCCTGATCCTTTAAATTTTTATTTGTACAAATCAAGAAACAAGTTTGCAAATCTTACAATCGCCGCGCTCACCTGACGCGCATTAAAATTGTCGGAAATATGTCAGTAGAAGTAAACAACTGGACGTAAACACTTTGGCCGGTACAGTCTCCGAGTTTTCTTTAAGAATAGTGACAGTGACGTGAAATGAAATGTAAATCCAAATTAAGTCAAAAAGTCCATTCGCCTTTTGTCCCCAATATAAATTATTTATTTTTTTATATCCTTTTTATTCATTTATTCTTTTCTTGTATTATAAGTAGAGACTGGATTATATGCAAAATGCATGTGAATATATATGCAGCATATTTGTGGGATTCTTTATAAATGCATATTTATATTTACTTGATTAAGAGCATATTGCCACATATTTGAAAATATCACATCAATTAAATGGTTTTCTATACCTATTTAGATAATAGTTTCTTGGAATTACTCATAGCAAGTACTAGGTAAGGTAATAAGAAATAATTTTATTACAAATATCTACTATATCCACAAGTTTTATTGTTTGGGAAAATCCACCTGGGAATTATTTATCAGAAGAATAGGGCCAACATGCAGGTAGGTATTATACAGTAAATTTGTTTTTAAATTCTCTTTACCTGCTGGCAAAGCAACTTGTGATTGTGAATATTGTGCTGTAGCGTTATAACTGCTACATTGCCTGCTTCCTTTCTTATGTTAATATATTTCGTTAATTCTATTCTCCAATTTCCGTATCTTCTGTCATAATTCATATTCTTCTATATCCTCCATTGTATCTCTTATTTTTCTATATATTTTCTAGGATATAGATTGTATCAGAATTATGTCGTTACTTAATTAATTCATTATTCTCTTTTCATTTTTACTGGTATTTGGTATAAAAACCAGTTGGCGTCCAAATCTATCTTCTTTATATATATATTTTAGTATCTACCTTTCCTATTTTCTTAATAATCATCATTTTTATCTTTTACTCAAGTTTCTAGAGTGAATTTTATTTTCATCTCTATTTCCGTTACTTTGGAACGAGAGGTCCCATCTTTATTCTCTGTGACATTTATTTTCTCCTTCCCGTTCGATACAAAAGTCGATATAAATGGCTTTTATTTCTAAAAATGTCGATTTTCTTCATGACTTCTCTAAGAATAGAATAACCAATTGTTGTGTCGTCTCCAGATTTGGAGGTAAGTGTATAATATATTTTATCGATTTCCTAATTCCACCTGCTGTATAAAAATCTTTTTATAATTTTAACTTTAAAAGTTCTAAGCTCATTATTTGTGTATGACATGTAAGTAGATACATATTTTTTTTTTGGATATCTCTTATGTTTTTTATTAATATAAAAAACTGACGATAAGAAATATATAGTTTCTTTAATATAGTCTGTAAAAGTTTTACGAATATTTTTATAGTTTTTAAATATGAATTTTAAATCCATAATATCTTTTGATTTTAATGATAATTAACTTTTGACAAACTACCAGTTCTATATAGTAATGTTTCTAAATTATCTAGCTTTTCACTAAATATATCTTGTCATTTTTTTTAATTAATATTAGAATATTTCAGTTTTAAAAAAGTAATTACCATTTGCATTAAAGTTATATCCTTACTTTTACTTATTTGCCTATGATAAGTGCATGAATAAGAATTGTTTCTCGACTTGCTTGGGTGAATAATGATAAAATTTTGTTAAATTTGATTGGTCACCTTATTCATCCCCCAAGCAAGGTCTCTCATTTTGGTTTCACCATTTTCTAAAGCCAGGTGTGTTTTTCTTCATTTTAGTCAACCTCCGGGATACATTTCTCAGGTACGGGTCAAATTCTATTACCATCCAGAAGACCAACCGGCCTGAGAATGGAACCATTATTCCAATAGGAGAGTTGACTCCGAGACAAGGAAATCCAAAACTACCAACATGGCTTGCTAACAACCAGAGCAGAAAAGACTAGGATAAAACTTAGGATTTGGTGACAAAAATTGTTCTTTCATATACCTAATGTAACACTGTAGCAAGAAGTCGAATAATTTTTATTTAAATTCAATACGATATTTAACATTTATTTTTCTGTTTTTTTTTATATTTCAATAAACATGTGTTAATTTAACTGTGTATTGTTTCTTCTTTTTACTTGTTTGTGTATGTTGCTCCAGAGTAGGCCATATTCACGTCCTGAGTGAGCTAGCCAGGGAGTGTTTCGCATAACATCTAATGTAGCAATTTGCAATTGATACATTAGGGGTTATGACGTTAAAAATTGGTCCCAACGAGAAACGATTTGTCACTCCAACGTTGTTAGTGATGTTAGTCAGGTTGTAGTAGCAAACTAGGGTTTGCGGTTACAGGTTGACAACAGCAGCTCAACGTTGCGATGTTACAAATTGAGCCTCGAAGGGTTACAAATTGGCACCCAATGAATATTTGTTGGCACGTCATAGATTGACGTCCAATGAATGTTCGTTGGAACGTTACAAATTGGCGCACCAACGTAATATACTCTGAGTAATGCATGCATTCTTGTATTTAGTTGAAACAATACTTTTCTATTTTCTTGCTATTATTATCTTTAACATTTTTCTTCCTTTTTGGAGTAATAAATTTATTAAATTTCAGTAAAAATATCTATTTTCTATCTTACTTACTTTTTGTACTTAATTTTTATCTAATTTTTACTGATAGTTTTTTTGATCACCAACCTTTTTTGTCTGCTGGTTATCATTAACCTTGACAAGTTCATGTGTTGTTGGGTAGTGTTAAAACTTAATTAAATATAAAATAGTAGTTTTATATTATTTTCTTAAAATTTATTTATCTTTATCTTTAAAGTTAATTTGGTTACTTGGTTTATATACATTATTGTTTGTTTAAATAATCTTTCAAAATGGCTACCATCAACCCTAAGCATTTGAAAACTGATGAATTAACTTATGAGTTAATTATTAGAGATCTTGAGGTTCCTTCTACAGTCGATGAGAAAAGAAAAGTCCTTAGTGGAATTTTGTCTCAGGAAGCAGCAGACAGAAGCTTCTCTGAAACACTTGTCTCTCTTGATTTTGATCAAGACCATAATCAGGCCTTGGCTACTCTATTTTCTTCTATTTTATCTTCTATTTATCTTCTATTTTATCTTCTATTTATTCTTCTATTTATCTATTTTCAAAGAAGTGCAAAAGAGAATACGTCACTCTTATGCGACGAATTCTAGCAGGTATAACCTTCGTAGACGTGATGTCAAATATCACGTTGGTGATAAAGTCTGGAAGAAAAATTTTGTCCTATCAAAAGCTGTCGATGATTTCTCTGCAAAACTAGCACCAAAATTTGTCCCTTGTATTGTCAATAAAGTTTTGTCTAAATTAGTCTACAATTTAAAGGATATAGATGGAAATGATCTTGGAAATTTTCATGTCAGGGATATCAAATTAGATGTCACTGATTCTAGTGACGATGAAAATCAGTAATGCATATTAAAAATATATCTTTTGAGTAAAACTTGCAGTTATACTATTATATCTTACCTTTAAGTGTAATTTAAACTTACATATATCTTGTATTGCATATATTTTAAATTATCTTCTTATCTCTTTTGTTAAGCTTATACATATTTTTTATTACCTACGTTAACAAATATCTTCGTTATTTATGGACTTTTCAATAAAATATTTGGTTATGAGGTTATGAGAACCTTTGCTAGAAAATTTATCTACTACCTTTCACAAGTTTGATTGTTATTTACTTTTCTTTATCTTCGTTTAATAACACATTATCTATTACCTTTGCAAGTTAGCTACTTGTATTACCTTTATAGTGTTATTAAAACTATTGCGGTAATAACTTATGTCTAATTTTCATACCTAGTGCAAGTGTCTTGTTTTTTCCGTTGAATGGGTTCAAATATGAGATTTGTTCGAGCAAGCACATAAAAATTGCCTAGGATGATTTATCTTCGCGGGACTTGAGGTCACTGCAGGAAAACTATTAACAAGGGCGTTAATATTTTCCATTTACCCATTAGGGGTGTTGCGTTAGGCATAATTCTTTATCTTTTGGAGTGAAAGTAATCTTATGCATATATCTTCTTTTAATAGAAACCTCTGGTGTAAGATTATGAAGCTTTGAAGTTTTTGATTGCATTTGAATTGTCTTTAAACATTTTAAATACATACGTCTATATTTATGCAGTTCTAGTTCTATTTCTTTTGTGTAGATCCCTGGATAGTGTTTAGTGTTATAACAATTTTAAATGATATTACCACAACTTGTCTTATCTTTGCTTTGTATTTTCCTTTATCATAAGTAAGCCAAATTTTATGCAGTATCTTTAATTTCTTTTGTGTAGAACCTTGACTTACTAGTATTGTGAAGAATATACTTATCTTTATCTAACAATCAAAATTACTTGTGTTACTTAATTATCTTGATATTTACCTACCTTTAATTTTTGATACTATTTGGTACAAAAATTACTTTATCTTATACTAGCTTAATGTTAATTTGCTGTTTTATTGACTTGCCTTAGTCCATAAATATGCATATGCAATATGCCGAGAATTTATTCTCATTATCTTATCTTTACTAAAACAATGTAATTGTTTCCAGACCATACTGTCTATTGAAGTTAGTCATAATAAGTTTCTCTGATTTAGTTCACAATGATTGCCCTCATCAATGCATAACGACAATGAATTTTCTTTTTCTTGAGTGTTATATTTTAATGAAATTTTTTTTTCGCATTTGCAAGGTAGATTTAACCTTATGCATACTACTATTTAGAAATCTGGTGTAGGGTTGTGTCTCTTTGAAATGACAATGGAAAGGTTTTGTTTTTTATACCCTCTTGTATAACTTTGCTCTATACAATTTTTTCTGTATAGATTACTTTATTATTCCAACAGGTGCATAACGTTTGGATATAAATCAAAGTATATTTATGACTAATTTTTCTTCTTCAGTTCAACTGAACATAATTTTGCGCAGTTTTCTTTTCATCTTGTGTAAATTTTATACTTAGTAGATGTCTAGATTGGTCTTACTAAATTTTTACTTATTTCTTTTATATTTTGACGTTTACCTTATCTTTCTTAACTGCTTATAATGTTCTACTCATACTATCTCATGCAATATATGCAACTAAAATCTAGATTAGTATTATGATAACTAATATTTGGACTTATATACCTACTGCATTACTGATGATTATGATATCTTATCTTTAATAACTTAATGATTATATGCATATCTAGTGATATTGCTAATATCATAATTACCTATGTTTAAAATTAGCTTCCCTTAAGAACTAATATTCTTGAAAGAATGTCTTTCTAACGATGTTTATCTACATGCGTGATAGATACATCGTCCCCATATTAGTTGTTTTTGTATGATATATATGTAATTACATATATATGGGACCGAACTGTGGTGGAGATGTACATTTATACCACTGGATCTTCCTTTAATGGTAAGGTTGTCTTTAGGGTATGGCGTCGGGGGGTTCATAGTACACAGGACTGTCGTCTCTGAGGAGCGCTTTCGAGGTTTTAACCATGGATTATGGGCTACTGCGTTCATACCAACATGATTTCAATCGACCCAGTGTATAATCGATGTACAGTACCAAAGGTTGTGGATAACCCTTAACGTAGCTTTTCTCCCTCTTGGTCTACGACCAATTTTAGTGTAACGAATACTATAATTCGTTGGGATAAAATATTTCCCTGAGTATTAACTCTAAAGCCTTGTAAGGAATTGCTATAAGGTATAGCATAGGATTATTTACCTTACAATTTTAGTGTGACGAATACTATAATTCGTTGGGGATGAAATAATACCCAGAGTTCTCACTCTAAAGTCATTTAGTGTATATAGTATTACAATACTGTAATACATAGTTTATAATTATGTAGTTAAAATTTTAGTTTAACGGATACTATAATTCGTTGGGTGATAGTCATTTATTTTTTTGACTTAGGTTAATATAAGTATATTAATTTTTATATCTTATCACAAGTTAACCATTTTCACTTTATTTTGTTTCAATAGATAATAGTATCTAAACTTACAAGTTATTATACCTATATCTAGGTATCTAGATAACTTTATTATTTGGTAAAGATTACCTTTATTATTATTTTGATGATCATAACATATAATGAGTTTAGTGATGAGAAAAATTTCTCAATGTACTTTCGAAATTTTTCTACCGGGTGGTGGAAGTGTGTAGCGTTATAACTGCTACAATTGCCTGCTTCCTTTCTTATGTTAATATATTTCGTTAATTCTATTCTCCAATTTCCGTATCTTCTGTCATAATTCATATTCTTCTATATCCTCCATTGTATCTCTTATTTTTCTATATATTTTCTAGGATATAGATTGTATCAGAATTATGTCGTTACTTAATTAATTCATTATTCTCTTTTCATTTTTACTGGTATTTGGTATAAAACCAGTTGGCGTCCAAATCTATCTTCTTTATATATATTTTAGTATCTACCTTTCCTATTTTCTTAATAATCATCATTTTTATCTTTTACTCAAGTTTCTAGAGTGAATTTTATTTTCATCTCTATTTCCGTTACTTTGGAACGAGAGGTCCCATCTTTATTCTCTGTGACATTTATTTTCTCCTTCCCGTTCGATACAAAAGTCGATATAAATGGCTTTTATTTCTAAAAATGTCGATTTTCTTCATGACTTCTCTAAGAATAGAATAACCAATTGTTGTGTCGTCTCCAGATTTGGAGGTAAGTGTATAATATATTTTATCGATTTCCTAATTCCACCTGCTGTATAAAAATCTTTTTATAATTTTAACTTTAAAAGTTCTAAGCTCATTATTTGTGTATGACATGTAAGTAGATACATATATTTTTTTTTGGATATCTCTTATGTTTTTTATTTAATATAAAAAACTAGCGATAAGAAATATATAGTTTCTTTAATATAGTCTGTAAAAGTTTTACGAATATTTTTATAGTTTTAAATATGAATTTTAAATCCATAATATCTTTTGATTTTAATGATAATTAACTTTTGACAAACTACCAGTTCTATATAGTAATGTTTCTAAATTATCTAGCTTTTCACTAAATATATCTTGTCATTTTTTTTAATTAATATTAGAATATTTCAGTTTTAAAAAAGTAATTACCATTTGCATTAAAGTTATATCCTTACTTTTACTTATTTGCCTATGATAAGTGCATGAATAAGAATTGTTTTCTCGACTTGCTTGGGTGAATAATGATAAAATTTTGTTAAATTTGATTGGTCACCTTATTCATCCCCCAAGCAAGGTCTCTCATTTTGGTTTCACCATTTTCTAAAGCAAGGTGTGTTTTTCTTCATTTTAGTCAACCTCCGGGATACATTTCTCAGGTGCGGGTCAAATTCTATTACCATCCAGAAGACCAACCGGCCTGAGAATGGAACCATTATTCCAATAGGAGAGTTGACTCCGAGACAAGGAAATCCAAAACTACCAACATGGCTTGCTAACAACCAGAGCAGAAAAGACTAGGATAAAACTTAGGATTTGGTGACAAAAATTGTTCTTTCATATACCTAATGTAACACTGTAGCAAGAAGTCGAATAATTTTTATTTAAATTCAATACGATATTTAACATTTATTTTTCTGTTTTTTTTTTATATTTCAATAAACATGTGTTAATTTAACTGTGTATTGTTTTCTTCTTTTTACTTATTTGTGTATGTTGCTCCAGAGTAGGCCATATTCACGTCCTGAGTGAGCTAGCCAGGGAGTGTTTCGCATAACATCTAATGTAGCAATTTGCAATTGATACATTAGGGGTTATGACGTTAAAAATTGGTCCCAACGAGAAACGATTTGTCACTCCAACGTTGTTAGTGATGTTAGTCAGGTTGTAGTAGCAAACTAGGGTTTGCGGTTACAGGTTGACAACAGCAGCTCAACGTTGCGATGTTACAAATTGAGCCTCGAAGGGTTACAAATTGGCACCCAATGAATATTTGTTGGCACGTCATAGATTGACGTCCAATGAATGTTCGTTGGAACGTTACAGTGCTTATAAAATATAAATATATATTTTTTAAATATGCCAAAAGTAGCGAAACAAAAATCAAGTCTATTGCAGAGTTGGATTGGTGGCAACAGTGAAATGAAGGTTATAGACAATGAAAATGTTTTCTGTACTATTTGTGATAAAAAGGTGAGTCCACTTACATTTTAACGATTCAAAAATTTAATTTAAAATCTCATTTCTGCAAGAAAATCGATATACTAAACATGTAACAGTTTGGCTATTGGCGGTAGTTTTAGTTTCGAGAGAAAAAAAAAATATGTTATCTTAAAAATTTAAAGTTCATTATTATTGCATTATGGCTAAGAGTATAGAAGATCTACAAACTTTACTAGATGCAATAAATAGTGAATGCATTCAAATGGGACTTGACATCAACACAGATAAGACCAAATTTATGATAGTATCAAGGAGTCCAATAAATAATGAACAACTAACTCTTGGTGGACAGCAAATTAAGAGAGTGACAAAATATAAATATCTGGGAGCTTACATCAACACAGAATTAGATCCAGACCAAGAGATCCGGGTAAGAATAGAAATGGCAAGGGCAGCGTTCTTAAAATTCAAACAATTGTTCTGTGACAAAAATCTGAATATTGCGCTGAGACTGAGGTTTGTTGAATGTTACGTCTGGTCGCAACTATTGTACGGGGTAGAAACATGGACACTAAAAGCGCAAAATAGTTAAAAAGATTGAAGCCTTTGAACTTTGGATATACCGGAGAATGTTGAGAATCCCATGGACTGCCAGGGTCACCAATTGGAAGTGCTGAGAAGAATGGGTCGAGTCAAAAAATTGTTGAAAACGATAAAAGTACGCAAGACTGCATACCTTGGACACATACTAAGAAATAATAAATATAGTCTTCTGCAGGTCATCATGCAGGGTAGAGTCGATGGCAAAAAGGGAATAGGTAGAAAGAGGAAGTCATGGCTGCGAAATATTCGAGACTGGACAAACATGACTGTAGACGAATTATTCCACGTTGCAAAAGACAGAGAAGCTTTTAAAAATGTAGTCGCCAACCTCCGTTAATGGGGACGGCATAGGAAGAAGAAGAATTATTGCATTAGACTCCTGTTTACTAAACCGTTTTATTACAGATTCCATGTGATAAATAATTCCAAATTTCTCAACACCTGAAAACAGCTCTCCACTAATATAAACTATCTAAGGACTTCAAGAAACCACGCCAGCAGCTTCTGCAGAACAACATTATTCAAAATCGTCAAACATCGACGGGGCAAGAAATGTTTGCAAAAAATCTATGCAGTTTTTTGTAAGTTGCAATATCCCACTGTATAACTGGGTAGCAAGGTGTGTCAAAATTTTTTGAAAACATATTTTAAAGTTGAAAATAAGTCAGTACAGGTACCAAGTTCTTCAACTCTTCGCAAGAAATATGTGAAGGCATCTTACAAAGACTGTATTGAAGGTATTAAAAGCCGGGTAAGAGATGAATATCTGTGGATATCTGTCGACGAGACTACTGACGCCAAGGGTCGGCAAATCGCGAATTTAATTATTGGAGTTTTAAACAGTTCAGCTGATGACTACAACAAGTCGTATTTAATCAGCGTAAAATATTTAGAAAAAACCAACTATGCACCAATTGCTCGATTTGTTAATGAATCTTTGACAATTTTCTTTTTACCGAATCAAGCACATTTTGAAAAAATTTTGCTACTAGTTAGCGATGCCGAATTTGATTCATTGTACATGCATTAGCGCATGGTTTAAACAGGATGACAGAGAAAGTAAAACTCGAGTTTCCAAATCTAGACGCTTCATCAAGAATGTAAAGAAAGTATTTTTAAAAGCACCATTGCGAGTAAAAGTGTATAGGTAGATGCTTCTCGATATCCCTTTGCCACCGGAATCAGTGTTGACTAGATGGGGGATGTGGTTGAATAGTGGCATATTTGTTGTTACAAATAATTATATTGATATCAAAAATGTTTATATCAAATTTTGATCCTTTTTTTTGTATTGCTGTTCAGAAATGTCGAAATATTTTTAGTGAGAATTCTGTTTAGAATGAACTGTCTTATATAAAAGCAAATTTTGACATAATTGTAAACTCTATTACAAAACTAGAGAGTCAAAAATTATCTTTAAATGATAGTTTTGCATTGGTTGATTTTGAATAGTAAACCTTTTAGGGGCAATTGGAAAAAAAATTAAAGATAAATTTAGTGAAGTTTTAAACCGGATTGAAGGCTTTTCTTTATTGCGATCAATAAAAAACAAAATCAATGGAAGCTTTAACGAAGTTATTAATATGGATACTTCGCTAGTGTCAAATTTTAGATTTCCGCCAATTACATCCTGTGATGTTGAAAGATCGTTTTCCTCCATATAAACACATATTAACTGATAGAAGGTATAAAATTACTCTTGAAAATATTCAACATCTTATAATTATATACTATAACAGCAAGAACGAGAACATTTTCTTATGAATTTTCATTAATTTTTTTTATAAATGTAATAATATATAAACACTCTCTAAGTTATACTACCTATAATTTTATTTCTCACCAAATCTGAAGCCCTACAAAATAAAAAAAAATTAAGTGCATATATAATTATATAAATGCATATTGCATATAATAAAGGTATATTTGGTTACTTTTAGGTGCATGTTGCATGCATATTTTAACCGTTTTTTAGAGCATATAATCCGTCTCTAATTATAAGTTATCTTACGCCACGCTGCAGTGTTAGAGCTAATAAGGAGATTAACTTAAAATCAATTAAGCTCTGTCTGTACAGGTTTTTATCCATACTGTAATATTTTTTGATTTTATTTTAAATAGAATTAGATATAAATAAGGGTTATTTTGACAGTGGATTCATCATCTACGTAAAAATAGTATAAATGATCTGTAAAATTTTCTAAGTGATAAAAATTATTAAAAATTCTTATTAGGTAGTTCTATCTTGGGCGAGCTATTATTTTGATCAATAACCTTATTTCAATCCATAGATAACCATCTTTTGAAGAATATATCAAAAACGAATATTTTAGACCTTATTTATTAAAGCCCGAAACACATTTGGGGATAACAACCACGACCAACGTCGAACAGGAAGTTTGGAAACACATTGCATAAGATACGAGCAATGCCGTGGAAAGTAGTGCTGCAATCGTTTAAGCTTATTTCCCATGTGAACAGTCTCTGTTTGTGATTTCACAGATACGTGGATTAAACAAGTGTATTTCATTTTATATTGTTTTTGGTAGCCGGAAAAAATGCTCGTGATGTCCAATTTAAAATCCAATCAATTAAACGTACAAAATAACAAAATAGTTGTCAGAGAGCCATGCTTGACCAATTAAAATTTTTATACAAAAATTTTATACAGAAAATAATTGTGTTAAAACACAAAAAACTTTTTTTTACCATTTATTTGCGCGTGATTACTGCAAAATTATTCATCTATGAAGCAAGATTTTGGATTATTTTGAGATAAAAATAAGCATTTAAACAGTGATAATTTCTATATGCGACCTTGTTTAATATAATTCCCGAGTGGACTATAAGGAAAATAAGCTAAACAAAGCCATCATAAAGGGATCATAAATATTATTTTATTCAAAAGTGTTCATAATATTAGCGAAATATTATTCGTATACAGATAATTAGGATACATTAAGCACGTAAAAGTTGGAATAAATTTGTTAAAAGCTTGATTTAGCCATTGGGCAAAAAAATCTAAAAGGTCAATTTTATTTTTCAGTTGCGCATTTTTAGCTAAACTCATATTTTTGATGACGTATCACTGTTCTAGTTATGACGTATAAATTATTTTTTTTAATCGTCTTCTTTGAGAGCCTCTCCTATCGGAGATTTAATATCATTATGGCGATTCTAATTTTATTAACTGCTGTTTTAAAATAATTCGTTAGTGGTACAGCCAAACCACTCTCTTAAATTTCTCATCCAAAATATTCTTCTACGGCCTGGATTTCTGCGTCCTTGAATCTTTCCTTGCATTATATTTTGTAGGAACGTGTACTTTTGTCCTCTCATCAGGTGGCCTAAGTATTCAAGTTTTCTCTTTGTTATATTCATAATTCACACTTCTGGATCGTTACTTATTCTGTGTATTGCCTCTTTATTTGTAATTCCATCTACCCAACTTATTCTTAGTATACGGCGATAGCACCACATCTCAAAGCTTTCAAAGTTTTTAATATTCCTCTGTTTAAGAGTCTATGCCTCAACACCGTAAAGCAAAGTACTGAATACATAGCATTTTACCATTCTATTTCGTAGATGAATACTAATATCACGATAACAAAATAATTTTTTCATTTTTATAAAGGTAGACTGGCAATTTCAATACGTCTTTTTATCTCATGATTTTGGTCACCTGTTTCATTAATGAGGGTTCACAAGTATTTGTATTCGCTTACTTTTTCAAGTTGGGTACCGTGTATTGTGATACTGGTGTCATGGATTGGATTCCTACTGAACGGCATATATTTGGTTATTTTGACGTACATCCTTATGCCGTAGTTATTACATATCTCATTCATACTTTCAACTAGATGTTGTAGATCTTCCACTGTTCTTGCCATTATCACAGCATTGTCAGCATTGGAAGATAACTTCTCCATTTACTATTATCCCTTCGTTTGCATGTGAGGAAGCATCTTGGCATATTTGTTCGCTGTAGATATTAAACAACAGCGTTGACAATATACAACCCAGTCGTACTCTTCTACGTATTTCTATTTCGTTCGATGTTTCGTCTTCTACCTTTATATTAGCTCGCTGATTCCAGTACATATTTAATATTCCAGTATACCTCTTGGTTAACATCTAGACATCTCTGTGTTAGGACATTTAAGGCTAAGAGAGCTTCTCTTTTACCTAAACCTTTTCTTCTGAATCCCATCTGTGTATCGTTAATATCGATATCTAACTTTTGATAGATTCGGTTGTGGATGACTCTAAGAAATATTTTAAGCAGGTAACTCATCAAGGAGATTGTTCGATGATCTGAACATTACATTGCCAGTTTTCTTCGATATGGTGACAAACGTAGACACCAACCATTCTTAAGGTATTATACCAGTACTGTATATTGTATTGAGTAGATGTAATATTATGGTTACGGATTTATTATTCAAAAGCTTTAACAGTTCTGTAGGAATTATATCAGGTCCATTCTACTTCTCCGTTTAATATGTCTGGCCCAGTTGCATTGATTATCTGAGTTAAGTTGTTTTTATCGTCTTCAAATAATTCATTTAGGTATTCTGTCTATCTTTTTATTTTATTCTCTAGATCTACAATAAGATTTCCATCTTTGTCTTTAAGTTTACCCATTTGACATTTCTTTATGCTTCCTGTTATCTCTTTTACTTTTTTATGTATATTGAACGCATCGTACTTTTTCTCATAGGTTTCCATTTCTTCACACTGTTCTTTAATCCACTCCTCTTTGGCTTCTGTAATTTTTTTTATGTGTTTATTAATTTCGTTGTTTTTGTCTGGGTAATTCTTCATCTTTCTTCTTTGTTCCATCAAGTCTAGTATATCTTGTGTCATCCACCCCTTATTCTTTGTTGTTGTTTTTGTAAGATGTTTCTTTGCTGCTGTTTGTATAGCTGTATTTATGTACTTTAATTTTTGGTTAACGTTATTTGTATCGTTAATTTGTTGCTACACTGAACGGAGGTTTTCATTTATTTCTTCTCCTGTTTCTTGTCGTACATTTTTGTTTCTAAGTTTATTTAAATCTAGTGCCTTACTGTGTGGTCTTCTAATCTTTTTTGGTCTCGGCTCTATCACAGTAACTACCGGGTTATGATCTGAGCCTATATCAGCTCCTGGGTACGTCTTAGTACATTTAACCATATTACGATACCTCCTTACTATCATAATGTAGTCTATTTGATTTCTCACTATTTTTTCTGTGGTATGTTGTGGATATGTTTATGTATATAACCGTCAGAGAGGTAATTTGAAAAAGGTATTTGTTATTACGAAGTCTTCACTTTGGCAAAATTAAATTAATCGATCTCCTCTGTCATTTCTGTTTCCAAGCCCATATTTTCCTACTTGTTCTACCTTACCTTGACTGACCTTGGCATTAAGATCGCCCATTATTAGGTTAATGTGTTGTTTTTTGATTGTTTTCAGTATTTCTTCTAAATCGTTGTAGAATTGTTGTATTTCATTGTCATCTTTATCTGCTGTTGGTGCATAGACTTGAATTAGATTTATTATGTTATGTCTTTCTTTAATTTGTATTAATATTAAGCGCTCTGAATAAGGAGTACAGGTAATCAGAGAACTTTTCCATTGCTTTGAAATGATGATTCTAACTCCGTAGCGATTAAGTCTATTCATTTATTGTTCAACATTATCCAGTTTTCCCTGCAGAGAACAAACTTTTAACTTTCCACGTTGCAACTCTTAAAGTTGTTGGTTTCTGCGCTCTTGTACAAGGATTTTGCATGTTTTCGACCAAGTGAGGCTTGTAGTCTTGTATTTTTCTCACCCTGCCGGACCTTGGTATCCTATTTCCATGATCAGTAGGGTTTCCAGTATTTTTGTTGTACACCATAATTACTTAACTAGGGGTACTTTATGAGTCTTTATGAGGCAGTGGTTCCCCGTTGCCTTCTGCATAGGGATGGCGGTTTTTGACTAAAACACCGGTTTTCAGTTATACCGGTTTTTTTGCTTACGGTTTAACCTGGCGGTTATAACCGGCCAAAAAAACCGGTTTTTGCAAAAACCGGTTTTCGGTTTTTTTTAATTCAATATGTTACAAAGTTACATTTACAATGCACTTTAGTTTGCGATACTTTATTCAACTCAATATCAATATGATCAAAATTAGTATTTTCGAAAGAACATCACTATCAATAGAAATAAAACACAATTTTTAATAAAACCATTTTATTATATTAATTATTATATTTATTTATTATTTTATTATTATTATATATTCATTGATTTATCATTAAATATAATATAGCGTAAGATTAAAGTATAAGTAGAATGAAGTAATATTTTAAGTAAAAAAGTATAGGTTAGAAGGTAACA
Organism: Diabrotica balteata; assembly: GCA_918026665.1. NCBI lineage: Eukaryota > Metazoa > Arthropoda > Insecta > Coleoptera > Chrysomelidae > Diabrotica > Diabrotica balteata. The sequence goes on from OU898283.1 coordinate 39,288,849, forward strand.
AATATGTTACCTTACCTATTATATGAAATGTATTTAAGATTATGTTGGCCAATATTTTTCATGAAGCCTATTGAGAAGAGCTCGTTCATATATATGTTGGTCGGTTAAGCGGCTTCTCTCATCTGACACAATATCATTCAATGATGACATAAGTCTCTCTGATGCCACCGATCTTCCGACCAACAACATGTGTTTTTTAGCTATAAAAGCCAAGCCTGGCATACAGGTTCTGTGCTGCTCAAGAATGAAAACGGAACACTTAATCTCGGCAGCAAAGGCTGCTTCAGATATAGAGTCAGTTCATTTGGAAAAGAACTTTGAATCCGTGTGTCCTGAGAACTTGAACTGGAACCACTGTTCACCAACTCCAGATCGTGTGAAGACCAAAGAGGGTTTGATTTTAAACTCACTTTGGCTTCTTTATTCTGGAAGGAACAGAAAGGAGAAAGTTTTCCGATTTCGGTAAGGTACGTCCTTACTTCCGAGCCTAAATTGGATGTGACTGTCTCCGCTATATACGGATTCAGATATAGTTTTTTTAACCTAGAGTCCGTGATTGTAGCATGGCAAAGCAGAGGGTTTCGTAAAAGCTTAGTGCCCCTCTCTTGAAGGTTAGTTATAAGCTTTTGGTATAACTTTTGGGTTGTATTAAGATTTGGCTTGAGGTTATTTAAAGCTTTCGATAATAGACACAAGGGGGATAACAAGACTAATGTACGTTTGTTTTCTGTATTAAATGACTGGAAACCCTAGATCTCATTTGTGGCCTCATCGAAAGGTGATAAAGTTGTTACAATTTCAGTGATTAGTTTTATATCTGAACAAGAAATTATCCTTGGTGCTTTTTTAATCGAGGGATCTGCCAGTATTGCAGCTATATATGAGGACATTAGTGTGAATCTTTTAAGCATATGGTAGACAGAATTTCATCTGGTTGGTACGGATTGTACCGTGACTATGGCTTTTATTTCGTTTATTGCATTTTTTAATGCTACATTGTTTATATCTTCTAGGCAATCTCTGACAACTAAATTTAATATGTGTAAAATGAAGCAGAGCTCACACTCGCCTCAGAAGCAGATGAAGATGCTTCCTGATCGCCTCTATGCAAAAAAGTTATGATGTCCGCCAGTTCTTTATCCTAAGCAAAAACAAAATTCCCCTATTAAGGCTGTTTTCGCAGTTATAGCATACTGCGATTTGAAGTGGGCGTATCACTTACTTTTCTACACTGCTATGTCAGACCCTACGTGACTTCCTAATAGTTTCTATGTTTATTCAGTGGCGCGGCCCACGGGTTGTTTAAAATAAATGCATTATTCTCCATTCAAATTAGTTTTGTCGGAATACTTTTTTTTAGATTAATTATCGTAGATAATGTTTTAAAAAGAATTAATCACATTTTTAATTTATATGTCTTAACTAAACATAGTATTAAATAAAAATTTGTGAAACGTGACTGCAAAAAACACAATGGTGTTTATTTATAATAAATTTAAATTTTGTTATATTAATATTAATATATAATTAATATTTTGTTAATTTTGTTAGAGAAAACTGATATTGGCGTAGTAAAAATTAAACAAAAAATATTTTTATTTATCTATAAAAAAATTGGTACCTGCGAAACCATCATAATAGTAAATGTATTTATCTGGCAAGTATTTCGAGGCGACGCACTGCGACGAAAATGTTCTCTGAATGGAATATACATTATTTTAATATATTTATAGGTTGCAGTTACATAAGAAAAGTATCCAATTGATGAATAAAACACAAATCGTGGATAGTTATTTCATCATATCAGTGGCATTACAGCTCGTCATGAGCCAAAGGCTTCTTCAGAACAATCTTCCATTCGCCCTGCCTCTGGCAACTTTCTCCATGCTTTAACTCCGATGGATTTTAGATCATCCTCTATGTTATCTTGATACCTAAGTTTTGGTCTTCCTCTGGATCGTCTTCCCACTGGTCCTCTTCGGTCGAAAATTTTTCTGATCGTTTCATCTTCATCTCGCCTAATTACATGTCTTATCCATCAAAGGCGTACTAATTTAATAAATTTTACGTCAGGTACTACACCTGAAGAAGCATCGTAGTTTACTTTATACGATCTTTTTGACCAAGCACCATCAGCTATAACGGTTATTAACCCATTTCCGTCGGAATCTACTTCGCCAATTTCTTTGGCTAAAGCTAATTCCTCCCGTCCAGCCTCTTCTAAGGAATCACAAAGTGTTTGGCCGATGATATCTGCAACTGTTTCCGTATGTTTTGCATACTGCCTGTAGGAAATCACAGGTATATTTAATGCAGCGTGCTGCTGCTGTATGTCTGAATAACCAGAACCATTCAAGTTCAGTGAATTGTTACCAGAATCCTATGTTGCTATCTCCTTTTCAATATTCCACATTTGACATTTAAAAGTCAATGTACTTATCAATCCGTCCATTTTTTCTTTGATAATCTCCATATTAGAAAAGTTGCATGAAAATGGAGAATGATTATTCAAACCTTGAATAGATATATATATATATATATATATATAATATATATATAATATATATATATATATATATATATATATATTTATATATATATATATATATATATATATATATATAATATAAGTTAAATAAAAGCTTTTAAAAACAGTTGTAATATAAATAATAAATACTAACGCAGTGCAATTGCTCTCCTTTTCCCTGACATAGGACGTTTACTGGGACTCATTTTCTATCTTGTCTCTTATAACTTATATCACTAACCTAATGTAATACTTAAAAATACGCGTAAACTAAAGAACTTTTAACTTATACCACTAAACTAATAATATATTACTTAACATACACGTAAACTAAATAATTTCAATGTTTTCAAAATAAATAAGAATACTGTAAACTGTAAAAACTAAGCAAGTTGATAAAGAAAATACAAGAATGAAAGAACTAAAATGGATTCTAATTCAAGCGAACTAACTGACCGTACCCATAGAGAAATAAAAATAAGACCGTACCGTACGCTCATGAGATTTGACGTCACTAATGCGATAACGATCAAGCTCAGCGACAATGATGAGGAACACGTTTCACTATTAGATTTCAGTATTTTTTAGCAATTTTCTTCCAAAGTTTGAATACGCTTTTCTCGATTATTACTGGACACAGAAAGGTGAAAAAAGAATCAACGATTACAGAAAAAAAAAACTCTTTCAACTGATGGGCGTGAAAAGTTTGGTTATAATAGAACGTTAAACAGTATAATCCAATTTTTCAACAGAAAATTCAAAAAAATAAAAAAAGTAAAACCATCAGTTTAAAGGCAACATAATTTCGTATAACATGTCCAAATTTCGAGACATTCCGTCGGTAAATAACAGAGAAAAAATTTTGGTGCACCGATTAAAACAGCCTTAATTCCTTTACTTAAATTTTTCTATGAAATGAGCTTACCTTTGGCTTATTTTTCCAGATATTTTGGATGTTTATTTTTTTAGGTGCTGCCTCAAATTCGTCGTGCCTCCTCCTGGTTTTAATATTTTCAAACAAATAGAGCACTGTTCCTCGTGTTGCTACGCTTGGAAAACAAATTCCACACAAACGATTTCGACATGGTAAAAATGAAAAATTCAAAACTTGAAGATGAAAAGAAAACGGCGTTGTTACTAATTATTTAGGCACTCCTAATGTATAACTAGTCTTCAATGTCATGGGAATTACTTGATTACTTGGATCGAAATTACATTTGATTTGTGTGAATCCCAAAGATTTGTGAATTTTAGTAGTCAGGTGTAGAGAACAGTAAACCAAAACCAAAAATTATTATAATACTGCTCAACAAGGAGCACTGAAATATTTCAGGTTCTATTGTCATTGAATATATTATGAGAGTAGAATATAATATGCAATAATTATTGTATTCAATTAAAAGATGCAAATTTAATTTACCCTTTGAAAATTATAATCCTCTATTAAAAAATTTCCCAGACTCTTCAAATAGGATTTAAAAAAAAAAATAATATTAAGATAAATATTTTACTTAAAAATAAATTGGATAATGCAATTCATCTTATATTTTTACTACCATCAAAAACAATTTATCATGTATAACTTTTAACACGTTTGTATATTTGTTTTAATAGGTACATAAACTCATTTAATACTTCCTGTATTGTTTTGAAAACGTAGCGAATTTCTTGGAGATTCGTATTCGTATTCGGTAATTCAATATTCATAGTCAGAATATTATTATTTTTGGTAATCAGAAAAAGCCATTCACCAACTTTCAATGTCAAGAGTCAAGTGTGAAAAATATGTAATGTACCAGATCACGTTTTATGTATATATTATAATTACAAATACCTTTTCAACGAAATATTATATTCTGGCTGATATGAGTTTGCACTTTCAGTTTGGTTCTTAATTTATAAAATAAAATAAAATTTGAATTATGGTTTTGTTTGGAATAATTACTTGAGAATAATAAATATGATTGGAATCCAACCTAAATAATACTTATAAAACTAAAAACCTAATAACCGGTTTTTACTTTAAAAATAAAAAAACCGGTTATAACCGGGACAAAAAACAACCGTAAAACCGGTTATTGGTAGTAAAAAAAACCGGTTTTCGGTTAAAACCGGTAGGTTTTTTCCATCCCTACTTCTGCATCCTTCCTCCATTGACCATCCTTGGTTCATCCGCCATTTTTTTAATGGTAATACCTTATTTTGATACTGATTATTAAAAAGGGCGCATGTCTTTGTATACAAATGACATATATTTTTTTAAGTGAGTTATTTTAAATAACATGCCCAGAAATTGATTTGGGAATAATAAAACTAATAATAATAAAACTAAATAATAAAATAATAAAATTTGGGTATTTTTCTAATTTTTGTTCCGCCTCTACCTGTAAATAGTTTTTTATTACTCTATATCGGTTTTAATATTTTATTAGATAAAAACATGTCTGATTAAAACCAAATTGCACTAATTCGACTTTAAAATCATAATAAGCTATCAAATAATAACATTGTTTTAAAAAAGTTATCGACATTGTGGCCCGTTTAAGCGAAGAACAACGCACAGAAATTTGAAAATAGGTTATGGAGATAGGACCCCTACACAAGCTGAAGTTTGTACCTGTTTTAAACAAATAAATATCCTAATAGACCTATCACACAATCGATGGTAGGCAAAATCGAAGCAAAATTTGGAAATTTTGGCAATTTTGGTGATAAATATAGAAAGAGCATCGCAGGAATAACAATTAGATGTAATATTATCAGTTGCTTTCGAGGACCTATAGAGTTACCTTCTCTTGGGTTGAAAACTCCTAGAGTCTTGTGTTCTTCTTATTTTTGATGTCCCTATCCGTTACGAATATTGGCGATCATCATGGCAATCTTTATCTTATCTGCAGTAGCGCGGAAAAGCTGCAAATATGTTATATTGAACTAGATTCTTAGGTTCTTTAACCAAGATGATCTTCTTCTTCACGAATCTCGCTTTCTAAATATTTTTCCTTGGATGGCCTCAAGAAGAGCATATCTCAATTCATTTCGCATAATATGTCCAACCAATTGTAACTTTCGAGATTTAATGGTGTTCGGTACCTCTCGGTTCTTATTTATTCTTCTGGGACCTCCTCATTCGTGACTTGGTCAGTCCACGGGATCCTAAGTATTCTCCAATATAGCCGCATCTCAAATGCTTCCAGTTTTTTGTACATATCTTCGTTCAATGTCCACGATTCCACTCCATAAAAAAGGAACGAGAAGACGTAGCATCGCAGAATTTTTACTTTTGTATCAAGAGAGACGTTGTGACTTTTGAAGAAGGCCCCCATCCAATTAAAGTGGTTAAAATCTAGCTTTTCCAATGCGCTCTCCTAATAGTTTCCTGGCTAGGTGTCTGGTATCATTGTATCCGTTTTAATATGTTTAATTATCATAAGCTTTGTCTTCTTAACGTTTATACTGAGTCCATATTGTTGATTGTAATACGTGATTTTGTTCATTAGAACTTATAGCTCTTAGGATTTGTCCGCAAACACTATAGTGTCATTTGCATATCTGATGTTGTTTAGCCGGTAAAAATTTAGTAGAATACCTTTTTAACTTTGTTCAAAGCTACGATACATATTCTTTCAGAGTACATATTGAAAATTAGAGGAGACAAAATACAGTTTTCCCTCACTCCACGCATGATTTTCACATAGCCAGTGTATTCACCTTAAACTCTTGCGGTCTGATTCTAGTAAAGATTTCTAATTATTTTCAGATCTTAGTTGTGAATTCCTTCTTCTTTTAGTATTTGCATCATCTGGCGTGCTGTACTTGATCAATCGCTTCTTATAATCAACCAGACATGCATCTACGTCGCAGTTGACGTCTCTGAATTTCTAGAATAAGACTTCTCTTATAAATGATCTTTAGGAACAATTTTAGGAGATGACTCATGAAGCTGATAGTACTGTAATCTTCGCATTTTTTTTGCTCCTGGTTTTTTGGAAGTGCAATAAACTAAGATTTCAGCCATTCTGTTGGTATTATTCCAAAGTTGTATATGTTGTTGAATATCTTTGCGATTATTGCTATTGATTCGTTGTCCATTAGCTTAAGTAGTTCTGCTTGTATATTATCAGAACCTGCCGCTTTGCCATCCTTTAACTGTGTTATTGCGGAATAAACTTCCTGCTGTAATATTCTTGCCAATCATTTACCTCTTATTCTAGCTCTAAGGTGTTATCTTTTTGGTCTTCAAATAGTTTTTCTAGGTATTCTTTCCACGTTCTTATTTTACTCTGTTTGTCTAAGATGATGTTTTGTCATATTCAGTTATATTAGTTAGTCTTGTGTTGCCATGACGTAAATCCGTTAATTTTACAACAAATATGTATTAATTATCAAAGTTAACGTCATTTAAAAGGTTTTTATCTGCATATTTAGTGGCTTTCCTCATGTATACGTGGTGACTGCACTGATGGTCAACTTACTATAGTTCATTTCCATCATGTTGATAGCACATTTTGTATGCAAATCCCTAAACTGTTGATACGGGTGACTCAATGAAAAATAGATATTTGTCAACAACTTCACAGAAGTATATAGGAAAACAATTTTAAATTGAGTATGACCACCAGGTATAAAGGTTGAAGCAGAATAGAATACAATAGGTTTGAGGATTACTAATCCCTAAATGGAGTTGCCAGTGTCGGAGTGATGGAGATTAACAGGTAACTAATGAATTTGCAAGAAATGTAAGATGTTTATTTTATTGGTTATTATAAAATAGTTTGTGGCCGTAACAGGAGCTAATTTGTAAAAAAATAAATACATATTTAATCAAATTCCATTTTAGATTCCACTGCTTTCTTCAGAATCTAAAGAATCTTCAACTCCAATGTTAATTATTACCAGTTCCAGCATTGCATCAGTCATATTATCCAAATTCCACATTTTATTTTCTTCCTTGTGAGCATAACTAACAGCATTTTTCCAATTTTCTGTAGTTACTTTTAATAAGGAATGTTTTAATAATTGTTGCAAGTCTTCTAATTTAAAAGTTTTGTTGTTGCGTCCGACTTCACCCTTTACTGAGACCATATATCTTCTATCGGATTCAGATCACAGTGGTATGGGGAAATAAAATAATTACATCACGGTTTAATGCCATTTTATCAATTATATATTTTTTATAAGCTGCTTTATGTTGCCTTACAATAGGTAGTAATTCCTTTTTTGTCGAATTCTCCTTGTACTCAATTGCGTGTTTATCCAACCATTCGATTATATCCCCTTTTTTCATGCCGTTTGTTGTAATTTTTCTGCTAGTCTTGAATGGTAACTAGCATTATCCATGACTATGACAGAATTTTTCGAATTAAAATCCAACATTGCTCAAAATATTTTCAAAAACGTCAGCAATCATTTCCTCGTAGTAATCTGTGGTTGATTTTGAGGCAAAACTTAATAATCTACAATTGACAAAACTGTACCTATTCGTTTCCAATATAAGTTATTATGAGTAATGCGTCCTTTTCCAACAGGAATATTGTTTATTCCAGTAGATACACCTTCGATGAATACCTGACGGGAAACTTTTCACATTTGTATCAACCCATAGATATGGTACAGTAATGACCTTCATTTAGCCAAGTCTCGTCAAAAATAAAAATTGTTTTCCCTTCTTCTCGTACTTTTTAATAGTTCTTAGATAATCTCGTCTCCAACATACAATGTAATCTTTTTCACTTAACGTTTTCGTTAAGTGAAATTTTCGTCTCATAATTAAAGTTTTTATAAAATCTGAAAAGACTGTAGACTGGAACACACTGTAACTCTACTTTATTAGACTTTTTGTACTAAAACAATGAATTAAAATAATTTTTTATACTAAATAATGACAATAATTTTACTGCAGGATTTATAAAAACTGCTGTCACCAGTGATGTCACTTATATTAGATAATTAAAATTAACTTTAAATAACAAGATTAGAAAATCGAACGCCATTGATTATGGGTAGAATTAAGGCGACGAGGCTCTGTATCCCATTTGTTCTTTTATTAATTCTAATTTCTTAGCCTTCCGTTTTGGCTATATTCTGCATCTAACGTGACTTTAATCCACAGCCGATATATGGAAGTACATATTTCTAAAAGTTACATGACCACACGACGGTGGTCTATAGGATCAAATGATCTATATTTCAAAACTAAAGGCCTATATTTTGTAAAATATTTAGATAAGTATATATTTTTTAGGTGCCTCGAAGATATCTACTGCAAATACACATTCGCAAATTTAAATAATCACGATCCCCTAAATTCCGTCACAATTTTTCCCCTAAAAAGTTCCCATCCATTATAGCAAATAAAAATTTCCCCAGGCGCTTTGAAATTACCGTAAAAATGGAGGGAAATACCCGAAATCTGGCAACTCTGGAATTGTAACAATTAAAAATTATCTATTGATAGATATTTTAAATATAACCAAATTATTAGAAAAAAAAAAATCAAATCAGTAATTATATTAAATTATAATTTCCAATAACACTTATCAATATCGTTTTAGATAGCAGCTTTCTTCTATTCTGTTTCGTTGCTGAGTTACTGTTTGGCCAGCTTTAGAAAAGAGTCGTTCAGGCGGTACCGATGTGGCTACAACAGCAAATATCTATGTGCTATAATTGCCAAATTTGGGTAAGTAGCATTTTATTTTATGGACCATGTGACCAACGTTGAGAGTGCTTAATTTAGTAAAACAATGTTAGCATGAGTACCTCGGTCACATGATACGGAAAAATATAAATATCCCATTCTTCAACAAGTTATGCAGGCTCCCGTAGGAGAGGATCGGGACGCAGTCGTCTCGCATGGTTAAAAAACCTCCGACAATGGTTGGGATGACCTTCGCGGAGCTGTTTCACAGAGCAGTCAACAGAACCATAATACCTTGATGATCGCTAACATCCGGACCGAATAAGGCACCGAAGAAGAAGAAGAAAACTTAATTTTCTTTTTATCATTTAACAGGGTCTACTTTAATTGATAAAACTCAGCTTTTAAAATAAAGAGATAAATAACTAAGATGACAAGGCAGATGTTGATATTTCTTCTGCGTGTTTAGAGATTAATCTTGAGTGATCTTCCCATAAATAAAATACTTCGAGTATATCTGCATAGACACCTTAAACATATGATGTCGTGAACAAGGGGTCTTTATCACCCCTAAAAAAAAAAGCAACCAACGGCACATGTCCAAAACTGTGCCTTCAGCGATGACACGGAAAATTACAGGTTTTTATTTACTGGACTATTCACACTATTCAGTATATTTGAAATTCTCAGATATGTATGAAAAATAATTTAGCCACTAGAATAATTTAAATTTTTCAAACCATATACTATACATTTATGTTCCTGTTGATCGATCAACTCTTTTTTTTCTTTCACTACAAATTTTCTTTATATCAGTAATATTAGTAAATTGGTACGCCATTGTCACGTGATTTATGAAAGACTTTTGAATGCCAGCCAAACATTTATTGATCCAGAATTTCTATTCTAGTTATTCTTCGTCTTTTCCTAGGCATAAATAACGCCTTGTTTTATTTACAGATTTTAACATCCACCGTTTTCCTTATTTGTTTTTATAGCAAAAATCTATATGTTTCCTAAAAACGATAAAGGGATATCCTACATCAGCCAAGACAATAAAAATATCAGCCAAGAGAGGAGAAATATGTGTTTTTAAATATATACTAGGTTGTTGTTCAAACAATAAATAAAGTGTAAAATATAAACTTCTAAATGGTTGAATGCGAGTTTTGTATTGATAAAGATGAAAAATATTATCCGTAAAGAATAAATATTTCCGTTTAGAAACAAGTTTTCGATTTGGTTTTCTCTTTAATTTCAACTATTTCTCTTTACTAGAAACTAATAGTTACAAATAAGGATCAATATTTGAGGAGCAGACTTTCATATCGCACTTTGTTCATTTTGAACATTTTTCAGGAAGTGAGAAAAAACTGCTACTTAATTATTAATAAAGTAAAAATATAAACACAAAATATGAATAAATGTACTTTTTTTGTTTGAAAATGGTTTGCCCTCAAGTAACAATGTCAATTAGTGGTATAATGAGAACGTTGCTCCAAAGCAACAGTAACTGTTTGACGTTAAAATTTTTGTATTGTTCAAACGAGGGATGACCATTAACAAAAATAATTTTTTTATGGCCTAAAATATGCAAAAAAAAACTACAGAAATAAGCAAACATGAACTACAATACTTACTCAGTTACAAGAACAAACAAAGATAAAAATTTATGGAGATTTATGAAAATTAAAATAAAAACAATTTTTGGCCGGTGTAAAACATAGTCTCATGTCACATTTTTGACACAGAATTGTCGTGTAACAATTTTGCAAAATCGGCAACTTCCTTTTGGTACATAGATAGGCCAGTGTTCTACGTTGTCTTTCCTAGTGATGTCATGTGGTAAACTTTTCACAGTAGTTACAATTTTTTAGACCGTCCCGTTTAGTGAAAGCGCCCCTTTTTTTGTTTTTACCTGTTTGATAAAAAGATTCAGCTATGCCTATTTTAATTTGTTTTAAAGGTATTGGTTTTACTGTTATTTACAGGCCAAAGTGGATACAAACTGCCTACAATAGAGAGACGTAGAAGAAGAAAGTGGAGGCCTATGCCCAAAATTGGACAGCAAGGGCTGTATAGATATATAGAATGTTGATAATCATTTTTCTGATACAAACTATTATTGTAATATATACATTCCTGAAAATTCAAATATTTCTAGAATCTTTTATTTATCACTTAGAGCAAGATAATTCTTTTAATATTGACACCCTTTTAGATCCGCCCCTGTGCCATTGAATCAAAAAGCTATAATTTTATTTTATATCATTCAGAATACAGAATTATTTGGCAGTTTTATTTTGTATTATATGTTCTAATAAGCCTCGTGCGTGTACCTACATCTTTTTTTATTTTTTCCTTGTTTCTTATACCTACACAAACACCTGCCACCTATGTTGTGGAATTTAGCTAAATTATCTGTTATATCCCTCTAAGCCAACTGCTTAGTCGAATAAACAAATATCATGTGTTGGAAGAGAATGTTTTGATAAATTTGAAAATCAACATTGTTAGTTTAATTGGCTATGATATGGAGGCGTTAGATGTGTTTTATGTTTACATTGAGATGATCCAGCGGCTATTTTTAGCATTGTAAATTATGAGATGGGGATTGCTTGAGAAAATAGGTCTAAATGTATAAATTATTTCATTCGATGTGTTGTCATCAAAAATAAGTCAAAATGTATATTTTAGTCCCTTCAAAATGAAACTCTAAACAGGACAACTAAAATTTGTAAAAAAAAATAATGGAATGTTTCCATTTGTCTTTAAGATATTAAAAGCTTGGTTTTACCTAGTCTTCGTGTGGCTAAAGTATTGTTGAATAATTCATTTACTAGCTCATTTTTATGCTTAATGGTTCGTTCATTTTGTTACTCTGCTACTCAATGGATTTCTTCTTTGATGAAAGAAATCTTTAAGTCGTAGTGAAATGTTTGATTACTTACGTACCATAGTGCTTCCACTATCGATCTTAGCACTTTAGACTGGAATTTTTGGATGATATTCAGCAACTTTGATGTGACAGCCCCATAGTTGTAGTCCGTAAAACCAGATAGGTTTGAGTTTTGGATTTTGAGTGTTGATATATGTCCAGGAGCCAATATATTTATCAGAATTTTAAGTCGAGCTGTTTTCTTTTGGTCTGGATATATTTTTGCCAAGTGAGACGTTGGTCACGACGGATGCCAAAGTATCTAGCGTCTGTTACTGTTGTTGGTATTCTTACATTTTCCATTCTTACAGGTAGTCATATGCTGTGACGGTTCTTAAATGTTATTTGAGTTAATTTTGTTTTATTTACTTTTGTTCTCCATTTCGTATACCAATCACTCAGTATGTTTAGATAATGTTACAGGTTTTGTGAGGCGTGTAAGGGATCTTCATTTACAGTTAGTGTTTCTACGTCGTCAGCAAATGAAGCGATTGTAGTATTATTAGTCTCTGGTATATCAGCAGTGTAGAGTAAGAAAAGCAGCGGCCTTAGAACACTACCGAGCGGGACTTTGAAATTAATAAGACAGAGGACAGAGTTGGTCTTTGAATTTTACAGAGCAACATTTATTTGATATGTAGAATTTAAGTAGGAGACCTCTGTGCCAGACTTTGTCAAACGCTTGTGAGATGTCTATAAATACAGCGTTGCAGTATTTATTTCAATCAGAATCAGTTCAAAGACAACTGAACGAAAATTTAATTTGGGAAAATATTGGTGAAAACATAAAATCGTAACGACAGTAAAAGAAATCTGTGTGAGAAATTTACAAGGCAGGTCAAAGCCAAAAAAGCAGGCTTGGATGACAGATGATATACTGGATTTGATGGAACAACGTCTACTAGCAAAAATCAACGAAACACTTTACAATAGCATACAAAAAGAAATTCGACGCAAAATACGAGAAGCAAAGAGTCAACATCTAGCCAAACAGTGTCATGACATTGAAGAACTCGAAAAAAGATACGACACGTTTAACATGTATAAAAAAGTAAAAGAAGCGGCTGGTATCTTCAATAAGAAACAAAATGCATTGCTACAGGATGCAAAATGGTAAAGTAATATTCGAAGTAGAGGACAAACTTAAAGAATGGGAAAATTACGTCACGAACCTATTCGAAGACAATAGGAGTAGTTCACCTCCCGATATTACTAACTGCGACGGACCCCTAATAACACGCTGTGAGGTTATAAAGGCCATACAATCATCAAAAGATGGCAGAGCGACTGGTCCTGATGAAATTCCAACTGAAATATATAAGCTTATAAAGGATAGCAATGTTTTAGAGGCTATAACTTCGTTTTTCAATACCATTTATACCAGCGGACAACTACCTAATGGTTGGTCTAACTCACTGTTTATAGCTCTACCTAAGAAGACAACAGCAAAAACCTGTGCTGATTATAGAACCATCAGTTTGTTAAACCACTTATTGAAAATTTTTCTAAAGGTAATACATGGTCGTATCTACAATAAATGTGAGGAATACCTGGATGACACTCAGTTTGGTTTCCGTAACGGATTTGGAACGAGAGAGGCACTGTTTGGAATGAACGTACTTGCTCAAAGATGTCGTGATATATCTGTAGACATATACTGTTGTTTTATTGACTTTCAAAAGGCATTTGATCGTGTTAAGCACTCTATATTGATCGAAGCTCTAAAAGACATTGGCTTGGACGGCAGAGATGTTCGAATAATTGCAAATTTATATTGGAATCAAACAACATCAGTTTTAGTAGATGGTGTGGAATCACAAGCTCTCAATATTAAAAGAGGAGTACGGCAGGGATGCCTCTTGTCACCCCTGCTTTTTAACGTTTACTCCGAAAGAATTTTCAGAAAAGCACTTTCTGAAAAACAAGAAGGAATACTTGTGAACGGCGAAGTCATCAATAATTTGCGATATGCGGACGATACAGTACTCCTAGCTTCTAGTCAAGAAGATCTGCAAACACTACTTGATAGTGTCGTTGAGAGTTGTAGGGAGGCAGGTCTGGATCTTAACATAAGGAAAACCAAAATACTTGTAATAAGTAAACAACAGAATATAAAACCGTCTATATATGTAAATAATACCAAACTTGAGCAAGTTGATAAAATCGTCTACCTTGGACAGCAATTAAATTGTAATGCAGAAAATCACGGCGAAATTAGATCCAGAATAGAGCAGGCTAGAGCTGCTTTTAGAAGGATGTCCAAGGTGTTATGTAACAGAGACCTAAAATTGGCATTAAGGATCCGCCTACTTCGCTGCTACGTGTTCTCGGTCTTACTTTATGCTGTCGAGTCCTGGACTGTGAATAAAATCGATCTAAATCGCCTTGAGGCTTTCGAAATGTGGTGCTATAGAAGAATTTTAAAAGTTTCCTGGGTGGAGAAGATTCGTAACTCCACAATACTAGAACGTCTCAGCAAGACCACTGAGATCATAAAAAGCATCAAGCAGAGAAAGCTGGAATATTTCGGACATGTAATGAGAGGTCCCAAATATAGATTGCTACAAAAGATCATGCAAGGAAAAATAGCAGGCAAACGCAGTCCAGGACGAAGAAGAACCTCATGGTTGAAGAACTTGCGAGATTGGTATGGTGTAGATACAAGCATGCTATTTAGGGTGGCAGTGAATAAAATTAAAATAGCTATGATGGTAACCAACGTTCTGAAAGGACATGGTACATGAAGAAGAAGAAGAAGTATTTCTTTTCTTTAAGATTTTTGACGGACTTGTTGAGTTGTGAAGTGGTTTTCCTAAAAACCAAAGTGATGGTTTTAAAGGATTGTTAGGAATTCTTGATCTGCGTATATCCTTTGTAGCAGCAATCCTTAAAAAGCTTTGCTTACGGTTAAGAGTAGGCTAATGGATCGATAAGATGTTACTTCATTGAGCTTGAGGAGCATAATGATTTCAGCAAATTTCCATATTTTTGGAAAGTATGATAAGCTTAGCTTGAGGTTAAATATAACTTTTAGCAAAGTAATACTCTTGCGAGGAAGTTGTTTTAGTACTTGTGCCGGGATTAACTCATAACCTGGGGCCTTTCGTGAGTAGAGTTTGTTGATTTCTTTCTTGATTTCTATAGAAGTAAAACTTTTACTTGAAAGGGACATTTGACATGCTGCGCTAATAAGTTCTTCTAATTCTTTATTAGGATCTGCTGACTCAGTTTAAAATACGTTTGTAAGATGTTCAGCAAAGGCGTCCCCTTTTTCTTTGTTGGAACAGTCCTATTCGCCATTTGGTTTACGAATGGGAGGAATAGTTGTGTATGGTTTCTTAAGCTTCTTAGTCGCCTTCCATAACGTCTGGTCATTTGATGTAAGGTTTGTAATATAATGTTCAAAAATTAAATTTTTTGTGGCTTTGATGGCTACTTCAAGTTGCCTACATGGTCTACTAAATATATGTAGATCTATGTTGTCTCTAGATTTTTGCACGAGGTTCTCCTCGCACGACGTTTTTCAGCGTATTGGTTTGCGTTCAGTTCGTGGTGTAGATTGCCATGCCACTTTTTGCACAAGTGTGGTGAAGTATTAAGCTGCTGTATCTATGTCATATTTAGTTTTGTTCCGCTGATTAAGATTGGTGTTTTCGTCTAGGTAGGATTGAAATTCTGCAACCCAAACAGTTGATGTTTTTTGACGTAAGTCAAAGAGGTGGTGGGTTGTTTATAACTGTGTTACTCAGGCTCATAATAACCGGTGTATGATCCGACGAGAGTTAGATTCTATTAGACAGTTATTTCTGGACACTCCTTTGCTTATGTACCAGTCCAGTAGATCTGGAAGTTTTCTAGCATTACCCGGCCAGTACGTAGGGTTTCGTTGGTGTAGCAATCATATTTGTTGTCGGTCATTGCTTTTAGAAGATTATGACCTTTTGTTGTTGTTTGTTTTGAGCCCCAGTGTATGTGTGTTTCGCATTTTAGTCTTATTCAGCTACTAATTTACTGCCAAGTAATTGGAAGAAGACTTTGTAGTTATCTATGAAAATTGCGTGACGAGGTGGGCTATACATTGCAGATATCTTAAAGTGCCCTGGCGTGGCATTCACTTGAACGATTTCTGCTTGTATTTTTTCTGTTGCATGTTTCGGTAATGCATGTGATATGCAGCTGCGGATGATTATTGCTGAGCCACTATGAGTTGTACTATCGGGATGAGGTGTGCTGTATGTGGTATAAAGTGCAATATTAAACGTAGTTAGATCGGTAAAGTGGGTTTCTGAAATAAGCCGAATATCAATATTCTTCTTCTTCTTCAGGTGCCATCTCCGCTACGGAGGTTGGCAATCATCATAGCTATCTTAATTTTTGAGGCAGTAGCTCTAAATAGTTGTTGTGAGCTGCATCCAAACCATTCTCTCAGGTTCTTCAGCCATGAAATTCGTCTTCTTCTCCGATGCTTCTTCCGCCATCTATTTTTCCTTGCATTATGAGTCGCAGGATGCCATACTTATCGCCCCCGCATCACATGTCCGAGATACTGTAGCTTTCTTTTTTTAATTGTAAGTTCAATTTCCTTCTCTTTGCCTATTCTTCTCAGTATTTCATTGTTTGTAACTCTATCTACCCAGGAAACCCTCATAATTCTTCTATAGGTCCACATTTCAAAGGCGTTAAGTCGTCTCATGGTATCTAGATTTAACGTCCATGATTCCACTCCATAATATAGTACACTGTATACGTAACATTTTGTTAGGCGTACTTTAAGAGCTAATGTTAGATCTTTGCCACATAGGACCTTTTTCATTTTTATAAAATTAGAACGTGCTTTTTCGATTCTGACTTTGATTTCTGCCGTGTAGTCATTATTTTCTGTTATAAGTGTTCCTAGGTAAGTGTACTTTTTTACTCTCTCGATCTGCTGGCCCTCTACTATCAAGATTTCGTTAGTATTATAGTTCATTATCAATATTATTCAGGTTTAAGAAAGTGATATTTGATTCTGTTTCGTTAGAAGTTTAAACTTATTAAACTCAATGTAAGGTTTGTTGATAAATATTCACCCGTGAATATTATTTAGTAAAGAAAAACCTTTCTTACTACCAAGAGGATTTTTTCAAAGGCGTCCCATTTTAAATAGTTTAGAAATCTTCTTGTTAGTGTTGCCTAGGACGTCTCTGTAAGTATTTTTTGATTTCTTTTTTGCAGATAGTCCTCCAATCCTCCCCAAATAAAGGAATCCTTATCCATGACTCAGCTCTTCAACCAAAATACTGGTAGCCCTTTGTAAACGTTTCAATTTATTTGCTTACCCTATGTTCAATCTTAGTAATTGTTCGGGCACTTCTTTTAACCTTTATTAAATAAATTATAAATTGTTACACTCTGACTATTACTGCAGTATATGGTGTTGCAATATCCTGCATGTAACGTAAATCAGGACCTGCAGAAGTAGCAAATGAAAGGATAACAGATTATAAGATACGATTAATATATTGAGATTAATTTAAAGTGCTTTCTACAACAACAGGAACACTTTATGATGAAAAGCAGTTTTAGCCCATATTATAACTTGTAGACCACTGTATGAAAGAACACTCTGTACATGCTTGAGTCTCTCTTGTGGACCAGGTCCTCTCAAATATCTCATTTTTTTTAAATCAGGGTAGAGACAAAACCTAGCTTCAGCTGTGAATAATAACACAGAACTCCATTCTTACAAACCCTATTGTACTTGTTATTGTGCTCACCTTAAACTAAGTCCATGATTTTCATGACCTAACATGGGAACTTCAATGGACGTCTGAAGTGCAGCTCAGTTTCATGTAATGTATTTCTTAAAGTCTAGTTACATACAGTAATATTGTAGGTACATTCTAAGGGTTCCCAACAGAGTTCACTTGCAGCAATATGTACATTTCGAAGAGTTTATCCTACCACATACCGATCCTGCCGAGGAGCAGTTGCACGTTGACGGCCTGTATGTCTTTTAGCGAAACAAATTATTCATATCGATGCCCCAGTACTTACCATGTGAACATGTGTTGATTTATTTTCTTTTCGTAAAATTTTAACGAAAAAACAGACTATCTAGTTTTTAAGCTATCAATAAGCTATTAATAACTAATACTAGAGGTATTAATGGATTTTGACAAGAGCTATGAGTCATGCGGATGCAGTACACACGTTTACTTGTTATTGACAAGGTCATAGCTCTTGTCAAAATACATTACCTACAATGACTATAAGCTTACTTTTGTCTTAATAAAACAAGCAATTTACAAATAAATTTACATGACATACCTTGATTTGAGAAAACAAGTTTTCAAATCGGAGAGAAAAAATTATTAAGTTTTTATTGAAAAAAGTAAAATAATAATAGTGTTCCTAAGACATTTTTGATCTGTGTATAAAAATTAGATAGATGGTTAAATAAAATGATTTTTAAATATAAGTTATATGGTTTTCAATTATAAGTTTTCAAATTAGGCTTTATTTTTATCAGCTCACTTTTCCATTTATTTGTGTCGACTTTTAAATAAAAGTCATCAACTAGAATGAGAACGTCGTCATCAAACAAATTCAGACATTTGATAAAGTTAGAAGGTAAAGAAAAGAAAGGAGTTTTCTCCATTTTCGAGCTCAACGTTCAAGTGATGGATTATTTCTTGTTGAAAACTACTGGCAACGAAATGACATATGACAAATTACCTTAAGTGTATAAAGGAAATGTCTGAAGTATTATTCCGAGAATGCCTTTTTTAGAATTTACCTGTCCAATAATAGTGGTCTATTTATCAAAAGTATGTAAATTTACTACCATGTCAACGTATTATAGGTTAATCTTTTGATGATGAATTGTTGGGAATTTCAAGCCTTATTACCAACAAATTACCAATACAGGGTGATAAGATTGCATTGGTAATTCCAAGCAATGCTACTATTGATTTATTTAAACAAAAAATATAAGTGTTACTTATGAACAACACTATGAAAATACGAATATACTTAAAACAATATTTAGAAAAAACAAATTTTTTTTAACAGTTCTCTCTTTACACCTCTTCTCAGAAGACCTTAACACGTTCCTAAACACTGACGAACCCTCAATTATAATAGAACACCTAAACGCAAGATACCCTAAATGAAACGACAGAGCTATAAATAGAAACTAAAGACTACTAAATGTATATATAGAAAACAACGACGACGTTGTGGCACTGGGTCCCAAAGACCCGACACACTATTCAGGAAACGGACTAGCCACACACGTAGATTTTGTAGTTGCTAAAAACCTAGGAGAAAAAGTGGACACATTTCAAAAGACTAGTAAGTACTGGAATAAATGTAGTTTCAGTGATACACACCCCACGAGACATAGAGGACAGAGTCCTAGAGTTGGAAAACATCATCCAAGAAGCACTTAGAAACAGTACTACAGAAGGGGAAGTAGAAATACACACAAGTAAATTTAAAGACATACCGCAAGAAATAAAAGACTGGATAAAGGAAAAGGATAGACTAAAACAGACAGAAAGAAGGATTAGGAGCCAGGCAAATAAAAATAGAGCAAATTGACTAAACAGAGAGGTCAAACCCGACTACAAAAATACCGTAGTGAAATCTAGAAAAACCACATTGAAGACATGGAGAAACAAGGTTCAAATATGTACAATATTTGGAGGCTCCAAAAAATATTTAGAAACAGTAAAAGCCAATCCTTCCACTACACGGAGAAAATGAAATAGTGTACGCTACCAAGAAAAAAACAGAGGTATATAGTTGCCTTGAATAATTTGGGTTTTTCAAAAAATCATTGTTTTGGCGACGTTTCGGCAAGGTCTCACTTGCCACTAGTTAAATTAGTTCTGTTTCTTCTTCTGTACTGTGCTTAAATACTTTGCTGCGCTTCCTGTGTCGATCGTGTGCGAAAGCGGGGTCCTAGTCGCCAATTTAGTTTCTTCGTTTTTTGTTTACAGTGTAAAATTGGTTTTCGCGCAGTTGGGAGTATTTTGGCATCATTTCTTGTATTTAAATTCCTTGGATGTTATTCAATTTCCAGTGCTGCCCTGATTACACTTTAAGTTCTATTTTCAATGTTCTTGCTAGTATTGTTCTTTAATTTAATTTTATTTTATGTCCCGTGTCTATGGCATGTGCTAGGAAAGACGTCTTCTCTTTTTTTTATGACATTTCAATGTTCTTCTCGTCTAATATGTATTCTTTGGTTGGTCTGTCCAATGTACAATTTGTCTCACAAGTTCTCACAAAGGACTATATTCCGTGATTTTCCAATAAAATTTTTGTTGGTAATGATAATAATATGATTGTGATTTTTCTGTCGACGTTAAATTTAGTCTATATTTTGTTTTTTTTTTCATAGAGCTCTGCTGATTCTGTACGCCGGACCATTTATATAGGTCAGAATAGTTTTCTGATTGGTTGTAACTATAATATTTGAAATATGTTGTCTCAAATCTCTGTTATTCTTATAGATGTCTAGCATATGCAAGGGGCTTTACAATTTTTTATTCACTCAAACTTCTAGAGCACCTGAAAAAATTCTACTTGAAAAACAGTAGTGGATCTGTCAAACTTCTTTTCCTCCTAGTCTACTAATTCACGTAATACGAATAGATTTTTATTTTTATTGGTTATGTATCGGTCATTAATAAATATCGTTACACACTATATAGTCACTTTCAAATTAAAAACAATTTATAATAAAATATAAGAATTTCGTTTTACTTTATTAACTCAATTAAATGCAGTTACAGCAGAAGAAGTAAAGTAGAAAATTATTTCTTAAGAATATTACGACCTTACCTTAAGTAATGAGTAAATTTTCACGTTTTATATCCAAGTCAACAAAGCAATGCAAAAATTAATACCCCGTAGCAAATTAGGTATATTCTTTGAATGACTTTACGGTATAATGTGCGAATGTTTATATCTCTTCATTCGCGAAATAAGGAAACTGGGAGATTTTATCTCATGCATAATTTTCTCCAGAAAACGACCTGTGCTACACAACAACAAATAAAAACACAAACAACGCTTTCTTCGCTTAACATGAAAATCCTTTTATGTCCAATATTTTTCAGTGGAGCTTTCCCAAAATGTATGTTCCGTACACGTAACATGAAAGTTTATTTCCCCCCAACACTAGCTGTAAAAGGCATCGGTGAAAGAATAACATTGAAATTTATTACCTGCTTCTCTTGATACTTAAGTATTTAGTAAAGAATTTATTGTAAGATTACAGGAACGTTCGCAATTAATCTTCTTCACTGGAATATATTTTAAATAAGAACTGTATTGTAATAGAATCTTTATTTTTTTTAAATTTTTTTACAAACTCGCATCAGCCTGTAAGGCTGTTAGCGAAAGAAAAAAGTATTAACAATAATTGAATAGTGTAAGAATTAAAATTTGTATAAATGGTTTATTGCTTTTATTCCATCTGTGAATAACTGTTTGAAGGAAGAAACTTGAGAAATTGAGGTTTGGAATTTAGAATTAATTAGATGACGATTGCTTTCTTTATTATTTTCTAGTAATAGATCCAAATTTATGTGAGGTGAAGATATTAGCCAAGAAGGGGGAGTTGGCATCTTGCTAGGATAGTTTTCGGGGACTTAAAGGTTTAAAACATTTATGATTCGCCTGCATCTTTCGTAAAAAGGACTGTGGGTTTTTGCGTGCTGGATATTCGAGCAGCGAATGGTTTGGTGATATTGTAAAGAGTACCACTTCGATGCATATGAGAGCAATAATTCCTATCTTCTTAAATCTAATGGTAGTTCACCAAGTTCTGCCTGAAGACTTAAGATAGGGTTTTTTCTAAATGCACCGCTTATTAATCTAAAAGCGGTATTTTAAATGGTGTCTAAGACTTTTATAGTTGTTGTTGAAGTAGACGAGTAAGCGTGGCATCCATAATCTATCTTAGAGCGGATCAAATTTTTATATAGAGTGAGTAGAGTTCAACCGTCCGCTCACCAGTTCGTACCAGAAAGACATTTTAAGAGGTTTAGACTTTTTATTTATATAGCTGTTACAAATTTGATATGGTCCTTCCAATTTAGAGCTTGATCAAACATTATACCTTAATATTTAATTGTATTTACATATTCAAGTGTCTGACCCCCAAGTTTTAAAGTAGGTATTTATTTTATCTGTTTTGGTCTCTTTGAGAATATGATAGAGCGAGTTTTAGATAAAGCAAATTGAAAACTACTCCTTTTAGACCATGCTATAACTTTATCGAGTTGATCTTATAGTAATTTGGCCATACTCTGTATATTGTTTCCATTTAAGAATAAAATAAGATCATCCGCGCACAATCTCGCTTGAATGGGTTTGTTCATTGATTTGATTATATCATTGATAGATATAAGGAAAAGCGCCGGGCTGATTACAGAGAATTTTGTGTAGAATTTTTTCGATAATTAACATTAGATAGAAGTCCATTTACATTGTATCCTTGAAGAATTTAGAAGAAAATTTTTAATAAAAGCAAGTATATGTCCTTGATAGCCTCATGATTGCAGTGTGTTGAAATTGTCTTGTGATGCCAAGCCATATCAAATGCTTTGTACAAATCAAAATAAATTGCAATACATTTTTGGTTGTTGTAGAATGCGTTATATGTGATTCTATATCTACTAAATTGTTGGTAGTCGATCTTAAACGACGAAATCCAGATTGTTCATTGATCAGTTAGTTATTTTTTTCCAGACACCACAATAAACGTTTATTTATATATTTTTTTTAAATTAATTAGAGACACTGGACGATAAGAATCTCCCTTGTTTTGTAGCTTAATAGATTTTAGGATGGGAAAAGTTATGGCTGTTTTCCATTAATTAGGAAATTCATATACGATTATAAATATTTTTAATAATATTTCTGCTTCGTCCGACAGATGTTTCAAAAAAGAAGTTGGGATGTCCTCGGGGCCAACTTAAGGTGAACTTAAGGCTTTTTTGGGTTTTTTATACCTTTCAGGTGTACTAAAGTCTAATCATGAGAATGTCGATTCATTATTTTCGACAAGTGTTTTAGGTAGGCCAATTTTTCGTGCTACAATGTCAAAAGAACGCTTCTTATTTCTTCTCACAGCAATAAGATTTGACAATTATGAAATAAGAGAGCAAAAGAAGGCCAATGGAGATCGACTTGCAGCAGTGTCCTATTTATTTTAATGTATCGTATCTAACAGTACAGCAAACTACACCTGTTCCGAATATGTTACAGTGGACAAGATGTTGGTTGGGTTTAGATGTAGATGCCCTTTTAGAATGTACATGAAAGCCAAACCAGTCAAGTACAGCATCAAGATCATGTGTTTATGTGACGCAAAAACACATTATTTGGTAAATGCTTTTGTGTATAAGGGTAAAACAAATGATCCTAATGCCCAAAAGCTACCCATACCTACAAGATCAGTACTTGCTTTAGCGGAACCAATTGCCAATAGTAACCGAAATGTCACTGGTGACAATTGGTTCACCTCAATAGAGCTAGTTGATGAACTAAAAAAACTTCGACTTACCTATGTAGGTACAATGCGTAAAAATAAGAGAGAAATTCCTCCACAATTTCAACCAAATAAAAATTACGAAGTTGATAAGTGTTTATTTGGTTTTACACGAGACAATACAATCGTATGATATGTCCCTAAAAAAATAAAAGTGTAATTATGTTGTCGTCTATGCATCACGACAAATCTGTTGACCAGGAAAGCAAAAAACCTGATATAATAGCTTTCTACAATTCGTCGAAAGGGCGTTGATGCACTTGATCAAAAATTTGCACTTTATCGTTCAGGTCGAAGATGCCAGCGATGGCCTTTAGTAATTTGGTATTCCATAATGGATATTGCTATAGTAAACAGACACATTATTTTTCACGCAGCTAATCCTGGGGTTAGAAAAAATCGATCGGATTTTATTCAAGAGCTGGGAATCAGTCTTATAAATGAACATTTAGAAGTAAGATTTGCAATGCCAAATTTGTCAAGAGAATTACGCTCGATAATTTCCAAAGCATTAGAAAATAAAATTACTCATCAAGATCAGACCAAACCAGAAAGGCCAGTTGTAAGACGTAGATGCTACTTGTGTCCCAGAGGTAAGGATAATAAACATTCCACATTTTGCGCAGAATGTCATAGGACCATCTGCAAAACACATTCACTTCAGAGAGTTACCTGTACTATGTGCAAAGAATAGATAAACACTTACAATTTGTTCAAATATTTTTGTCGCAAGATTCTAACATTAGGAAAAAAAAACATGACTGTTACTTTTTTATATGGTTACTCTATTATGATTTTCTTTTGTATTAGGTTAAGACGTTACTATTATAAACTACTTTTCAGAAAATGAACCGTTAATTTCAATTTAAGATATATATTGTTTGTTATAATAATGAGTTATGTTTTTGATCAAATTTTATTTTAAAAGTTCTATAATTTTTATTATAGCATCTTAATTTTCTTGAAATAAAATTTAAGTTTACAAAAAATCTCTTTTTTATATACGCATTCATTTGTCAAAAATACAAAAACAATAAAAAATATATTTTTATATCTTGTTTAGAGGTTTTTAAAATTCGGGTTATCTATGACCCCACGATAGTAGTTATGTGGGTGTAAATACACGATAGTAGCTCAGGGTTAAGAAATCTTTATCATAGTTAGAATTTGTGGATGTTAACTTGAATGTTTCCGCTATTTTTTCTACGATTTCTGCATGGTTTGATATTGACGATTTATTTTCTACTTCTAATGAATCGATTTCTTGATATGAGCTAATGCCTGTTCTATTTTTTATTTTTCCTCCATATGTTTGTTAAAGATGTGTAAAGTTTGTGGTAATCAGTTTTCCTCGAGCCCTACTGTTTTTAAGATTAATTAAGTTTTCTAGGTTTTTGTACCATTTGTAATTTTAAAGAGCTTTCTTACTTTTCAAATAGCTTCTTTACAATCTACAGTACACCAGGGAGTTCCGTCATTCAGCCAGTCTCGGAAGGTCATAATATATTCCTTAAGAAAGTATATACACATAAGTACAAATTATTTCTCTTAGACAAATGCACAGCGATATCCGTAAAACGAAATACACGAATAATTAATAGAAGAACACGTCGAAGGAAAATACAAGGACACTCGCTTCTCGTCTAGGGGCACCAGGGAGTTACTTGATCTCTTTTTATAAAATTTGTTTTTCTATCGCTTCTAGAGCTGCTTCCGTGAAGATTTTATGAACTGTTGAATTATTTTGTCTATTAACTTTTCTAAGCAAATTTTTAATGATTCGCTACGAATAATTTCTTGAAAACTGCGCCAATCAGCTTTATCTAGCCTCCATTTCGGATCAGGTGTAACTGGCGTAGGTTTTATCGAGTGTTTTTCTATTAAAATTGTTAAGTAATCACTCCCATATAAATCTTTTTTACCAATTGTGATTTAATTGAAGAGTTGGTGTACAGTGTGAGATATCTATAGAAGAAAATATCTCTGTCGATAAATTTAAGTGCGTACTGCTACCATCATTTATTATTGCAAGGTTTAATGTGTTTATGATCTTTTCAATCTTTTTTCCAGTGTGTGATTTAAAGGAACCATAGTTAGTATTCTGTCCATTTAGATCTCCCAAAATGAGTTACGGATTAGGAACCTGATTTATTAAGTTTACAAGTTCTTGTTCTTCTAGGTTATAATTTGGAGGTATATATATTACATATGTTGATTTTTTGTGTAGTGCCAATTTCTACAGCTACAGCTTCGAGATTTGTATTTAATGGAATTTCTTTGGACATTATTTGTTCCTTTAAATATATTGCAACTTCACCTGATGCGTGTTTTAAATTATATCTCTTTTTAAAATATGAATTGAAGGACTTTAGATCCATGCACGTGGAATATATTAAAATTAGTTTCGTAAAGACAAATAATTTGTGGAGTGTATTGATTGATTAATAGTTGTAATATAGGTAAACGAATTTAAAACCTATTTATATTTCACTGTAAAATTTTATTATATATAAATTATTATAAATTGATTAAGCGATAGAAAAAGATTCAGGGTTAACAAGTGGATCTATCACTTTCAGTATCCAAAATGTTAATTTTGTGCAGCGATATTTTGTTGTTCTATCTTCTAAATGGGGACGTATTTCTTTCAACATATTAATAAGAGCTACGGCGTCTAGAGTATATTCACTCGCAATTGTTAGTACATCAGAGCAGCCATAGCAATTTTCAAGTAGACTTTTAATTTGCTGGCTGTTAAAGAAAAGGAAGGAGAGTGTTTATCTATATATGTTTTAGTATTGTCTAAAAACTGTATGTTCTGTTCCGTTTTTTTTTTGTATTTATGTTATGTTAACGAATGTCTACGAAGAATTGTTCGTATATTCTGGCTTAACACCATCAGAAACAAAGATCTGCTACATCTCACCGAACGAAAGTGCAGAAAGT
Organism: Diabrotica balteata; assembly: GCA_918026665.1. NCBI lineage: Eukaryota > Metazoa > Arthropoda > Insecta > Coleoptera > Chrysomelidae > Diabrotica > Diabrotica balteata. The sequence continues at coordinate 39,315,445 of OU898283.1, forward strand.
GGGGTTGGATCGGTCACACACTCCGAAAAAATAATTCCAGTATCGCAAACGCTGCCCTAGAGGGAAATCCCCAAGGGAAAAGAAAAAGATGTCGCCCAGTACAAACTTGGAGAAGATCCATCATGGACGAGATAAGAGGCCAAGGAAAGTCTTGGAATGAGGTGAAGGCCTTAGCGCAAAATAGAACCCGATGGCAAGTTTTCACTGAAGCTCTATGCTCCACTTAGGAGTTCAGGAACGTTATATACATATATATATATATAATATATATATATATATATATATATATATATATATATATATATATATATACATATATATATATATATATATATATATATATATATATATATATATATATATATATTGATAAAGTTGTATTTTATTAATTTTTTTTTTTTTTATAATAAATGTAATTTTTATAATATGTGGTTCGTTGTTTAATTTAACATACCTCGGCTAGCCCAATTATGTGTTCGTTCTAAGCAATCTGTCACTGTGTGACGTCGACTCTGTAGTCTCCTGGTAGAGTTCAAAAAGAAATTAAACCAAAATTTACTTTAGACCTTTGATAAATTAACCCAAATGAAGCACGTTATTTATTAATATTGAACAAATTTAATATAAACAATAAAATTCGTCTGCAACTTCGGTTGCCTTTAAAAATTTACAAAAATAGGAATCGTTTAAGTCTTGACGTGGTTTAGTGACGTGACAATAAAAATGTATTACAAAATGTGGAGACTCTCTACAAGTACCTAAAAACTAAATAAATATTGCAACTTTATAAAGTGTTTAAATGAACTATAAAGAAAAAGAGAATGAACACTTTATTCCGCTGATACTCAAATATAATCAAAATTTCAAATGATCCCCAAAATTATTGTCCAACCTCACTTTAAAACAGTTCTGATTTCTTTAAAGGAAACTAACTACTCAAAAATAATCGGTGAAACTGGAATATCAATCCTCTCTTCGGAAGTTAAGGTACGTACTATTCTATTTTTAATTTAATGATCATTAATAATTTCAATTTTTAAGGCCTATCGCAATTATGTTAATTCATGAATTTTAATTTTCTCAATTTAAATGACATTTCTATACTCCAATATAATTTATAAGTGAAATTGTTTCTCTTACTCTCTGGAACAAATTTCTGGATATCTCTGCTGTGGAAACTGTGGAAAAACTAAATTCTAATTAGACGAGTTAAAAAACACTCCCGACCTATTCCACAGTTTCAGGGCTCTCCTTCGTCCAAAAAAACCTCGTCGGCGTCCTCTCCAAAAACCAATTCCCATTATTATCCGTTGCTAACAGCAACCAACGTTCTTTTTTTTTCTGTCTTCTATTTAAATATTTTAAACCATAAAACTGTCCTGTTTGACATATTTGTCAAGCCACATTACTTTCTCATAATCACTTTAATCACATATAATTTGGGAATTTACAAAAAAAAATGTTTAGATATAAAACTTATTCTATTACAATACTAATTTATTCTTTTCATCTCCACATCATTGTAATTTCTTATTTAACAAAACTCCTATTAATTTAGCTCCCACAGACTGTCAAATAAACTGTCAAGCAGTTTATTTTCTGACGTTTATTAAAATTTCTATGTTTAAATATTTTTTTAAAATTCTTCTTTTTTTGTTCTTTTTAAGGTTTAGACGATTCACCTATACACTAGGCAACTATACTATTCAGAAATTATTAACACTATACCAGGTAAGTCAAAATTAATTTATTTAACAATTTACTAATCTTTTTCTCTCTTTTATTTCAGAGTCGAACCCACATTGTGATGGCTTCATGAAATTCATAAACAACTAACTCATATAAAAATCCATTAAAGTTGTATATATTTTAACATATTGAAATCATTTCAATATATATATATATATATATATATATATATATATATATATATATATATATATATATATATATATATATATATATATATATATATATATATATTGTTATGATTGTTTATTTTGAGTTCAAACTTAGTTTATTGAGCCAATAAAAAAGAATTATAACTTATTTGTTATCAAAAGTAAAATAATCCTTATATTACCTGTGTTCGATGGATTCAAAAGATTTTCTAGTTGTCTGTTATCGGGATGTAGAAGAAAAGGATAAGAATACAAATATATTATATTACAAAGATTTACGTTTCTTTATTTTATATGAACGAATAAAACAATTCTTAAATTCTGTCGTTATCTTATCAATCAGCATACAAGAAAATAAATCAAATTATTATGACAATAAGATTATAAAGCTACATACATTTATATTACGTGAAAAACCAATTTTACTTAAAATTTTCTTTACTTAAAAAAAAGAAACCACAAAACTTTAAACTTTTGATTAGCCTAACAAAACCTCAGTTCTTAAATTTTAATGATAATGACCATGATGTCGAAACAATCCTTCACAGATATAAAATTCAATTGTACAAACACTTACAGTTTATTTTCTTCTTGAGTTGTATGTTGGAACATACCCAGAAAAGTCCAGTCTCCTCAAATATGTGATCTCCCCTCTTTGGCACCTCGGCTCCTTCTTTATGTCTCTGCAAACCTCCTTCAGACTACACAAAAAACACCTGATTCACTTCTCCAAACTCCGCTACTTATTTATGACACCAGGACCTCCTTTTGTCAACTTGCTGCCGTAAGAATACTTTCACATATACTTTATAAAATGCCCACGGTAGATACAAGGACCTCTTTTAATCCACTTGTTATCTCCTTCTTCAAACTATTCACTTCTTTTCGTTACGCCGGTATCCAAACTCACGAACCACACCCTATCTTGAGACAAACGACTGTTTCCTTTCGATGACCAAAATATGACTAACTTCTCCTCTCTCATGATCGACTCACCAAATTCCCATTTAAAAACGACCGTCCAATCAAAAAGCTTAAATTGTGTTTACCATGATTTTGGAAAAGCCTAATTTCGGTTTCAGAGAAAACTAAATAGCTTACTTTAAAATTGGTTTTTTTTTCAATACATCATTTATACTTATTTCAGAAGATTAAAATATGGTCATTTAATACTCGACTATACAAACAATGAAAAGATTAACTTACAGGTAAAAGTCTTCTAATTCTAAACAAAGGTTTTTTGATAATTATGTTTGAAACGGAAAAAGGTCGTTTGCCAAACAAATTTCTATTCTTATCTACACTAAATCTTATCTTAAATTACTATATACAATTTGTTTATATTGATATCTTGAAATTTTATTTCGATGGATATTTTTATTTATTTTTCTTTGGTTGGAAAAGAAAAAGTATGACAATATATAATATATATATATATATATATATATATATATATATATATATATATATATATATATATATATATATATATATATCGACGGTTGAAAGGCAAAAGTTACCAAACGCCAATTTGGGCGATATTGAGTTATATATATCATTGGAATCAGAAAATTTTTCTGCGTCGATTGGTTCTATCCTCATGTGGCTACGATGAATTTTTTTGTCGCTTGGTAACTTAAAATAATCGACATTTTTAACAATTTTCGGCGACCAAGCGACTAGAATTTTGTAAATTTAAGAACAACTTTTTGTTTTTTTTATTTGGTACCTCTTCCATTTTAATCATTTACAATTAGTAAGTTTTTATTAGATTTCATTTTAAATGTTTGGGCGCCTAGTGATTTTTTACAAACAATATCTAAAGTTTTAATTTGCTTAAGAAATTTTACTCGACCCAAAAATATTTTTTTTATCACTTATTACTTTTTTTCGCACACTAATTGAATAACATTTTTTATTAATTATATCGTGATGTAACTTTCTTAAACAAGATGAATAGATCTTTCTTTCTACCGAAAATAGGTCGAAGTTGTCGCTTGGTAATATTTTACCTGCCGTTTTTTTATGTTTTTTTTGCTTAGATGTAATAACATTTCTTAAAAGGGAAATTTTACAAGAATATTTATCATTATTTCACGTAACCTGTTTCGCTGCGCCGTTTAGACGGGCTCCAAACCATAGTTTGATTTATAGATAACAGAATACCCATCAGTGTGCTTCGAATTGTGCAACAGTTAAAATCGATATTTTTTACGATTGGGTATTACTAAATCTTAGAACTTTGGAATAAAGAAATTAATAAGCAATTATATTTTGGAATCAACAGTGTTGTTTTCTTCATATTTATAATGGAGAGTAAAAAACGGACACATAATATCCTAAACCTAGCTTTGGCAAGCGCAGGGACATCTACCAAAGGTTTACCTTCGGTAAGTACATGTGTTTATTATATTTTAGTGTTTCTAATACTATATTAGTGTTTGGTGTTACTAACTTCTTCTTTAAGTGCCATATCCTAATCTGAGGTTGGATATCATCATCGCTATCTTTACTATATCGACCGCTGCTCTGAAGAGTTATATAGAACTGCATTTAAACCAGTCACTTAAATTCTTCAACCATGCCACTCTCCTTCTTCTTATACTCATTCCGCCTCTTATGTTTCCCTGTATTTCAGTCTTAGTATTTCATATCACTTTCTCCTGATATTGTGTGCCATAGATATTGTAACTTTCTTATTTTTATTGTGTTTATTATTTCGCATTCTTTTTTCTATGTCCATGCTAATCTAAGCATCCTTCGGTAACACGACATTTCAGATGACTCTAGCTTATTTATGTGTTCTTGGTTTAATGTCCAGCTTTCAAGTCTATATTGCAGTATCGAAAACACGTAGCATCTCAAAGCTCTTAGTCCCAGTTCTAAGCTAAGGTCTTTGTTGCAGAAAACTGTTTTAATTTTTACAAATGCATTTCTTGCTATGTCTATCCTGCTCCTTATTTCTTTTGTTTGATCATTTTTTTCCGAAATACAGGTACCTAAGTATTTGTGTTTATCAACCCTTTCTATCAGTATATTTTCCAAATGTATGCTCGGTTGTATGTTTGTTTTCTTAGTTATTATCATGTATTTGATCTTTTTTATTGGTTACTAACTACATACAGGGTGTTTCATTGGGAAAATAACATACGTTAACTGTAGAAAGATGCGGTCTCAAAAATACCATGCTTAATGGGTCTGACTTCATTACTGACATAACAAAGATACTGAGTGTTTTATCTATCTTGCCATTTTCTTGTTTGGTCCATAACTTCTTAATCACACTGTATATTTATTTTATATTTGGCACGCAAATATTCTTTAATGAGTACAATCAATTAACTTATTTACAATTGTAAAAAATCCAGGTCCGGATTAAAAAATATTGAAAAAATGTTTCGATCCAAAAACAACACCCTGTACATTAAATTAAATATACACTGTGGTTAAAAAGTCATGAACCAAACAAGAAAATGACAAAATAGATAAAACAATCGGTATCTTTGTTATTAATGAAGTCAGACCAATTAAGTATGGTATTTTTGAGACCGCCTAAGTGTCCTTTTTCTTCAGTTAACGTAATGTTACTTTCCCAAAGAAACACCCTGCATAACTAATTACGATTTTATTTTCAGAGTGAGACCGTATCTGACGATAATCTTTCAATGACGTTAACTGGGAGTCCTACAGCTGACGATAAAATCGATATCATTGGTCCAATAACTGAAAATTTTTTGATAGATGAGGTATTCGCTGGACCATCTGGGCCTGTTCTAGAACTTGTAACTGAAAATCAACACGAAGATCAGAAGGGAGCTCCACCAGATGATTATTCGCTAGTTCAAATTGGAATTCCAGAAAATGAGCCAACAGACAATAACCCTAAAGGTATATTAGATATGTCAGAAATGAATACTTTTCCTAATGTTCAAATAAGTGCTGAATCTACTAACTCTACAACAATGGGAGATTTTCAGGCTGGTGGATCTGAGTGTATTAAGTCTAAAACCGGTCGTAAACGTAAGTTCAAATCTGATAAAATGTATATTGATTATCTATCGGATGACGATTTTTCTACATTTGTTGATTGTGGTGAAAGTTCAAATTCAGAAGAATGGTCAGGAGTCACATTTTCTTCTGATGATGAGGTATCGCCAAATACACGAAAAACAAAGAAAACTAAGTCTAAATGTAAACCAAAAGTGTGCAACAATAGTTTTACTGACATTCATGAAGATACGGTAGCAGAAAAGGGTTTCAGAATGAAGAAAAAAAATTCGAGAAAAGAGCTTTCACAGAAAAGAGCATCCGGACAACAATATGAACGAAAAGATGGCAAGATTATTGAACCCAAATCTGTTCAACCAAACCCTTGCATTGGGAAAAGATGCGGAAACAACTGTGAAAATATAGATACTGAAAAAAGACAAAAAGTATTTGATCATTTTTGGGGACTCTGTGCTAATCGTCAAAGAGATTGGTTAGTTAGCGTAAGTCAAAAAAAAGATATTAAACGTAAACGGACCGATACTGTTAAACGAGAAGCAACCTATAAGTATCATATAAATGAAGGAGAAGGAAGAAGAGTTGTTTGCTTGCAATTCTTATCGGCCACGCTAAACATATCGTCAAAATCTATTTACCACACTGTTAAGAACTCTAATTGGGGTTGCGCAAAAAAGGATTTACGTGGAAAACACCTACCTCCGAATAAAACGAAACCAGCTACCATACAATCAGTGTACAACTTCATCAAAAGTTTACCAGCAGTACCATCTCATTATTGTCGACACGATTCTACAAGAGTGTATTTATCACACGAACATAAAAATATTACTAATCTCTACCGAACATACAAAAAACAATCAGAAGAAAATGGTACCGATTTTGTAAGTGAGAGGGTATATCGTAGAATATTTACTGAGGAGTTTAATATAGGATTCCATATTCCCAAAAAAGATAAATGTTTAAAGTGCTTAAAATTCGAACAGGAAAATATTTCAGACCCAATAAAGGCAAAAGAAAAATCTGACCATGAAGTTGAGAAAAATGAGAGTTACAACCGCTTTTCTACACACAAAAACATACACAAAACAGACCCTAATACACTTTGTGTGAGTTTTGATTTGGAGAAAGTCTTAAACACTCCACATGGTGATTCAATGCTCTTATATTATTCACGAAAATTGGCAGTGTATAATTTATGCTATTATGAAAACGGAACGCGAGAAGTTTTTTGTTATTACTGGGATGAAAGTCACGGCAAAAGGGGTGCGAACGAGATATCCACCATTCTCAATAGGTACATTATGAAGGTTGACCAAAGGGGTAACATCAAAAATTTACTTCTTTATTGCAATTGTTGCCCTGGACAAAATCGGAATCGGGTGGTTTTGACAATGTTACACTCCACTTTGCAACAGTGTAAAAATTTAGAAACAATTCAGATCAATTACTTACTTACAGGCCACACGTATATGCCAGTAGACAGTGTACATGCTGTCATTGAAGCAAACCTAAAGAATACTATTATTTACACACCATCTCAATGGTATACAGTGTTCAGCACAGCACGAAAGGATCCCTTTCCTTATAACGTTGAAAAACTCACTTTTGAAGATTTTTATAAGTGGGATTCTATGTCTGACAAGTACTTTAAAGGTAATCTCACTGGGAAAATCAGTAAAATAAGAATAGTAACTTTTAAAAAAAGCGATCCCTTGAATGTTACAGTAAAATATTCAATGAATAAATCTGCTCAATCGAGTAAGGTTGAATTACAATCGAGGACCAAAGTACCTCTAATGGCATGCTATCAATCACGGCTACCGATAACAAAGGCCAAATATAACGATCTCATTAAACTTTGTAAAGAAAAAGTGATTCCCGGGCATTTCCAGAACGAATTCACTGATCTACCTTATTCCGAAAATATAAAAGATACTTTACCAGAATCAGATATCGAAGACGTTGAACCTGATGATGCTCAAAACTTATTGTAACTTTTTAAAAAATTCAAGAATGTTCTGATTGTTTTTTAAAGTATGATTTGAAAATAGACATGATGTTTAAATGTGTCTTTCATACGTAGTTCTAATGTTACTAATTAAAAACCTTATTAGATACTATTCTTTATCCACGGTTAATTTTGATCATTTATAGAATCTAAGATACCACTGAAAATTGTGACTTCAAACTTAAAAATAATTGTAATATCCATTTTTTATTTGTATTTTTACATTAGATTTATCTTTTTAATTGCTGGGTACAATATATATTTCAATAAACTACTAAAACAATAAATTATTTATTTTATTTACTTCCTTCTTAACCTCTTATAGACCAGCTTCCTACTTATAGAACTCTGAAAATTTTATTGTTTAAATTTAAAGAAAAAGTTTACCCTGTATATTTTTGGCTTTGTCTATAAATAGCTTCAAATTATAGATTTTGTTTGATTATAAAATCCATTCAATAAAAACATTCCACAAATTTGCTGACGTTATCTTCAGTTTCACATACTAATTAATAAATTTCGTTCTCACAGTTTTTTATCTTTCAATGGGTTATATGTCGAGTAAGGATTATTAAAACCAGAAGTCATAAATAAATCTGGGAAATACACACTGCTGAATCGTCACCTAAAAGTATCATTTTACTGTTGTATAAATAGGTCAATGGTATTTACTTAATATCTTAACATTTGCAAAGTGGTAAGTATGCCTAGAAATCAGTAATATTTCGAATGAGAAATTTATTATACATGCATGTCGTATAGATAAAGACGACGCGATTCAAAGTAAGATCTGTTAGTAATATAATAGTTACTTGTATATTATACTTTTTAGTTTTCTAGTTGAACCATTTTACTCGTTACAAAACATGAATGATTTTCGGATAGGTCTTATTTCCGAAAATACAGTCAAACGTGTATCAAGTTTAGTCAATTTTACTAGGTTCCGATAATAAAAATTAGTCACCTTCAGTATTTTTTTCCAGTTGAAGGTACAAAAATATAGTCGGTTGGTAACTTTTTACTGGTTGCGATTTAGCAGAAAATATTACTAACCGACACTATTTCATAAACTATTAAAAAAATAGATAGTCTACAAAGGGCAGTTTATAAAGTATCTAAACTGCATTTAAAGTTCGTTGGAATTATGCAAATATAACCACTAAATCAGGTTTTATGAATTTTTTTCAAAATTTTCAAACTTTAAACCGCTCTACTGTAAAGTTAGCCAAATGTCGCTTGGTCATTTTTGCCTTTCAGCCGTCGATATATATATAAATACATTATTTGCTTTCTGTCGGACTTTGCTTGCGTCCAAAACATTTAAAAACTCAGTCCGTCTCTGGCGATGAAAAACCACAGACGATAACTTGAGAGAGAAAAACCATTTGGTAGATAAGCACTCACAACAGGTAAATGAAAAGATATTGGGATGTTAATAACATTATGATGTAAATTAAATACTCACAAATAATGTGTGATCTATTATTTTAACACTTCACCACTTTTTCCCAAAAAATTGTTCTAATATAATAGTTAAAAACTCACTAATATTAAAAATCAATTACCACGAAATGGTAACAACGTGTTTACTCTTTGAATGTTCGAGTGAAATTCAAAAATTTTTATTTGATCTATGAATTCTGTAAAAAATGATTTTTCGAAGCTCTGTATTTTAAGTTTATTTAACCAATTTCTATATACAAATTTTCTGCTTGTGGTTGGACAAAAAAAGTAAAAATTTCTCATAAGGTAAACTTTATTTCAGGCGTCCCGTAACTTTATTAGTGGAATTTCTTTATATTTTAGTTAAAAACAAAATATTGAAATAAGTTTGAAAGTATATTATAAACTTTCCTCTTACGTTAATGGAAAAACCTTGAATTGAACTATATTTGACCAACCTGGAATTAGAGTGCTTCATGTAGTAAAATGTAATATCGGAGGAAAAGAATTTACCCTCTACTTAAGATTTGAAATAATGTGTAAAATAATACATGATTTTGTTTCCAAATTGTGTTAAAATCAATATCAACTAAAACAAAATTAAACTTTTTATTGACCATTATTATATTAAGTATTTTTTTTACAATATTGTAAGATGTACCAGTACAGAATTTTTATTTTTATAACTTTATTTAGTTTATCACTTCTAAATTCTGGTAGTATATACCTACCCATTGTGGTTATCGATACCATAAGTATCATCCTCATTAATTCATTGTTAAGCATTGGCAAGGTTGATTGTTTTTTTTTTAATAAATATGATTAGTTAGAAATTGTTTTATTTGCTATTAGCTAAGATTTTAGGTTTAATTCCTGGTTTAAGATAAGACGAACTCACACTTGAGATACTGAGCTAAGGCGGATCATAGACGATAAGCTCCAATGGTTAACTGAGGTATTATTTTTATAGTACTTCAATTCTCTTTGATAGTCTTATCGCTACAAGGTCATACGTATTTATCCAATTATTGTGACTTTCTTTTATCAATCGAGCTCAAAAAAACACATCAGAGGAATGGATTTATTTAATTGGAAACTGCAGAAAACATAACCCGTTCCAGGTAAATGGGATGTTTGGAAAATTTGTGTCTTTTGAGCATTTAAACAGATTATATTGAGACTAGCAAAGTTTAATTCAAATGGGTGCTATGATATCTAAAATGCGTAGAAATGTAAACGAGTATAGTCACTTACAAAGACCAACGATGATGATATTGATATTTACAAGTCAGTCAATCTAAATAAATATGCTAATCTCGATACTTTGTTAAAATCACTAAGGAGTTTCTCACCAACGCATGCAACGGAAATAATAGTTCTGTCTTTTAATAAAATGACACACATAAAAAATGTGTAGAGGTGGCCAAGTAAATAAAGTTAAAAAAAATAAAAATTCTATACTGGTATTTAGAATGTAATAAGTAAAACACACCAGAGAAATGGACTGATTTAGTTGAAAACTGCAGAAAACGTAACCCGTTTCAGGTAAGTGGGATGTTTAGAAAATTTGTGTCTTCTGAGTACTTAAACAGATTACGTTAAGACTATCAAAGTTTAATTCGAATGCGTGTTATGACATTTAAATTGCGTACACATTCACATGAGGATCGTCACTTATGGAGACCAACGATGATTATATTGATAGAACCACTAAGGAGTTTATCACCAATGCCTGCAACGAAAAATAAAAGTTCTGTCTTTTAATAAAATGACACACATAAAAAATTGCTTTGAGCTGTACCTCCAAGTCTCTAGCCCAACAAAACCGAAGAGGCGAGGTAGACGACAACTGGTCGTAAAATCTTAGCTAATAGCAAATAAAACAATTTTTAACTAATCATATTTATTTAAAAAAAAAAAAAACAATCAACCCTGCCAATGCTTAAAAATGAATTAATGAGGACGATACTTATGGTATCGATAACCACAAGGGGCTGCTTGTGTGGTCTCCCAATTAGATGTTAGTTCCTTCAATGGTCAATAAATTTTCATAATTTGATAAGAATTTAGGTTAGTTTCTCCAATGGCCAATAAATTTTCGTCATCATTTTATCAGAATGTGTTCTATAATATGATCTTGAATAAAATCGTCTTCTTCTTATTTCCGTGCTCTATCCGATTATCTTATATAATAAAAACTTTGTTTACGGCGGCTCTAAATAAATAAGCAGTGGTCTCTTGATACGATTCTCAGAGATTTCGGAACCAGGATGTTCTTCGTCGGCCTGGGCCTCCCTTTCCGGCGATCTTATCTTGTATTACGAGGTGTCTCGTAAGGTTATACCTCTCGAGATGTCTCTAAATAAAATTCTCAATAAACTAAAATATAAGGAACAGCTTGTATTACTGACACATCGAAAAAGGTTTAATTTCCTTACCATTTTACAAAATTACAATTAAACAAATATTGGATGGTAACGAAATACAATAAAATACAATACAATGAAATACAATTATTGTTACTTAGTTAAATTCTATTCAGATCCCAAACATCTATTTCGTTTAGAACTATGCTTGAATCTTTCCACCAAACTTTGTGTTAATTTTTCCATGCGTGTTTACATATTTTATTTAAGATCTATCAAATTCTCTATTTTAAATATAAGACTGATTCTAACGTTTAATGGTCTTGATGTTTTACCTAAATGAAAATTTTCGCATTCACAAGGTATTCTGTAAATACAATTCTTTGTTCTTTCTTGTTCATTGTTAGGTTAAGTTTTAGATAAAATGTGTTTGATGTTTGAATGTTGTGTTTTGAATGTTGTGGAAGTGTTGAATTTATTTTGTATCGTTTTTAGTTTTTCTGATAATCTTGGTATGGTAATGCTATTTTCCTCGTATTGTTTCTTGTGAATGTTATAGAATCCCGTTCGTTTTTTTTTATTAATATTAATATAATTTTTATAACTGCCATTTTAAAACTTTATAAATAATTGTTTTTAATGGGTTATTTTTTTTATTACCTTCCGGTGAATTGTGAAAATTTATGGCTCTAGAAAGAGAATGAAACAAGAATTAGCCCTCTTCTATTTTTTTCAATCTTATGAGCATTCAAAGTTTAAGGTCGTGGGATAAATCAATTAACGTATCTCAGCAACAAATTAAGTGATCTAGGTCTACTATGGCTCATTTAATTCGTAATTGTATAGGCTTAAATTTTAAACGTACGAAATAAATAAAAAAAATTTTGCAATAAATATTACTTTTTTTTAATTATGACCTTTATTCGTCATTTTTGCAATAAAAAATAAATTAAATTGAACGTATACCGGCTCAAATTAAAGGTCTTTTAGGGTACTTTCATATTCTATACAGAAATTATCAATTACAACACTTACTTTGGGCAAAAAATTAAAAAAACTGAAAAAACACGTATTTTGCACCTATAAACGCTCATAAAGAGCAATGGAAAGACAAATGTTGCACATAAGACTAATGGATAAGAAGAGAAACGAGTGGATAAGAGAGAAAACAAAAGTGAGGGATGTTAGACAAGAAGTTGCAAAATTGAAATGGAGATTTGCCGGACACAATATAAGACAAAAAGAAGACCGATGGAACAAAATTCTTATAAGTTGGAGACCGTGGGAATATAAACGAAGCAGAGGAAGGCCCCAAATGAGATGGGCAGATGATATCAAGAAGCACGTGGGCTCTAGATGGATGACTGTTGCGACAGACAGAGAAGAATGGAAAAGGATTGGGGAGGCCTATGTCCAAAGATGGTCCTTCTTTGGACCTTCAAATGGACCAACAATTTTTTGTTGAATGAACTGGTGGACTGCTCCTGAGGTTGCCCTCTATAACCTAGGCCACATTACATGAATTCCTGGATTACAGTGTAAAATCACCCTTTTTTCTCCATAGCCTGGGATCCTTCTTTGAGATTATTAATATATATTATTATATCTCTTTTCCATAGTAAAGTTATTGTCTCTTTTTTGTCGTTTATATTATTTAGCAATATGTCCACCAGCACTGATGCATAATCTCAACAAAAATAGTAAATTAAATAGTTTTATAGAACGAAGTTAAAGATATTCAACAAAAATAGCAAATGTTAATCGTCGTCATTCAGTTGTTTGTAATAGTTTTTTAAAATTTTCTTTCCCATGTTTATATATAAAAAAAAAACCTATTGAAATATGTCGATTTCTTTATCCCATTATTGAAATCTCATTCCTCGTCAATTACTCAATCCAAAATGTTTACGCCAGACTGATCTAATAAGTCATTAGCCTTAAAAATTTATTCCTACCCAAGTTTTCTAAAGGAACGAATTCCTTACTCATAGCCTCTTCAGAAGGAAGCAAAAAACAAACACGAAGGGCAAATTATTTCTGCAAAAAGCAGATTGATTGTGTGTAAGTGGAGCTGATAAAAAGACCAGGCCAAAGGTTCAAAGAAAAGAAAATGAATTCCTTCGGTGTCGAATCTAATGGGAGCTGATTTAAACAGATAGTTTATATGAATATCGGTTACTTGAGGCATACAAATTCCCGTTTACACCATTTTCAGTTTCCACAAAATAAAAAGATTTTTTTATATAATATTCAAAATAATGTACAAAATATTATATTTTATCGAATAATTTATTTTGTTAAAGTTAAATACAGTGCTTTAATATAAAGTCCCTGGCCATATCATTATGACCACCTATGATTGTTTACAAAAAACTTTTTGTTTAGAAATTTATTTTGAAACTCAATTTTTTTATGTAAAATGCTCTAATTATAATGTATTTAATAATAAACAGCAATAAAACATTTGACAAAATTACATATTTATATAATTTTTAATATTTTGTTAAAACACCTTTGGCTTTGATTACCGCTTGTACCCGTCTTGGTATACTTTCAATGCAGCTAAAGGCACTTTGCTTTACTATTTGAAGTCTACCAAGTCCCTTACCGCTAATGGTAGACCACACCATTATTTTTGTTGGATGTTTTACAGTTTTACATTTTTAATAAATCATCCCAAATTTTGGCATATGCAGATGATGTTGACCTAGTTGCCCGCACAACACGCAAACTAGAAGAAATGTATACCACTTTGTTAAATGCCTTAACCAACTATAAACCGTGGAAGAAAAACTAGACACTTGGAAGAATTATATGGAAGTAACTTTTGCAGATGAAAGGCAGACTACCATTGAAGACACTGAATGCCAAACAGGACCCCCGATTACCATTAAAGAAGTCACGTTAGCTATTAAAAGAACTAAAGTTGGTAAAGCAGTAGGGCCTGACGAGTTTTGTGCAGAATTCCTTAAACTTATGGATGAACATGGAATAAAATGGATAACAACTGTATTCAACAACATATACGTAACTGGAAAAATACCCCAAAGCTGGTTACAGTCGACCTTCGTGATCATACCAAAAAAAGTAAATGCCAAGACATGCGAAGACTACAGAACAATTTGCCTAATGAGCCACTTACTTAAAACTTTCTTGAAAGTAACACACTACACAAAGTAATACACACATGGCAGAATATATAAAAATGCGAAGAACAAGTATCATGGACGCAGTTTGGATTCCGCGATTCCTTAGGCACCCGAGAGGCTCTATTCGCTGTCCAAGTGCTTATGCAAAGATGCAGGGATGTTAACTGCGATGTGTATATTTGTTTTATCGACTACAAAAAGGCATTTAATAGAGTAAAACATGATAAACTTATAAACACCTTGAAAGAAGTTTAGTTAGATGATAGAGACTTGAGAATCATCCATAATTTATATTACAACCAAACAGCCAATATTAAAGTGGATGATCAATTAACAGAGGCAGTCTCCATAGATAGAGGAGTGAGGCAAGGATGCATTCTGTCCCCGGTGTTATTTAATATATACTCTGAATATATCTTCGAGCAAGCGCTGGGAGAACTACAAGAAGGCGTATTAGTCAACGGAATGCGTCTAAACAACATTAGATATGCCGACGACGCAGTAGTTTTTGCAGATAGTCTGGACGGTTGGCAAAGAATAATGTCGCATATATCACATATAAGTAGAGAACACGGACTTGATCTTAATACGAAGAAAACAAAGTACATGGTAGTCAGTAAGCGCGAAATATTAAATACACAGCTTTTGGTTAACCAACATCCAATTGACAGAGTGGACAGCTACACATACCTTGGTACCAATATTAACAGCCAATGGGATCACTCCAGTGAAATAAAACAATGCATAGGGAAAGCGAGATCAGCGTTCATAATGATAAAGTCTCCTTTCAGAAGTCATGATTTACCACTTGCTACCAAAATCTATCTCAATAGATGCTATGTATTTTCTACCTTATTATACGAGTAGAGGCCTAGACTCTTTCCGAAGCTTCCTTAAGAAAACTCGCGCCATTAGATATGTGGTGTTACAGACGTATCTTAAGAATTTCATGGGTGGATCGTGTGACTAATTTTGAAGTCCTACGTAGAATAGGCAAGAAATGCGAGATTATTAACA
>OU898283.1:39333271-39414271 GCA_918026665.1 Diabrotica balteata
AAATACACAATAAAGAAAATAAACATAAACACAAAAATAATTGTCAATTAATAAGTTCGTCTTGCATGGGTAGAGGGCACAAATGTCTTATTGAACGAGTAACTGTTGTATTCCTGGTGGTTACTTCTGCTACTCTGGTCTCTCCATCTCTACCTGGATGTAGTTTAGTAATTCGTCCTGTGCTCCATCGACAGGGAGGGACATAATCAGTTTTAATCAGAACCAAGGTCCCTAGTCGAAGCTTGGTGGATGGATCCTTCCATTTAAATTGCTAATGGAGTTGAGATACATATTGTTTCGAAAATTGTCTCCAAAATTGTTGATAAAGCTGTTGAACATGTTGAAATCTTGACAAGCGACAGCTGGCTATATTTTCTACGTCATACTCTGGCAATGACGTGAGAGGTCTACCAATTAGAAATGGGAAGGTGTAATAGGAGATAGGTCATTAGGACTATTTGACATTTCAAATAATGGTCGTGAATTCAATATACCTTCTATCTGTATGATAATTGTATTAAATTCTTCAAATGTTACATTATTATTAATTAATATACGTTTTAAATGATGTTTAGTGCTTTTAACAGCTGCTTCCCACAGCCCCCCATGATTGGGTGTATAAGGAAGAATGAAAATCCATTTTATTCGTAGCTCGCTTGTAGCTTGTTCAATAGAACTATAATTGTTTTGTAAAAAATGTCCTAATGATTTAAGATAATTGTTGGCTCCAATAAAAGTGCTGCCATTGTCTGAATAAATAGTACTAGGTATACCACGTCTAGCGGTAAATCTTTTTAAACTTGATAAGAAGGTCTCTTTTGTAAGATCTGACACAACTTCTAAATGAACGGCTTTTGTGCAAAAGCAAATGAATAATGCTAAATAACATTTGAATACTTTAGCCCCACGCCCCTTTTTGTTAAGAATATTAAAAGGACCTGCATAATCTATACCAGTTACATCAAATGGAAAATTCGGTTTAATTCGATTATTTGGTAGATTAGACATTGGACTTAAAAATGGGGTAGGATTAAACTTGAAACAAGTTAAACAATTTTTGACAACTTGTTTTGCTAAGACACGTCCTGCTATAGGCCAGTAACGTTGTCTTACTGCTGAAAGCAATAGTTGAGGACCTGGATGAAATAGTTGCTTGTGTTTATATTCGAAAATTAATTTAGTAAAATAGTGTTTGGATGATAGAAGAATAGGATGTCTAGTATTAAATGATAAATAAGTATTGTTGAGTCTACCACCCACTCGAAGAATTCCTTTATTATCCATGAATGGAGTTAATGAAGAAAGTCTATTATTTTTTGGAAGTTGCTTTCCCTTATCGAAAAAGGATAATTCGTCGGCAAATGACTCTAATTGAGCTTGTTTGACGATACGAATATGAGCTTCATCTAATTCTGCAATAGATAAGTTACCAGTACGCTTGGTAGTTTTATTTCGTAAATTGTAAATGAAACGTAAACAATAGGCTGTTATTCTTTGAAGCATAATAAAACTTGAATATCTGCTGATTAAATCTGATAATTGTACTGATATAAGTTGGACAACTTTAGGAGTCTTTCTCACCTCTGTCAATTCTGACGTTTTTAACTTAAAACCCACATTGGGCCATTCTGACTGTGGCAATTGCAAAAACCTTGGTCCATTCCACCAAAGTGTATTGGAAATTAATTTGTCGGGCATAATACCACGAGACGCAATATCTGCTGGATTACTTGAACTGTTAACGTAATTCCAGGTGAACATGTTAGACAATGCTTGAATTTTTGCTACTCGATTAGCAACGAAAACTTGTAATTTACTAGGATCAGTATGAATCCAACTTAATGCTACCTGAGAATCAGACCACATGAAAATGGGAACATTTACCTTAATGGCTTCTGTTACTATTTTTATTAATTGTATCCCTAATAGACAAGCACAAAGTTCTAGTTTAGGAACAGTTACAAGTTTTATTGGCGCAACTTTAGTTTTTGAACACAAAAGATTAATGTGATACTGATTCGAATCATTGACGCTTCTAAGATAAATGCACGTAGCATATGCAGCTTTCGATGCATCACAAAAACAATGAATGTCAAGTAAAGTATTCGAGACAACTTTACGAGGAATAGATATCTTATTGAAAATACCAAGATTAGTTTGAAATTGTAACCAAGTCTGTTGCAAATCCAAAGGAATCGGAGTGTCCCAGGAAATATGAAGAGTCCATAATTGTTGAATGAGCATTTTTGCAATAATAATAGATGGACTTAACAGACCTAGAGGGTCATATATCTGAGCAATAATCGATAAAATGTGCCTTTTAGTAAATGGTTCATGACTACGTAACTTGTTTATGTTAAAAGTAAATGAATCAGACGAATTTAACCACTGGACACCTAATGTTTTGCAACTATCATGATCTCCCAAATTTAGTACTGAATTTGAGACATCGGATTCTTGAAAATTAGTAATTACTTACTGATCATTGGAGACCCATTTTCTTAAAACAAAATGAGCTGACTTGAGTATATCGTAAATAGATTTGCATCTTTCTTGTAGTTCGCTTAGATCATTAGATCCAGTTAATAGATCATCGACATACATATCATTTAAAATTGTGCTAGAAGCTAATGGAAACTTGTCTAAATTGTCTTCAGCTAATGTTCTGATACATTTAATTGCTAAATATGGTGCAGATCTAGTGCCGTATGTCACTGTGTTAAGTTGGTAAATAGCAAATTCTTCGCTAGTATCTTTACGCCAAAGAATTTGTTGTAAATATTTATGCTCTGGATGTATGAGTATCTGCCTATACATCTTAGAAATGTCTGCTGATACAACATATTTATAAATTCTGAATCTTAACAAAATGTTTAAAATATCGTTCTGCACTTTTGGACCTACATATTGAAGGTCATTAAGAGACCATCCTGATGAGCTTTGGCAGCTTCCATCAAAGACGGTTCTAAGTTTTGTAGTAACACTAGACTCTTTTAATATGCCATGATGTGGTAAAAAATAGGAATATTCTGAATTAATAGAAATTTTATTCATATGACCTAGGTTTTCATATTCGTGAATAAAATCAAAATAAAGTTGCTTAAAATAGGAATTGGAGAATTTTGATTCTAATGACTTAAATCTTTTAATAGCCGTTTGCTTTGAATCGCCTAATAAACTAGGAGAGTGTTTTAAAGGCAACTTTACAACGAATTGTCCATTCTCATCACGAAATGTGTCTTGTTTGAATAAGGATTCACAAATGCGATCGTCTTGAGACAGAAATTCATTCTTGGTAGGAATATTTTCAAGTTCCCAAAACTTTTTTAATTGATCATCCTCAGGGATGTGTACTTTAATAAAATTGCATACATATTTATCTGAATTAATTGGAATTGTACCTGTTACAACCCAACCCAATTGAGTATTGATTAACAATGGAAGATTTTTACCTAATGAGATTTTATCTTGTAATATAAGATCCCAAAAAATGTGAGCTCCAAGTAATAAGTCAATTTCTTTGGGACAATTGAATTCGGGATCTGCTAAGTTAATATTGTGAGGTAATCGAATGTTATTCATATCAATAGGATAAGCAGGTAATCTACTTGATATGACTGGTACTACTAGACATGATATACTAGAACTGAAATCTGAAAATTGTGAAAATATTTTTAAAAAGCATTTTTTATTAACGTTAGACGAACGTTGACTAATACCAGTAATAGAACAATTTGTATCAGTTAATTGTAGTTTTAATTTATTGCAAAAACGTTCGGTGATTAAGTTCATTTGTGCACCGCAATCTAGTAAGGCTCGGCACTTATGATAATTACCAGCTTGGTCTTTAATATTACATATAACTGTAGCTAATAAAACTTGGCTTTCATTCTTTGCAAAATTTATACTTATTTGCTGTTCTAAATTATCATTTCTATGATCAGAAGTAGTAGGTAAACGTACTTGGTGACTGGTGTCACGAATTGAAATTTGTGCATAATCTTTATGAAGCAAAGTATTATGTTTGTGAGTTTTACAGATAGGACATGGACCAAATTTACAATGGTTCTTATCATGCCCACTTAATAGACAATTTTCGCATAATTTATGTTTTCTAACTTCTTGAAACCTCTGTTCGACCGATAAAGCTTTAAATGTAGGACACTTATAAATTGAATGTTCCTTTTTGCAGAAATTGCATCGGTTTTTAACTGCAAAGTGTACTAAATTGTTAGATCTGCTATGATACTTGTTTGAAGTTGAAACTTGTGATTTGAATGCTTGAGACCCATCTAAACTTTGTAATATATCTGTTTTATTTTTTAAGAAATTAATAAATTGTTCTAAAGAAGGTAAATCATTTGCAAATTTAGTTTCTTTCCATTCCCGTATAGTATTTTTCTCAAACTTGTTAACTAAGATATGGATCATGAATGAATCATACAACTTTTCTTTTGGTATGTCAATACCTTCCAAAGAAGTTAAATGTTTTGATATTTCATCCAACATTTTTCGAAAACTAGCATAATTATTATCTTTTTGTATCATTGATAAATTTAATAAAGATTTAAAATGGCTATCTATTAGAAATTGTTTTTTTATCGAACCTATCGCATAATAACTCCCACGCTCTCAGAAATGGTTGCTCTACATTATCTAATCCTTCAACACAACTAGCTGCATACCCTTCTAAAGAGGCTTTTAAAAAATGAAACTTTTGTCCATCGCTAAGCGAAGTATTATTAGCAATGGTCGCATTAAAACTATTTTTAAAGGCAATCCAAGAATTAAACTCTCCTGCAAACACTTTTAATTTTATTTTAGGCAATAGAACATTTTGCAGGGGATCATTCCCTGGTTTAAATTCACTAGACTGAGTATATTGTGAGCTATTACTAGTTACTGGTTTTAAAACAACTTGTAAATATGCTTGAGCCGCATAAAAACGATTTTCAAACTCCTCTCTTTCTAAATAGTTTTCTGTTAATTGACTTTCAGAGCACTTTTTTTCAATTTCTGTTTGAATTATATCAAAATCGTTTAGTAGATTTATATTATTATCGTACCTAACTTGAATATCTGTAATATCAACATCAACTTTGTCTTTTAATTTATTAATAAATTTCTCTAGAAGTGATAATTTCTGTTTCATAGTACCTCGATTTCTTTTCAGATCTTTTAAATCGTCTACAAATTGTATCTCGTTATTTGAATTAGCCATCTTAATTAAAACTAGTAGTTAAAATGGCCAAATACTTGATTAAAACTAGTTATTGTTATCAAAACAAATAATTGTACACAAATATTACAAATCGAAGGTAATATTTAAATAGATTTATAGATCAATTGCATACAAATGTTAATTTTATTGTCAAATAAACCAAAATGAATTATCAATTATTGGACGGTTTTTTACTAGGAAGGAAATTGAAATGGATCTGACCTTGTATGTACAGTGGTCCTGACGAATACTTGTCGCTTGTGGAAGTTGTCGCCTGCGTTTCTTTACGTTCGGCTCTCCCGCTGAATTGGTCGACTGGAATTGACACTGGAACTCGGAACTCGTTACTTGATATCGCCTCCAACTAGTTTTGGCGCGTACACTAATTGCATGCCGGTAATAAAATAGATACTTGAATATTTCACAAATCCGGCTCGAAGGACCAAAATGTTTAATAGAATTTGGACACACTTGTTTGTATTCAATTTGCGCTGGTTCACTGGTAAAAATAGATTAATTGAAACTATGTGGACTGTAATTTTTTAATGGTAATAGAATAGAGATGTAACAATTCTAGGTATATGTTAACACTCTTACTTCTTGCTTGATTCTTACTTACTCGCAAAAATGGATAGCGCATGGCCAAGCGCGGTGTTGCCACGGTTGCCATTTAACAAAATTAATAAAATTCCGAACAGTACGCGAATGACAAGTTCCAAAGATTTCCCTTCTAACAATTTTTTTTATTAATAATAGATAAATAAATTCTTTATAATATTAAAATAATAAAAATATTAAACATTTTTAAAGAAAAAAATTAAGAATTTTTGAATTTTGAAGAACTTAAATGTGTGGTATACTTAAAAAATAATCACAATTTAGTAATAAGCTAGTTAACACCCAATAATTAGTCATGGCTCTTACAGCATGAAATGTTTTGTCTGTTTTTGAGGTCTAGGTTCTCTAACTCGTTCACAATATAGAGATATTTGTCGTAAGCTTTTTATAACTGGGATTTCTTTAAAATATTTACCTGTTTTACGTTACTTTGAATTTTTGTAAAATTGCAAATCGTTGTAGGTCATAAAAAATATTTTTTTGGTTAATTAAAAAATAATATTTTGAAAGCAGCGTCAGATCTGGAAACCAAAACGCCAAATAAAGCATTTTAGCAGTAATGAGACATTTAATAAAGCGGAAATATTGACTTATTTGTATTATATTTTGCTTGTTTTATTATAATTTTTAAAATCTTGCTTTTTCTGCGTTTAATATATATCTATATATTTTTTATTTTTATTTTTTTGCAGACTAACCAGTCTATATTACAAGAAACAATTTGTGCCGGTGTAATTGGCGGAAAACTAGATTTTCCACGATCTGCTTCGTTTGCGTCAATGAAACTAGTTATTTGGTGGGAGGAGGAATTTGTAGCTGCTTATAAAAAGTCGTCAGGATTTCTTCCCAAGATTAAAAAGGCAGATAAACAAGCAGATGATGATAGTGAAGGAATTGTTAAAGATTCAGATCCTTCTAAATTTGTTTCTCTCATCGCCAAATCTGCTGACCAACTTTTAGGTAAAATTAAATTATTTAATTTGTAATGATACATTATCAAAATTATTATTGTATTGTAGTGAACTTCTTAGTACAATAATATGCAGTTCACACAAAATAATTTCCAGTTTTCTGTAACATGTATTTTATTTAATGTAACTCATTGCAACTGGTTTTAAATCATTTGATTATTGTTTTCATTGATATATTTTCTTTTGACAAATATGTTTTTTATGTCAAGAATACGTCATAAATGATATCTGAACTCTACTGACTTATTCTAGTTACAGTCTGACATGACATATGTCAGATTTTAAAATCAAGGCGGGAATTGTGGTATTTTAACACCTCCCCTCAATTCCGCCAAAATAACTTAAAACTAATTATTACACAACATTATCAAATAAGTATTAATAACTATCATTAGCAATGCTACAAATACCTATACAGTCTCTAAAATTTTTTAACTTAACCCAACATAATGCTTTTGTCATCATATCAGAACACTGCTGTTCGCAGGGAACAGTTTAATTTTATTCTAAAAAACACAATCTCTAATAAAGTGATGACGAACATTTGTGTTTAGATCGTTTTGTTTTTAAAGTGCAAGCAATCTTTATGCATGACTGATTGTCTTAAAATTTTATCATTTGATCAACAATTTTACAAATTATATCCTCTAGTAACCGTTTAAGAAAGAGACACTCAGTTATACAGTTTGACAAAGCAACATATTCTGCCTCAGTACTATAAATTCTTACAACTGACTGTTTCTTTGATTTCCAGAAAATAATATTACTATTAAAATTCAAAACAAATCCACTTACACTTTTCCGATCATTAATATTGTAAGCAAAATCATAGTCTACAAAACATTAATATTTATGACAGTATTATTAGATTTTACATATCTTAGAACAAAATTCTCAGTTTTCTTTAAATACCTCAAAACATTTTTTAAGGGACTCCAATGGTTGATACCAAACCAGTTTTGCAATTGACTAAAATACATTACTGTAAAACATTAATCTGGTCTTATTCCTAACATAATGTACATAAGTGATCCAATAAGTTGTTTATAAGGCACAAAGGGGAGATCTGAGCTAATTAAATTTAATTTTGGTTGAATAGGCAGATCCAAGGGTTTACAATAATTCATATTAAATTGGTTTAAAACTTTTCCAATTAATTTTTTCTGTGAAATTAATAAAAAATCACCTTTCTTTTTAATTTCAATACCCAGAAACACTTTTTTTTAATTATTAGTTAAATGTTTCATTTCAAATTCTGATGATAATTGCTCTTTTATGTTATTTACATCAATGACATTATTAGATATTATCATCAAATCATCTACCCAAATTAGCAAGTAAGTATTACATTTTATATATAAGGATCTACATTAGATCTTTTGAAATTAATAAGTAAAAATAAATGTAACTGATCATACCAACACCTAGGGCTTTGTTTTAATCCATATAAAGCTTTCCTGAGTTGACACACATAACCTTGCTTAACTTGTGGAAGTCCAGGAGGTGGTTGCATATAAACAGAATTCTTTAATTCTCTATTTAGAAAAGAAGATTTCACACCCATTTGATGAATTTCTGAATCTGTTTCAAGAGCTAATACCAATAGTGCTCTTAATGTTATCATTCTGGCTACTGGAGTGTTAATATCTTCATCTGGATCAAGTTCTTGTTTATAACCTCTTGCAACTAGTCGAGCCTTTTTTAAGATCTTTTCATTTATTTCTTTCTGTATAAATACCTACCTGGAGTCTATTATATTCACCTCATTTGGAGGAAACACCAACTCCCAAGTTTTATGTTTCTCTAGAACTGATATCTCTTCATTAACAGCTTCCAACCACTTTTTATCTTTAGTTGCTTCTATATCATAGTAATTATATCTAATTGGCTTCTTTTGTTCTCTATTACTTTCTCTTATAGTCCCATCCCTTTTTTTGCATTTTTATTTTTGACATCATCTTTCTCTACATCTCTTTCCTTTTCTTTAGTAAAAATTTGGGTTTATTTCACATATTGTTCATCAAACATCACACTTCGAAAAACTTCAGTTTTATTATTTAATGGATTCCATAAACGATATCCATTATTACTTTATCCTACCAAATATTTTTCTTGACTTCTTTCATCGAGCTTTTCTTTTACTTCTTGAGGAATATGAGCCCAAGCCTTCGATCTAAATATTCGCCTCTTTTGTAGATTTATTTTTTTTATTAAACCAAATTTCTGCTGGAAGTTTACCACTTGACACTACAGTAATTTTTAATCGATTAATTATATATGTTGCTGTTCGTACAGCTTCACCCCATAAATTCTTAGGTAGTTCACTGTCAAAAAGTAAGCAAAGGGTCATATTTAAAACAGTTCGGTTAAATTTCTCATTGATTCCATTTTGCTCAGGATTTCTAGGCACTGTAAATTCAATTTGAATTCCTTTATACTTGCAAAATTTTTTAAATACATGAGACACATACTCCCCACCATTGTCAGAACGTAACCTTGATATTTTAGTTTTAAATTGGGCTTGGGCACTTACCATTGCTTCATATTCCATAAACTCCAAAACTTCACTTTTTTCTTTCATTAGATACACATATGAAAAGTAAGAAAAATGATCAATAAAGGATACCAAGTACCTGCATCCATCCCATGATGTTATAACCATGATGTGGTCCAGCCACATCAGATGATATAACTTCTAACATTGATTTGCCTTTTTTTCAATTGGAATATTCTTAAAAGTTTTCCTTGTTTGTGTCCCCTTAATACATATCTCACATAAATTACATGGAGGATATACTGAATAATGACCAATTCTTCTGTGTAATATACTGTCTGAAATGGCAACATTACACTTATCATTTACAACAATAAAAGTAATTCTTCAGTATGGAAACCACTTATGGAATAAAAGTGTTTGTGTCCTTATTTAAGAAAATAATAAAAAACGTTGAGATACCTCAACTTTTAAATTTAAATGCACGCTTTTTAGATATAAATTTTAATGTACAGGGTGATCAATGCAAGTCTGGCATAGTGTATAATTTGTATTTTAAATGAAACACCCTGTATATTTTCATGTTTTTAAAAGTTCCTTAACAACCTGATTTCAACGAACTATTTCATGCAGGGTCTATTATGAATAATACAAGGTGAAATTTTGAAATTATTTATTTTCTTCAAGACAATGAATTCATAGAATACTCGAGGCAATTGATTGAATTACATTAAAATAAATGCTCAGCATGTTCTCCACCTTGTTGTTGGCAATAACACATGCTCCTATAAAACTCGTTCCGAACTTTGTTTCAAGTTTGAGGTGAAATATTCCGTATTTCTGTAGTTATCCTTACTTTTTGAGGTCTTCAATGATAGTTAATTGTGTTGCATATACTTTGTTCTTAAGATAACCCCACAAAAAATCCAAAGGCGTAAGATCTGGTGACCTAGCTGGCCGCTCACTAGTCCTCTTCATCAAATCCACTTATTGAAGAAGATTTCATTCAAGTAATTTCTCATCATTAAAGCATAATGGGATGTTGCACCGTCCTGCTGGAACCACACAGTTTCATGCGGTAGGGTCGGATCTATTGGATTGGGATATAAGTTAGCCAACTAAGGAAAAACATCGTCACTTAGCATGCTTAAATATTTTTCCGCTGTCAAATTATCATCTATAAATATAGGACCAATAATATGATCTCCTATAATACCTGCCCAAACATTCAACTTTTGAGGATACTGAGTGTGTGTCTCACGCATCTAATGAGAATTCTCTGCTGACCAATATCTACAGTTTTGTCTCGGTTTAATCTAAATTTTGATTAATCAGAAAAAAGAATTGTGCCAAGAGCTATTTCATTTGTTAATTGTATCCATCATTCTTTTGCAGAAATCCATTCTACGATCCGGATCGTCTTCTGTTAGCTCCTGCACAAATGTCAATTTATATGGATGAAGTTTTCTTCATAGAGATACGTTAGGACAGTTGTGTGACTCACATTATTTTGACGTGCAATTTGACGTGAACTTGATGTTGGATTCTCTGCGACACTTAACAAAATATCCACTTTCACTTCATGTTCAATGAAGTTCGATTTTCTTTTTAATGGTTTGGCATATCTAAGTTCTCTGAATTGTGCATAAATTTTAGACACAGTACCTTGTGAAATATTAGGCAACTGAGGATACCTCTGATTAAATAAATTTACTACTTCAACTTGACTTCTACAATTCTTCCCGTAACCGATCATCATTAAAATCTTAATTCGGTGGGCTTTAGTTAAATATTTCATTTTTATTTCTGCAAGAAATTAGTTTTTAATTAAGAATTTATTATTTTAATGTAAAATGTCAACAGCATGTCAACTCATTGATAACAATCCGCATTATTTGCCGATTTGGTTTAATTAACAGACTATCTATACAGTTTTTACCTATTCACGACAAAAAATGCTAACACGGTTACTAAACAGAAATTTTCCCCAATATACAGTTTACACTTAGAGTAGAAGTGTATTGTCTGTATTTAGCTAATTTAAAATAATATCATTAACACGTGATAAATAATTAATTTCAAAATTTCACCTTGTATTATTCATTATAGACCCTACATGATATAGTTCATTGAAATCAGGTTGTTAAAAGTATTTTAAAAACATACAAATATACAGGGTGTTTTATTAAAAATAAGGATTATGGACTATGCCAGACGTGCGTGGATCACCCTGTACATTTGAACTTATGTTTAAAAAGCGCACATTTAAATTTAAAAGTTAACGTGTCCCAGCGTTTTGACTATTTTCTATTGTAAGGACACAAACAATTTTATTCCATATGTGGTTTCCACACTGTATATAAGTTTCCTCTTAACATTTCACATGTTTAAATTAGAATTATGGTAGACCTGTACTTTTTCATTTTCAAATATAATTGTTAAACCTGCCTGCTCCATTTTCTTTACACTTAACAGATTATATTCCAATTCATTGTACTGTAAAATATCGTTCAGATTGAGTTTAAAACCGACATTACTTAAAACATGTAAATTGTTACTCTTTTCAGCTTTTATAGTTACATCTTGGTTTGCTATACTAATATTATGAGATACAGTTTTAATTTCCATTAAAAAACTTCCTGAAACTGCATCTATCAAATATTTTGTGGCACCAGAGTCTATTATAAAGTAAATGTTTTTGTTTAAACTTTTATAAATTATTGTTTCATCTCTGTCAAAATTCAGATTGACAATTCTGACATTTGATGGACCATCTACCTCAACAAGCTCCTTTCTACAAAACTATATGTGTATTAGGATGTGGCGATTAAAATTCATTTAGTTCAGTAAGAAATGAAATTTTTTCTTCAACCTGATTTGAACCGACACTTGCACTATTAGCAGACCTACCATGCACTCATTTCTTTTATGTCCAATTTTACCGCACTTAAATCGAAAATTGCCCTGTCCTTGTCCCACTACTAGACATTGTCTAGTTTGATAGATATTGGACTGTCGTCCATTATTCCATCGTCCTTCTCTACTATGATTTCCAGGACCATGTGTGACCTGTTGAGAATTCTGTTGACGTCCATAGTGATATCGATTTTTATTAGCAAAGAAAACTGCTGTGGATTCTTCATTATTTTTATGAAAATTGCCTTGGCGAGATTCTTCCTGTAAGAGTTTATCTTTCACCATATTAAAATCAATTCTAGTTGGATCTTGACTGAAAATAATGTCATTTGCTTGATATGACTCCGACACAGCAGCTAACAATTGTGAAACAATTTCGGGTTCTTCAATTCTATTCCACCACTATTATTCAGATCTGTCACTGTGTTTTCAAAAATCATTATAAAATCTATTAATTGTCCACTAGCATACCTCATATTTCTTAATTTACGTTGAATTTCAACTTGAACAGACAAACCTTTTTGCAAATATGTGTCTTTTAAAGTATTGAACATATGTATGGCTGTCTTTTTATCTTTTACAATCTGTATTACATTATCCGCTAAGCATTGCACTATAAGACTTCTTGCTTTAGCATCATTCTTTTTTAAGGTGTCATCAATTATGTTTTGTAAAATTTTCAGCAAATCATTTTGTTCCAACATTAATTCCATGCGAAACTTAAAATTTGAAAAACATGTACCTTCAAATTGTATAAATTTTGCTACCTGTCCGCCATTGCTCTCTTTGTTTTGATCACGTTCACGTTTCCAGACTTCCAAAATTCCAAGATCCAAATTCCTGTTTACCGTTCGAATCACAAACTATTCCATTACTGGCACATAACTCGCCCCATAACCTGAAGTGATTACTGGATTCGAAGCAGTAAAACAAACAATATTTATTGAATACTTTTAATAATAAGAATGTTGATGGCCAACGGCCATTACAATACCATAATAATAAACAAAACAAGTGAACTCTACTGACTGATTCTAGTTACAGTCTGACATGACATATGTCACTTTTTAAAATCAAGGCGAGAATTGCGGTATTTTAACACAGGTCCTGTTACTTCAGTAAATGAAGGTGAAATACGACATATCTGGTTTATAGTTTACCTTTTTATAGTTGGGTACATACTAAATGTGTCTATTACTGTTTAGTTAATTTTTACCTTATTACGTTGTACAACACCGGTGATGTTTATTCATATATGTTTTCTTCTATACTGATTTATCTTGTAACGAAATATTTTGCCTACCACATAGGGTATTATTGTAGGGTGTTGAAATTTGAAGACAGAAATGATTGGGAAAAGAGATAGAACAAGCAAAATAAACGAAACAGTTGCGAATATCGCTCAGGGTTTATTTGAAGAAACTGGGTAGTAGATAAATGAATGAAGCAATATGATTGGATTGGGGCAACTACAAAAAAGGAAACAAAGGGGTACTTACATGAATCTCCTGGACAAAGGGGCAAACAAAACACAAGAAGGTCCTCTAGCTATTTAAAATAAGGACGCCGCTTCGAGGAAACTTCCTGCTGGATAAAAAAAAAGGTTCTTCCGTCCTTAAAACCACAAAAGATAGGTTAGGAACGTTTTTAAATAAAAAGACAAGATGGTTTAGGGGAAAAATTAAACATTTATTGTTGTCTCGGCACAAACAGTTACAAATATAGATGGCAATACAAAGAAAATACTATATAAATAGTTACAAAGATTTATACTAAAATAACAAGGAAGAAAGACTTACTATGTCCTATCCGTTTACAAACTCTAGAAGTTGGAGAAACTACAATATACTGGGCTATAATTTGTGGCAGAAATAAATTACTACAAATAAAAAATTATCTTTTTAAATTAAACTATGCATAGTGGTTAACCTTTTTCTAAAAACAAAAAATCTCAAATATGATTAGGCATTTATCAGATGTCACAAATAATAAAGCTAGCTGTCAAATAACAATAAATTTTAAAACAGAACAAATAATATGACAGCTAGACCACGCCCTATGATCTACAATTTATTTATTTTTTTTTTTTAATTATTATGAAAGCAAATTATTATTAAAAATGTTTATTCTTTCTTTCAAAATCAAACACAAAAGTTACAAAAGAGAGCTTATGAAAATGGACAAATAGAAGAAATGGAACAAAATTTCAAAAAAAAACGAAATTAGAGGAGCTAATACCTAAAAAAGATAAAAAGTGGATATAAACCTCAAACAAGCCTATGCAAAGATGAAAGTGGGCAAATAATCAGTGACCAACAGAAAGTCACAGAAACCTGGAAGCATTATTTTCAGACCCTACTTGGAAAACAAGTAGATATGGAAGATGAAATGGGTACGAACCATGTAGAAGAGAACGAAGTTGAAGTAGAAGCTCCAACTATAGAGGAAGTTCTCGAAGCTATTAAGGCCCAGAAAAACAATAAAGCCCCGGAGTTGACGAGATTCCAGCAGAACTATATAAGGTAGGTGGCAACCACCTATCAAGTCATATCCACGCGCTTATCAAAGAAATATGGCAAGAAGAGAAAATATCCGACGAATGGAAGAAAAGTATAGTATGCCCAATCTATAAAAAAGGAGACAAACTCCAATGCAAAAACTACCGTGGAATCTCTCTACTATGTACAGCGTATAAAGTCCTCACGTATATTATAAACCAGCGACTCCAACCACTAGCAGAAAATATTATTGGAGAATATCAGACGGGCTTCAGACGGGGAAGATCGACAATGGATCAAATATTTACAGTCAAGCAGGTCTTGAGCAAATCGTGGGAACACGACATTGATATTCACAACGTGTTTGTAGACTTCAAACAGGCATACGATTCAGTCAAAAGGGACAGACTATACTATATATTGGCAGAATTAGCAATACCACATAAGCTAATTAGACTCATTAAAGCCACAATGGATGAAACCCAGGCATGTGTACGAATACAAAACAACCGGACAGACTTTTTCAAAATCTCGCAGGGACTAAAGCACGGAGATGGGCTGGCACCAACATTGTTTAACCTGGCACTGGAGTATGCGGTTAGGCAAATGCAAACTGGACGAGAAAACCTACTGACCAATAAAACGGTTCAACTGGCTGCCTACGCCGATGATATTAATATTATGAGTAGAACATCAACAGGAGCACAGGAAGCATACGCAGAGTTAAAAACACAAACGAAAAGGCTAGGTCTGGAAATTAACACAGAAAAAACAAAAATAATGGTACAGACGAGAAGAAATATAATCCCACAAAACATTATACATGAAGATGACATTGAAACGGTTGGAAAGTTTACATACCTGGGAGTAGAAATATATGCCGATGGAGCAGAGGATGGAGAAATACGAAAAAGGATAACTCAGGCAAACAAAGCTTATTTTGCCCTCTCCCATATATTTCGGTCTAAAAGGGTCCACCGAAATACAAAGATGAGAATATATAAAACTTTAATTCGGCCAATAGCATGTTATGGCAGCGAAGCATGGGTCCTGAAAGAAACATCCAAAAACAAACTCGACACATTCGAAAGAAAAGTACTGAGGAGAATACTAGGACCTGTGAGGGAAAACGGAATCTTCAGAATTCGATATAACAACGAGCTCTATCAACTGTATAAGGAAACACCCCTGTCAGACTTCATTAGAATACAAAGATTGCAATGGGCCGGACATGTGATACGAATGGGAGAGGATAGGCTACCAAAACGAGCACTGAACGCCAGAATGCAGGGAAAGAGACCAGTTGGAAAGCCAAGAAAGCGCTGGGAAGACACAGTAAGCAGCGACGCACAAGCACTTTTAGGAGTCCGTGTATGGAGAAGAGCAGCCACAGACAGACAAGGGTTGAGGCAAAAAATAAAGGAGGCCAAGGCTCATTTTGGGCTGTAGTGCCGTAGAAGTAAGTAATACAAAGAAAATACTATATAAATAGTTACAAAGATTTATACTAAAATAACAAGGAAGAAAGACTTACTATGTCCTATCCGTTTACAAACTCTAGAAGTTGGAGAAACTACAATATACTGGGCTATAATTTGTGGCAGAAATAAATTACTACAAATAAAAAATTATCTTTTTAAATTAAACTATGCATAGTGGTTAACCTTTTTCTAAAAACAAAAAATCTCAAATATGATTAGGCATTTATCAGATGTCACAAATAATAAAGCTAGCTGTCAAATAACAATAAATTTTAAAACAGAACAAATAATATGACAGCTAGACCACGCCCTATGATCTACAATTTATTTATTATTTTTTTTTTAAATTATTATGAAAGCAAATTATTATTAAAAATGTTTATTCTTCCTTTAAAAATCAAACACAAAAGTTACCTGAATTGCACTAAAACTTCTGGGGGTGGGAACTAGACTTACACTTTGTTCCACATAAAAAAATTCATCTCCAAACTATGAAAAGTATTTTAAAACAGCTTCTTAGGACAACAATTTGAGATTGAAATTAGCGGCACTTGATACAAACCTTAGACTGGGGTTCTTAAAAAACTGGACAATGGAACATGTGGGTATATTTCAAAATTGTTGTAAACGACATAAATCTCCTAGATGCTTAGAAACATAGAAACAGTGATTATTTTTTCAAAACTGATACATTACATAGAGAACATAATTCACTATGCTCAACAAATTTGCCGTCTTCTTAACCGAAGCGAAGTCGAAGTCCAAGGGGAAAGCGAACCGGAATTCTCGTCAAACATGCTTTAAATTATATCGTAAAACGACCTTAAATTAATCCAAGTTTTTTTTAAATTGTAGAACTAACCATATTAAAGTAGCAGTTACAGCTGGAATTTGGAATTTTTTTCTTTACATCACAATGTAAACAGAGAATTGAGGAACTATATAAACTTGGCCCAGGGGCGTACCAGATTTTTTTTTTATTTTTGAATATTAGATAGTTTAAGGAATTTTCTGCATGCTACAATCGTACAATCTACTCAATAATTTACTAAATTTTTGCAGCTCACCTTCATATTTTGACTCAAGAAGCATTAGATCACGCAGACCTAACCGTTCTTACAGGCACAATAGGTGCTTCAGCACTTTTAAAGAATTGTCTATGGTTTTATATTAAAATAATCAAGGAGGATAAGCAATGCCATATCGAAGAGTTACAAAGTAGCTACAAAAAATATCATGAAATGTGTGAAGCTTTAGCGGAACGTTTACTGGATCTGCACTGCAGACTTTTATCTCTGTATATTTTGCAAGATGCAGAATGTTTGGACTGGGAAAGTGAGAAACCGTTTTTTGAATCAGAAAGAGGATCTTATATAATACAAATGTGGTGGTTATATATGCAAGGTAGGTAAAAAAGCAATAGGCATTATTTTATTCCCTTTTTTATCATGGCTAATTGTTCAGGAAAGCTAATTAATCGCCAATATACACAACAAATTTCCTGCTGATACTTACAGCTGAATGAGAAAGTTCATGGTAATAAGTTAAAATATTTTTGTTATTTTGCAACTAACAAATGCGCAATCCTGTTAAACCTTCATTTTCTATATGCTTTTCCCCAAACAATTTGTTGTAAGGGACTATATCCATAAAAATAAACGATAATTAATACAATATTTAAATGGCATGTATATACATATCTATGTATATATTATTGTGGATAAATAAGGACAGAGAAGAAGAGGAAGAAAATCTATCTATTCTATACATAAAATTTATCATTTTGTAATACGTTATAGTAGTTTAAAAAAAATGTTTCTTGCATTTATAATGTAAAATACCAATTTCTTTGTCTATTGTCAACATAGGTATTGGTTTTACCCAGTATAAAGTTGTCTTTGTTAACATATTTGTAGTCTAATCGATAATATTAATGGAATTTGTTTATTGGTTTTGAAGTGCATTGAAGAACAATTTGTGTTTGAACGTAAGATTAACGAAAACGGTTGGTTGAAAGAAGTCGCGAATTTGGAGTTCCTTCTTCTTCTTAAAGTTCCATCTCCTATCGGAGGTTGGATATTATAACGGCTATGGTCACTTTGTTGGCTTCTGCTCTGAAAAGTTGTAGTGAACTACAGTTAAACCATTCTCTAAGGTTCCTCAGCCAGGAGATGCGTCTTCTTCCTATGCTTCTTCTTCCTTGGATCCTTCCTTGCATAATAGTTCTCGGCAGCTCATATTTTCTCCTCTGGTTATGTGACCCAAATACTCTAGTTTTCTTCTTTTTATGCTGTTCATTATTTCTAACTCCTTATTTAGACGTCGTAGTACCTCAGCATTGGTAATCCTTTGAACCCACTGAATTTTTAATATTCTTTTGTAACACCACATTTCGAACGCTTCTATTTTTCTTATGTGTTGTTTCTTCAATGTCCAAGCTTCCATTCCTTTCATTGGAGTTCCTATAAAATGTTAAAGTACTTACGACTAGAAAATTTGAAAACGTTGAAATGAAGAAAGAGGCATATTTGTTTTGACCAATGAAAAGGAAGGAAATTTATTAATAAAAGGGGGCTGTTAAGCCAAGAGAGTTTTTGGAATGAAAGAAAACGACAGTGAGTGTAGAGACACCTCCTTCAGATATACCTCCATATTTCTTTTTAACAATATTCTCCGTTGAGAGAACTTTTGTTTCATCGACACATAAAAACTTCAGTGAATTTTGACAGGAATTTTTACATAAACAATTTCGTAATTTTATATTATTTCTAGTGATTTCTTAGTAATTTGTTTTATAACAAAAATATTACATCTGTACACGATCTTCCACTACGAAAATCCTGTTGTCCATCTGCTGAATTTATCCTCTAATTTCTTAGCACTTGTAAAATTTTAGTTGTAAGTTTTAGCGTATTATTTAACGTATTATTTAAGTTTATTATTTTATATGCGTATTATTTAAGTTTATACCTTTGTAGTTTTCTGGCTATTTTTATCTCCTTTTTTAAATAGTAAAATTAGTTCGCTTGTTCTCCATTGTTCTGGCATTTTATTGTGTTTTATAATTTTATTAATTAATGTTGTTAATTTTTCTGTCATTGCTGCTCCACAGCAAACAAATGGTGATGACCTAAAATCTAATTTATGTACCCCGGAGGTAAAGAATACTATGTCACAATTTGCTAATTGTTCAGGAGAGCAAATTTTCTTCAATTTTAAGTTATAAAAATTTGGTTCTTCAAAGCTAATGGAAATTTCTTAATGAAACCCCTACAAATTGTTAATAGTACTCTTAGGCTCTTGCTACTCTTAGGCAAATGAGAATAGTGATTATGGAATTTTAATTATGATAGTTACCTTAAAAAATTCATATTTTGTGGACATAGTATTGTATACCTCTAGGCTTGATATGTGTTCGATGGACATAATATGAGAGTATTATTGTTGAAAATTACTATTATTCACTATTCAATTTGAAATATTGTTTCTTTATGTTGATTTTATGGCAGGTATAATAATACAACAAGCGTGTGATAGGACAATGATTTATTAAAAAAACAAATCATTTCAAAATTTTAATAATACACTACATACACTGTACAGGATACTTTCTTTTAATGAATTAATGTGACAGAATGAAATAATAATTATGATGAAAGTATTATTTTTAAGCAAATCAAGAATCACTGTCACTATCGATATCTGGGTAGTCTCTATTATAGGGTAGGTCCCTATAAAATCCATGGAAATAACTGGGAATAAAAGGTAAGAGAGAAATTAAGTCACTGTATTTTCATTCGGATATTGGAACAACCTTCTTTTGTGGAAGGCTGATGAAAATGTAGGCCCACATCCATTCAATTTTGAACTACTTCTTGTATTCCTTTTCAGGTCAACTGCTTGGAACTCCCCATCAAATGATGTTTTTAGGAAAATCATTTTAAGATTTTCCTGCCTCAACTGTCTGTGTACACAATTTGACATAAGCAATTTCTCATTCTCAATGGTTTTTTTTTATATATAAATGATGTGTTTTGACCCTTATACAGTGCATCAAATTGTTTAAAATCTTCTTGTTCCATGTTGTATACATGGTATTTGTTAGAACTCTGACGTACCATTTGCTGCCAGTCCCAGGGAGTGATGATTGTCAGCTTGTCAAGTTTATTTCGTTTTTTTTTTATTAAGGCATGAATGGAATTAGCCTCCATATGTGTGTGCCCTTTAAGGAGGTACTTTACGTTGACACACAATATTTGACGATATTTTTTCATAATCCAGAAAAAGCACAACACAAAGAAAATATTTTTATTTTGCCCAAAGCAATTATCGGACCAAAGTGTAATTTCGTTAACATCAGAGGTAGATATAACACCGTTGGTCCATTTTAAAAAAGCAGATGAAATTTCCTCTCCACCTCGGCCACCTTTGGACTCATCCCACATCATGCAATGTGCACTTTTATCTGACGAATCGTAGAGTGTATAATTTAGCGTTCAAAGATATGATATCATGTTCACATGGTATTAAAAACTACTGAACGTTTCTTGGGGTAAACAATACTATGTCCACATGGTATCATATCCCTTTGAGGAAAATGGACATGATATCATATTTTATTACCTTATCTTCGTTATTTTTGGGAATAGAACATAGTATTATATACCACTGTATAGAGCAAAAATTCTACATTATGGACATGGTATTAAGTCAATTTCATGAAAAATTGACATAGTATCCTTTACCTCCGGAGTACAGATTTGGAAATATTAATTTTTCTATTTGTAAATAAAAATCTGTAGACAATTTTACAATTTCAAAAGTATAAACATTTAATCATTTTAATATTGTTCTGAAGCTATTTTCTTGTGGCATTGTAAATTAATTACTATTTATAACTGGAATAAGCCACAAATTGTGGCTTATTCCCAGTTATAAATAGTAATTAATTTAATCATTTTGTTAGGTACAAAGGACGATCTATGGAATACAGTACCGCCGAAAATGGCTCAAAGAGTATTTGCAGGAATGTTAAATGAATCATTGACTATTTTGACTGTTAGATATACTCAGGTAAATATAGCAATCAATAATAACTTCGATTTTATCAAAATTCAATTCAAGTTTTTAAAATATATATGGTTTTAAAATGTTGTACCTATGATATTGCAACAAACATCATCACCATCGTCATCATCATCATCATCATCATCATCATCAAGCTTTCTGCGTGCAAAGCTAAACCTCTGCCTCCCTTAATTTCTTCCAGCCGTGTAAGTCTTAAGCTTTCTGCAGTCAATTTCCAGCGATTCTTTTGGCGTCGTCTGTCCATCATGTAAGTAGTCTACCTCTGCTCCTTCTGTTAGCTCGTGGTCTCTACTGTGTAATTTTTTGGATTCACTTCTTCTCATAGCGCCGTTTTCCTTCGAAGGTTGGCGATCCAAATAGCAATTGTGGTTTTGGAAACTGCTGCGCGAAATATTTCTGCGGATGAGCGGTCGAACCATCTCCATGTCTTTCAACTATGAGTTCTGGCGTCTTCCTACTGATCTTTTGCCCTGTACTTTTCCTTCCAGTACAACTTGAAGTAATTCATATCTTTCGCCTCTAAACACATGACCCAAATATTGCATTTTCGCTCTTTGATTATTCTTGGTAATTGTTTTTGTTTATACATTCCCAGTACCACAACATTAGTAACTCTTTGTACCCATGGAATTCTCAACATTCGTCTGTATATATACATATCAATGAATGTGTACTCTTTGCACATTTCATAGCACATGCTCATGAATGTTTTCCTTGCTTGTTCGATACTTGATAGTATTTCTTTTTTTTTTTTTGATTACACTGACGATTGATATTTGTTCCCAAATATTTTATGAAATTTAGCTGTTCTATTATTTGAAAATACTAAAGCTTTAGTTTTGGAAACATTTAGATGTAAACGTTTCGCTGTGGTGAACTACCGTATTTATTATATTTTGTAGTTCTTGTGCGTTGCGTACTATAAAGACAGTATCATCAGCATATTTTATGTTGTTCGTGCTGATTCCGTTAATCTTAATTCCGCCTTAGACCTGGTCTAATGCTTCTCTGAATATAGACACCGAATACAAATTAAACAGTAGCGGTGATAAGACGGAACCCTGTCTCACTCCTCGTCGGATTTGTATATCTTCGGATGTTGTGTGCTCTATTTTAATTGTTGCCGTTTGGTGCCAGTATAGTTCTGAGATAATTCGCAAGTCTTGTTCATCAACTCCAGGTGTTCTCAGAATTTCGATCATCTTTTGATGATTAACGCAGTCAAATGCTTTTCGATAGTCAATAAAACATGCATATACATCTACATTCATGTCTCTGCATCGTTGCGTTAACACACTTAAAGAAAAAAGAGCCTCTCGTATTCCCAACCAGTTTCGAAATCCAAATTGAGTGTCACTTATCTGGAACTCGCACTTTTGGTAAATTCGTGTGTAGATCATTCTGAGAAAAGTTTTAAGGATATGAGACATTAAGCTTAATATTCGATAATCATCGCGTTGTGAGGAATTCGATTTTTTTGGTAATGCTACGAATGTTGATTTTAGCCAGTCGGTTGGTATATTACCTGTGTCATATATCTTATTAAATAGTGCTGTTATTAAGTCTAGGCTCTTACTTTCGTTATCTGCAATTAGTTTTAGTATTTCGACATTGATATTGTCTGAACCGGTGGCTTTTCCATTTTTCTGAGATTTTACTGCGTGAATCACTTCTTCGTTGGTTATTTCTGAGCCTTTTTTCATTTATTCGATTATCTGTGGTTGGTGAAGAGCAAGGTCTATCGTCGTCAAGAAGGGTTTGTATGTATTATTTTCATCTCTCTAGTTTGTCTTCTGTACCCACAATTATTTTGTTATTATCATTTTTTTAATAATGTTGTTTGTCTCTTTTTGTGTCTATCTGTCATTTCTCTTACTTTTTTATAAATATTAAAGGTGTCTTATTTTTCCTGAAGTTGTTCGATTTCTAGGCATTTTGTTGACATCCAGTTTTCTTTCGCCTCCCTGCACTTTTTTCTAATGATTTTATTGATTCGTTTGTATTCTATTGGGCTTGTTTTATGTTTTCGTCTTACGTCCATAAGGTCCATGATCTCTTGCGTCATCTCTTGTTTTTTGTTGTGTTTTATGAACCCGATGTCTTCTTCTTCTATATTGGTTATTTTCGTTTTAATAGCAGTCCATGTCACTTCAATGTCTGTCTGTACTAAGTTTTCGATCGTTTTTATTTCTTCCTCAAGCTTGATACATATTTCTTTTTTCTGTTTAGGGTTCTTCAGTTGTGAGATGTCTATTTTTCTTGTCACTATTTTCTTTTTGACTTTTAGAAATCTTTTTAATCTAAAATCCTTTATAACTGGATTGTGATCGCTATGTATATCAGCTCCAGAGTATGTTTTCATAGATTGGATGTACTTCTTAAAGGTGTTATTGAGCAAACTGAAGTCAACTTGATTTCTAACAATTTTGTCTTTTCCGTTTGCAGGTGATTTTCAGGTGTATAGCCTTCTAGGCTAATAGCCAATTCCTTCCTGAAGAAGGAATTGGCTATTAACATATTGTTTTCTACGCAGAAGTCTATCTCCTCTATTATTCCTGGTACCTAGACCGTATGCTCCGATGTGGTCTCCTTCAGCACCACGACCAATTTTAGCGTTAAAGTCACTCATGATCATTGTTATCTTACCTTTTTTTGTCAGTCGCATTATTTCATCTATGTTGTTATAAAAAAAGCTATTATGGAAATATTCGACATTGTTAGTACTCAAAAGATTCTAGCCTATTAAGAATTCTCACTGAAAGTGAAACATGAGTAGCGATTAATATTATTATAATTAAAGACGTGACATTATCTGTTTTTTATCATGAGATCGGTTAAGGTTATAACGGAACATCATTAGGGATGTACTGGTACATGTAGAGGTTCGAACCTGTAAATATAATTCTATGAAATGAAACTTCATCGATGACATAATTTTTGTACTATAAGCACTCCCTCCTAGAAAGTATCACTCCTCTTTTAAAGAATCATTTAAGCACTCCCACGACGTTGATCAAGTAAAAATCACCATTAGCACTGGAAATAAAATCAAAAGGCAGACCTCCATGAAAACGCAGATAAACATCTTAACGATTTTAAGATGGACCTATCAAGACCTCGGTATATGCCTAGGTTTGGTGGCAATTGTGTAAAAAAGTAGATACAGTCACATTCTTTTGCTTTTCTTTTTCAAAGAAAATTTATTATAAAAAGCTATTTATTTTAATTGAATGCTTTGTACTTGTACAGATCATGACAAGGAATAAAAATATAACAATAACAAGGAATACTAAGCTCAGGTTTGTCAATGCCCTTATTTTTCCCATTGCTACATACGCAGCTGAAACATGGACACTCAAAAAAATCGATAGGAATAAGATCGAAGCCTTCAAAATGTGGGTCTATAAAAGAATTCTACGCGTGTCCTGGACAGAGTATAGAACCAACCTGTCAATTTTATAAGAGCTTAATATAAAAGACAGGCTCTTTAAAAAAAGAAAACGAGCATACCTAATTTACTTCGGCCACATAACTAGAAGAACGGTGACCATCGAACTATTGGTAGTAGAGGAATGGTCAAAAGAAGGCCGAAGACCAAGAGGAAGATGTCCAACAGGATGTGCAAACCTATTGAAAACTCTGGTAAGAAAATCACTACATGAAGCCATCTATATGGCACAGGGTTGCAGTCAATGGAGGCAGCAAGCTAATAATATTTAGATTATTCACCACGCCCTGAGAAGGGCTCAAGGAATGAGGAGGAGGACAGATCATTAATAATAAATATTATTTGTATCATATCCATTATTCTATGATTTTTCTACTTGCAAAGATTATTTGATTGTAGATTCAAATAATTCATCAGCACTATGATTTTTATTACAATAATACAATTTTAAAGGTTATTTAATTTTTAGAGCGTACCTTCTGAAATAAGAAGTCAGCTTATAGTGGTAGATATAAGCAATTTATTGGTGTGTGTTGCAAATCTTCTTCCAGCTATATGTAACAATGCCAAAGATCTCATTGGAGTCTCGTACAGTTCCAGTAGTAAAATATTAAGGGACATTCACACTAAATGTCAAGAACTATACACTTGTTTATTATTAAGAGGAGCACCAATTGATCTTCTACATAAGGTAAAGAAATACATACTTACTGCATTTTTGCCACTACCAAATTATCAAAAGACTAGGTACTACAAAACACATTTTTTATGATGTTTTAGTTATACACGTATAATCAATTGTATAATATTTTACTATATAATACTA
The DNA here is from genome assembly GCA_918026665.1 of Diabrotica balteata. Classification (NCBI taxonomy): domain Eukaryota; kingdom Metazoa; phylum Arthropoda; class Insecta; order Coleoptera; family Chrysomelidae; genus Diabrotica; species Diabrotica balteata. The sequence goes on from OU898283.1 coordinate 39,358,833, forward strand.
CAAGAATTGGGAGATGATGGTAACAAGAGTAGGGCAGGGTAGTAAACAATAAGACAAAAAACACATTTTTATTTCTGACATTGACATTTTTGAATTTGTCTACAAACTGAGTTAATCAGATCATATGATTATTTCCTCAATAAATCTGAAATAAATATTCCCTCATGAGTGAAGAAACAAAATATATAATTATTTTTCTAACCGTCTACATCTGTCTCATTGTGTACCATTGGTGGTACACAATGAGTCAAGTGGTGGTATACAATGAGTCCAGTGGTATTATTTCAATAATTTGTTAAAATAAATACATAGAGTGTAGTTTTTATTATTGAAAATAGTAATTTTACAGGTACAATAGAAAAACTGAAATGAAAGAAAATTTTAACAGATCTTAATACTGTCAAAATTTACATCAAATTTGAAATAATATGCAAGGCGCTTGTTTTTTTTATCTACATTTTTTGGTTTTGATAGAATTAATACAACTTCTGACCTTGCTACTGCAGCAATGTCTTCAACTAAAGGAAAAATAAAGCAGCCTTGAAACTCACCACTTTTTCTTAAAAATGGCACTTTAAATTCATTATCGTCTAATGTCTTGAGAACTTTAGCAACATAAAATATATTGTTTGTAAATTTCACTAATACAAAACTATCAATGGAAATTTCTGTACTAGCATCAATGCCATAATCGTCTTCCAACTGTAAATGTTCACATTCATCGCCAGAAGAATCATCGGAATTGATTAGTTCTTCACTCTCCTCGAATGAAGTGCTATCACCTCGTTTATTTTTTTTTTTTGCTTTGGTGCTGAGCCGCTTACCTTATTTAAATTGACTTATTCTATATTCGAGGAGTCATTTGTTTGGTTGTTGCTTGCAGTTTTAACTGATACAAATTAAGTGTGTTAGTTAAAATTGCACTCTATAAGTTTTCCTTGCTTCACACCTTTTTTTCTTCTCTGCTTTTGGAAATTCTTTAAACGCATGAGGAGAGGTGAAAAAACTTGTATTCGCAGATGATACTATGTTACGAGTTTTAAGACATTATCGGTTTTTCAGGTGTCCTTGATGGGGATAGTTCTTTATTTTTATGTGTCTTCGATGAGGATGATATTACTTGATTGGAAAGCACACTAGACACACATTTCTGTCGAGTCTGGTTATGGATTTGGCTGTTCAGTTTCATTTGGTCTATCAGTCAGAAAACTGCCAATGAAGTCAACTTCAGAAAAAATTTCTCTATAAAGTGGAAAAACTTCCGTTTTATTAAAACCTGACAGAATATAAGTAGGTGTTAATACTTTCATATGTGCCTTCCCTACACATTGTGCTATCTGGTATATCGAAATAGGTTTACTAGGATAGTTCAGCAACCATAAGTTTATAGGGGCATTGTAATACGCTTTAAAAGAAGAGAAAATTGAAACATCAGGAGGTTGCAGTTTGTTATTACAGTGTGTAGGCAGAGTCAGTATGATAACACCATTATCCTTTGCCAGTTGAACAACTCGATATGTTACGTGGCTCTCATGATTGTCGTTAATCAGTATGATAGGGTTTTTAATTGAACCGTTGCTAAACTTGATGAAATGTTTTATAACGTCGACAAACAGCTCGCTATTCATTCATCTACTTGGATTTGCCAAACCTAGTGTGCCAGTTGAAGCTCCTTGTGGCATATGCTCCTTATAATATTTCCTTGGAAAAACCATACCAGGAGGCACATACAATTATACACGTAGTAATAAGAATGCCCCTTTTACCGCTAGTACAACTATTCAGCTGTTTTAAACCTTTCTCTGTCACGACTTTCTTAGGTTTCTACACTGTTGTTGTACTAGTCTTATCAAGGTTATATATCCTGATATTAGACACAGCTAACGGATATCTAGAATAAACGGCATGTAAATTGTCGAAGAACTTGTTGACATTGTATGGATTAAATTATGTTAATCTTGATAAACTGCTACCCTCTGGTTGACGTATACTGAGGTTCCCACGCCTATTTAAAAATGGACAGAACCGTTGAAGTCTAACTATTTTATCTTTGGTCCAATTCGCTGAAACTGGAATATTGTTTTTAATTGCCATATCATATCCTACCTTTCGTGCTTAAATTGGTTGTTAATCCGTAGCTCATTTTTCAGTCACACAAAGAAATTTCCTGTTTCCCTGAAAACACATATCGTACAGCGTAATTGGGTTTAGCTATAATATCTTCTGCCAAGTTTACTGCATTCATGCAATATATCATGCAGCATATGGGCACTACTGTACCAGATCTGTCTAATCGAATTGAAAATATAAAACATGTGGACTAATGAAAATTGACATGGGATGAGCAGCACCACGAAATATATACGATTTGATTCGATTATTTTAAACGCTTGCTTTTCTGTGCTTGCATTGGAGTATACGGCCCAGAAAATAACAACAAGGGAAGCGTTTTACGACCAATTACAACAGTAATAGTAGATCAAGTCAGAGGAAAGATGATAATATTGGCGGATTTTAACGCTCGAATAAGCAATCAAGTAATACCCGGCATTAAACAAAAACCTAACGAGAATGTTAAGAATAAAAATGGAGAACTGAGATCAACTTCTGCACGAATAACGAACTAAGAATAAACAACACATTTTTGACTACAAAGACCAACACAAATATATATTTAATACTTTACTTTACTTTATCGTGTCAGGACATGTCATTCATAAAATTTCGGCCCAGTATCGGGCTGCGTCGGTTCCATCTTTGTTGACGAGCTACAAATCTTCAAGGGTACATCGATGACGACAGTTTCTGCATGTAAGAAGATGTTCAATATTCTGTGTTTCTCCACAGTCACAGTTCACATCATCTTGGTCTATTTTTTCCCATTTTGCCATGTTTGATTTTACTGTAGCAACCCCCATTCTTATCCTATTCAAGGTTTTCCACGTTTTAAAATCTAGGGTCTGGCCGGTCCATTGAACCTGAGGAAGTGGAAAATACTCAGGCGGTTCATCCTGCTCTGTTCCAGAAACACATTCAGAAGGAAACATGGCTAGACTACTTTTGATCCCTATTTGCTAAAGGTGACGATAATGCACCACCAACACCAGAGGTGACGACAAACGAAGAAATAAATATTGAGGAGAAAGAGGTAAAGGAAGCATTAAGGAAATTAAAAATAGAAAATCACCAGGAGAGGATAGATTACCGAACGAACTACTAACTGATTAAGGACCAGATCTAACCAAACAGCTATCAAAACTAATCCAAGAAATAATAGAACAAAACAAAATTCCTCAAGAATGGAGATCAATCATACTAATACCTCTCTTCAAAAAGTACGACAAATCGGACCCGAAAATTTGCAGAGGAATTAATTTATTAAACACAACACTAATATTAGTCGGTCAGGTAGGTAGGTAGGTAACAGATAGCCAAGCGGGCTGGGCGGATTCTCATTCGCTTTACTGCGAGTGGTTCAGCGGATGTGAGTTCGATCTCCAGCTCGGTGTGAGAAAACAAAAAGGCTAACGCAGCAGTTTAAAATTCTAAATGAATCTGCGGCTTAGACTAGAATATGCTGGTGTCAGATCGGTCTATAGTGGAGCAGTACGGCCAGAGATAAGGGCTTGCGTCTCGGTGATACTCCTCCATAGATTCCTACCGGAAGGGCGTGTGCCACCTAAATATCAGGTGTATATATTATATAACACTACTATTATATATAACAACCAAAGTGATAATAAATAAATTGAATGAAATGATAACACTAGCAGAAAAACAACAAACTTTTAGGTTGGGAAGATCATGTACCGATTCTATATTTATAATGAAGCAACAGCAAGAGAAATAATTAGAATACAACAAACCGGTATATCTATGTTTCGTGGACCTTACAAAGGCATTTAACCAAGTCAAATTAAAAGACGTTATCCACTTACTGTACGCAAGAGAGATACCTCTAGGAATAATCAAAACGATCGAAAATATCTACCAAAACAACACAATAAAAGTAAAAGTAGAAGAAGAACTAACCGACCCTATTGAAGCTGGCAATGGGATAAGAGAGGGAGATTCCCTGAGTCCTCTATTGTTCAACCTCGATTATGGATGAAATAATGAAAAGAGTAAGAACTAAAAAGGGATACCAAATGGGAGAAAAACAACTTAAAATAATCTACTATGCAGACGACGCAATACTACTCTTTCAAAGTGAAGATTTAACATGTTAATTTCCCAAAAAAGATAACATACATGGTTACAACAGCAAATTTACTAAGATGTAAATTGGAGCTGAAAGATCAGATAATAGAATAAGTTATGGAGTTTAAATATCTAGGCATCACATTATCTAGCTACAGAAAGCTCGAAACCGAATTGAAAGATCAAGTAATAGAGCAAACAGAGCCGCATCTACCTAAATGAAACAATATGGAGAAATAAAAATATCGGGAAAGAAACGAAAGGCAGAATTTACAAAACAGTCATCAGAACAATAATGACATGCGTGGCAGAAACGAGACCTGACACAGAGAGGACAAAAGGATGTTAGAGACAGCAGAGATAAAAATAGTCAAAAAATTGATGGTAATACACTTTAAGGACAGAGCTAGAAGTACAGATATACGACATAGATGCAAGGTGGAGAACATCAAGAACTGGGTAAGAAATAGAAGAGTAGAATAGAACGATCATATAAGCCGAATGACAGCAAATAGAGTAGTAAAGACTGCAAGCGACGGTTTCCCAATAGAGATTAGTAGTTAGTTAGGTTAGGTAGTTAGGTTAGTTAGGTTAGGTAGTAAGACGATCATGGAAGACGACGAAAACGATGGAACGACAACTTACTGGAGGCACATTAAAAACAGACAGAGTCATGTCTATATAAAAAAGAAGAAGCTTTCTCTGTGAATATTATCTGCGTATTACGCCTCTCTTAATAATATGGTCAAATTATATACCTACAACGTATCATTCACTTTGATGACACAAAGATAAAAAATGTACGTAAATTCTTAGTTTTTGAGTATTTCCAATAAAAAAGGGAGGAAAATACTATTTAAAAATGCTAATAAAAAATAATATGTATTTACTTTTGAATAAAATAAACCAATAATGAAAATTTTAACAACTAGTTTTTATATATTATTTTTCTTCATAGGTGTTCCGAAGGGGTTTAGACGTAGTAGAAATGTTTAAATCAAGATCTGCTGGAGTTGCTCCATGGATAACATTCGCTTTACCAAATTTGTTTGACGACAAGCTAAAACCAGGTTCTAAAACAAATAATAATCCAGATACAGATATTGCATTGGAGCTTGTGGTAATGTTAGCTCAGCCACAACCAAACTGGGCTTTATTATTAAAAGTAAGGATAATTTCTAATTTTACATAAAAAATATCTATAGAATTCACTGAACTTGACGGAAATTCGAAGTAACAAATTAAATAAACATAAAAATGTTAATATAAGCACATGCTCAATAATACAATGTTCTTAATACGTACTGTATTCATTTGAAACCTTAACGTTTGATGATTTATATTGTGCTATTTTTACTAAACTGAGATCTCTCATTTAATTTACGTGTTTATTCAACTTAGTTTCTGTCTAGTATCTATCCTCTTATGTGATCCACTATGTTACACATTTGTCTAAGATCAATATTTTTAAGTGTTTAAAATTTCCTTCTAAAATATAAGAATTCCTGCAAATCACCTTCATTCTCTGCTATAAGTATTGCATAATATGCATAATATATAATCCATATAATCAATAATGTTAAACACGTTCTCTATGACTAGATTCTTCTTCTTCTTCAAGTGCCATCTTCGTTCCGAAGGTTGGCGATCATCAGGGCTATACGTATTTTCGAAACTGCTGATCCGAAACAATTCGTTGTTGCTACAGCTATACCATTCCCGTAGATTCTTTAGCCAGGAGTTTAGTCTTCTTCCTATGGACCTTTTTCCTGCTATTTTCCCTTGCATAATTATTCGAAGCAGTTCATATCTTTCGCCTCTTGTAATGTGTCTCAAGTATTGCAGTTTTCGTTTTTTGATCGTAAATATGACTTCCTTTTCTTTATTCATTCTTCTCAAGACCTCGACATTTATGACTCTCTCGGTCCATGATATTCTCAGGATTCTGCGATACATCCACAGTTCAAATGCCTCTAATTTTTTGATATCAATCTTTTTCAACGTCCATGACTCCATTCCGTAGAACAGCACAGAAAGTACGTAACATCTCATCAGGCGAAGTTTCATTTCAAGGCTCAAATCTCTTTCGCAGAATACTCTCATCATTTTAGTGAATATGGATCTGGCTTTTTCTATTCTTATTTTGATTTCTGCTAGCTATCGTTGTCTTCATTTATAAAAGTGCCTAAATATTTGTATTTGCTAACTCGATCGATAATTTCATTGTGTAAATATAAATTTTGGACGTTTTGTGTTGATTTCGATATTACCATAAATTTAGTTTTCTTTATGTTCAAAGATAGTCCATATTCTTCGCTGCAGTCTGCTATCTTATTCACCAATGTCTGTAGCTCTTCAAGTGTTTCTGCGATCAGAACGGTGTCGTCGGCAAATCTCAGATTGTTTAATCTAACACCATTTATATACCTACGGATTGCTCAGAGAGTGTTCTATTCATTACGTCTTCGGAATAAAGATTAAACAGAGTTGGTGACAGTATACACCCTTATCTTACAGCTCGCTTTATTTCAATTTCTTCAGTGGTATTATTCTCAACTCTCACTACTGCTTTCTGATTGTAGTACATATTTGCTATTAGTCGAATATCTCGTTTATCTAAATTTTTTTCTGTCAGGAGTCTGATTAGGTGATCATGCCGCACTTTATCAAAGGCCTTGTTGTAATCTATGAAACACATGAATACATCTTGATTTATGTCAAGACATCTTTGAGACATAACGTTCAGTGCAAACAACTCCTCTCTTGTTCCGAGTCCATTTCGGAATCCAAACTGGGTATTATTGATGTCCATTTCCAGTTTTCTGTGTACTCTAGAGTGTATAATTTTCAGGAATATTTTCAGTACATGTCTCATCAGACTGATTGTACGGTAATCACTACATTGTTTGGCATTTATCTTTTTTGGTATAATAACAAAGGTGGATAAAAGCCATTCTTGTGGTATTTTTCCTGATGTATAAATGCTATTGAAAAGTTCAACCAAAATGTGAATCGAGTCTTTTTCTATTAGTTTAAAGATTTCCGTTGGTAAAACAAAATGACGGTATTATATTTTGATTTGATACAGAGCAGCAACAAGACACATATACGTATTTCGATCTCTTTAGATCTCCTCAGTACGGTATAGCTACTACTCCATATCAAACCAAAATATTTTCCCGTCGTAGATTATAGTTATTAAAAATAACTATTTACGGACGTAACTAAGCCATCTAAGAACAAAAAGAGAAATCATACGATTTCTACCTGACGAAATCGAATTCAAATATAAGCCGCCGTGCTCCCTTAAACTTGCGAAGCAAACAGCTTGATGAATGACTCGGCAAGGAGTCTAAAAATTGCACTCCAAATGCCGTTCACCATGGCCTTTATTCGTAGTGAATTCGATTTCTGGTACTCCAAATGAAGTAAATAAATAAAACAAAATGACGGTATTAGATTTTGATTTGATACAGAGCAGCAATTTTTAGACTCCCTTGCCGAGTCATTCATCAAGCTGTTTGCTTCGCTGGTTTTAGGGAGCACGGCGGCTTATATTTGAATTCGATTTCGCCAGGTAGAAATCGTATGATTTCTCTTTTTATTTCCGTTGGTATTCCATTTGGACCTGGAGCTTTACCATTTTTCATTCTTTTTAGTGCGTACATTACTTCCTCTTCCGTTATTTCTGGACCTTCGTCTCCTTGTATGTTACTTAGCTCAGATTGTTATCTATCATCTGCAAAGAGTTCTTCAATATAGTTTTATCATGTCTTCAACTGTTCTTCTAGTTCTGTTATTATGTTTCTGTTGACATTATACAGGGTATTTGGCTGCTTACGTTTTTGTATACCTGCAAGTTCTTTTACTTTTTTATGTACATTAAAAATATCATGTTTTGCCTGCAATTGCTCTATTTCTTCACATTTTCTTTTATAAAAATCTTCTTTTGCTATTCTGATTTCTATTTTGATTTCTTTCTGTATTTGTTTATACCTTTGTTCTTTTTTTTCTTTCATTATTCTCCGATTGTCCATGAGAAGAAGGATCTTATCAGTCATCCACCTTTTCTTTATTTTTGGTTTTTCTTTAGTCAGAATTTTCTTCGCAGGACCTGTTATCGCCATTTTTACGTTTTGCCATTTTTTATCTATGTTGTTCGTTGGCTGAGATGTTTCTTTTTCATGAAGTATTTTCAAATTATTATTAATACATTTTTGCAGTTTATATGACTAGATAAACAACTCCTATCTAAAATGGCATATAGAGCCTCATTCGAAACTGTCCTATTATGCGCTGGATATACTGCGAAGTCTACATCAGCTTAGCGTATTTCGCAGTGTTCAGTACACCACACAGGGTAGCACACCGACTGAAAAACTCCATATTTCGGTTCGCCTTCTCTACTGTCTTTTGGATGTGTCCTTCCGACAACCAGACTCCCAGATACTTAATTGATTTAACCGCTGTAATCTCCATACTTTCCACTATAAAGCGAAGAGAGGATTTTTCCCGGGTCCCTTTGCGAACTAACACCTCAGTTTTCTGAGGCGCTAGCTGTAGACCGTTCTATAAAAGAAACATATTAAGTACGAATTTGTGACGTCACATATAAGTCCGCTAATCTAATAAAAGGCTAGGACCACACGTTAAGTGAAAAAATAGTTTGTCCAGGACGATAACTCCTAGCGCCACCTAGGAAAGTAATCTGAACTACCAACTGGCATTTCAACCTACTGAGTATTAATCAATCGTATGTTATTCTTCAAACGATAAGATTGATATATTTCTAATTCATTTGACAAATTAATTATTCAAATATCCTTTCTTTGAAATTTCTTCGCAAAATTACCAAAAGTATTGTTTACTGTAATTTTTAGGTAAGATTTAAGACTTTAGATTGAGATAATAACCGAATTCTAAATTTAATATAAGCTCCGCATAAAACTAGTTCTTAGGTGTTAAAAAGCAACAAAACAATTACAGTTTTACATATAATGTAAATCTAAGTGATTTTTCTCATCGCAAGTATAAAATCTGTGAGTAGGTGAGAAGTAGGTACAGTGAGACGGTCGGAATACTGAGACCATCTTGGTAGATCTTGCACGTTCGGTATTATCCGGTAGAACTAAACGTACATGTCTACTACCACCGTGAAGTAAAGCAAACAAGAAACTGTTTAGATTCAACAAAAAATGTTTTACTTATCGCTGGTCATTCAAAAGAAGTGTGTAAATGTACCTTATCTATGTATGTGGCCAGTGTTTTCACGGAAATTAAGTTTTTTAGACAATGTAAGTTATTTTAACTGAAAAGTTAACCATTTTACAAGACAATTAAATTAAAACAAACGATTTTTGTATACATTTTATTAGTTTTTTTAATCGACTTTTAACGAATTTTTATGGAACATTAAGACAACACAGCAAATGGAACAGTGAGATGCGTCTCACTGTTTCTTTACTATCTCACTGTTCCGTTATAGTTGTATAAGCCAAATCATTTGCAAAATTATTTTTCTTACAGAAAGAAAGTGCCTGGGAAAAGTAAAACAAATCGAAAAATACGAAGATTCTTTGAAGATTTGATGAGACAGGCTATTGAATTATTACAGGGTGGCACCTCTATACGGCAAGCAACACGAATGGCAGGATAATCTTTCCAAACAATCCACAAATATGTAAAAAAAACATCAACAAGTCCGTTTATGTCCTAATTTCAAAATAAAATAAATGTTTACTATCAACCAGGAGACCGACTTGTTTTATGGTCTATCAAGAGATGATACCCGAAAACTGTCATATGAAGCCACATCTACAATAATATAGTGGTTCCAGCAAACTGGCATACATGCATACGTCAAAAATTGCTTCGCTTGCCAGGATGAAAGGATTTCAGAAACGTTATTCCAATAATTTATCCCTCCGGACCCCAGAAGGTTGTAGTCTTGCAAGGGCAACCGGTTTTAATAAATTTAACGTTGAAATGTTTTTCAGTAAACTTAGCTGCTGCTGAATACCGTACTGATATCACGAAAACTTTTGTTAGCCCAACAGTTTTTAAGGGTTATCCTAAAGCTCAGATAGGAAAATTTGGGGAAGGCAACAAAAAACGCATCGGAAAGACGATACTACGAATATCCCAAAAAAATGGAATTGTTTAAATCTAACGAAAAAACACCAAAACAGAAAAAACTAACTAGGCGCCTATTAGATAGTGATTCTAATGAGCAAGTTGAAAATGAGATGGAATTACAAGATCCCAGCGGAGGAGAGGATTTTATTCGTGAAGATCCCGAACCAATTAGTTTAGAAGATCTTGATAGTTGTCCCAATCATTGGAATTATGTGCTTGTTGAATTTAACTCTAAATAGAAGATATACTATGTAGGTAAAGTCTTGTCTCAAATAAAAGAAGATGATTTTGAAATATTGTTTTTAAGAAATAGCTCTAAATGGGAAAACAGGTTTTTTTCTGTTGTCCCAGATGTCTCACATGTATTAAAATGAGACATTAAAATGATTTTGTCGCCCCCTATAATTAAAGGGTTAACTAAGCTCCAAAGTTCGCTTTTATAATTTGAATTACTCTTTGACAGTCTTAACGTAAAATAATGTTAATTGTTGCATCTCAGTGTTCCCACATTGAAAGGAACAGTAAGACAATTAATAAAATGTTAAATCAAAAACTACACAAGAAAGCCTTTAAATTAGTATTTTCACCACCAGAGAAAACCCAGTACCTTCTGCTCGATTACATATACAGGCAAAATATCAACTAAAATAGCCAAATACATAAAAAAAGAAAGGAATAACATCAGCTTTTCGAACAAATAACAACCTAGGCAAATATATCGAAAACAACAAGAGCTAAAATAAAAAACACTTACACAGTGGTATGTAAAAACTTAAATGTGGCGACTGTCCAAAAACTTACATTGGTCAAACGGTAGAAACTTTAATAAACGAATAACAGAACATAAAAGGGCTTTCAATAATAGAAAAACAGATTCTACATAAGCACTTCACCTTCTAGAATCACAATCATTCTTTTAATGGCGAATTTAAAATTCTTCACATTCAAAATAAAGGCCTTAAACTATCCTTGTTAGAATCTATGGAAACAACAAATTAAAAAAACATAGATATAATTCTGAATGACCAACTTGAGACAAACAGTTCTCCCCTCCTCAACCTATTTCATTAGAGACTATAAACTGTAAACGCATGCCAAAAATAGATCACTTGAGAAAGGCAATCAGCCGAAACAGCTGTAGTGATAAGTTAAAATAAATTTTGTGGAAGTTTGAAAACAAAGTTTTCAGTGTAATTTTTAGTTTTAATATTTTTGAGGTGTTAACTTTAATTTTTATCAAAAAACGACATGATTTTTCATTATTGTTTATATTCCAAATAATACACAATATAAGTTTAAAGTATCATTTAGTAAGAAATTTATTTTCATTGAAAGTTCTGTAACTTTCACTAAAAGTATTGCGTCTCAGTGTTCCTATCACTCCCCTACTAATATTGATTTATTCCAAATAATCAACATTTAAGTTAAATCCACGTAAACAAGAATCAATTTTTGGTTATAAAACAACAACTTTTTACGGCTACCGTGTTTATCAGTTCTGGTATCCAAGGGTCAGGACCGGACTAAATTTTTAAAAATTCAGTTGGTGATTCAATGCATCCCAAAATATTCTTTTCCCGTTTAGAATGACAAGCAAAACTTCAGTTAACAATTTTCTACAAATTAACTAATATGAATTAAACTGATATCAAATGTTTGTTCTTTTTTCCCACATTCAATTTTTGCAAATGCACTTTCCAATTTGGGATTGAACTTGGTAAGTCCAAACATCTTTACTTCAAGTCCTAATTATCAACACATTTTCAGTTTCAGAAGGAAAACTTTTATTTCTTCCCCAGTCTTATCAATACCTGACTCAATATTTGTAAATTATGTAATGACATCATATCGTATATTTCTTGTAATGGAGATGGATATATGTACTAATTACATGCAAGCGGGATATTCCGCTGTGTCTGATCCAATAAACAATAAATGCATTTCCCTTACGCAAATCATATCTTCCTCTGCTCCTGCACTATCGACTAAACCGGATATTCATATTTTATCATCTACATATGTTATAAAAAGCACTTATTCTCAACAAATGTCACACGATCCTCCTTTAAACAAACGAAATCGTTCTGAAAACATAATCCCCTCCCCCCATTAAATGATGATACCACAGTAAATAACCCCTTTCCAGACCCAAAATTAAAAAAGCCAAAGTCTTCAATCACATGTATAGAAACCATTAAAGAAACGGACGATATAAAAAATTCAGTTAGACGAATATATGAAGATACTTCAGTAACTCATTCAATATAAATTGAAACATTAGTAAATATAGTGGAAAATGCTTGTGGTACCCCTGACCCAGTACGCTTAATAAAAACTTACAGGTGATCTAGACAGCCTAAGATATATTATGATGGCTTTCTTAATTATTCAGTGGAAGCTATGAGTGTATTACATACGTCTAGAGATGTTCCAACAAATGGTAAAAAAACTTACACCATTCATACTTAGTGTAAAGGAAAACTCATTTTAAAAATAGTAAAGTTCATAATTTAAAGAATTTCACCTGTACATATAAAAATAGAGGAAATGTAGACTATGCAAATAGTGGCGTAGCGATCTTCATCATTCATCCATCGACGCAGAAATTCTTCAAATCAATACACAACTTGAAGTGGTGGCAATTACTAACAAAGGGCCTATAAAAATGAACATAATGTAATAGATTCTAACGACCTACAGAAAATCCCAAGCAATAAAATAAAATAAATCTCAGATTTAATAACACAAATTCCTTCACCTGTCTAATTCTTGGAGATTTTAATGCACATAATTACATATGTTGACAAAAAAAATTGTTCAATAGGTCGTAGAATCGAAATAATGTTGGACAAGTTTCACTTAAGCCTACTAAATGATGAAAGAAATGCTCATTTTGACATTTCAACTGGTAAATCCTCTACTAGAGACCTTTCATACGTGATCCAGCATTGTAAGCTAGCTTACCTTGGGATGTATTTTCTGATTTTAATAATAGTGATCACTTTCAGATTCTTCTTCTTCTTTTTATATGGACATGACTATCTGTTTGTCAATGTGCCTCTAGTAAGTTGCCAATCTATCGTTTTCGTGGTCTTCTTACTGATCTTCTTCCTATTGGGGAAACGTGTCTTGCCGTCTTTACTACTTTATTTATTGTCATTCGGTTTATATGATCGTTCCATTCTACTCTTCTATTTCTTACCCAGTTTTTGATGTTCTTCACCTTGTATCTATGTCGTATATCTGTACTTCTAACTCTGTCCCATAGTGTCTTACTATCAATTTTTCTAAGTGTTTTCATCTCTGCTGTCTCTAACATCCTTTTTGTCCTCTCTGTGTCAGGTCTTGTTTCTGCCCCGTATGTCATTATTGGTCTGAAGACTGTTTTGTAAATTTTGCTTTTCGTTTGTTTTCCGATATTTTTATTTCTCCATATTGTTTCATTTAGGCAGACTGCGGCTCTGTTTTCCTCTATTCACTTGATCTTCCACTTCGGTTTCTAGTTTTCCGTAGCTATACTACGTTCCACGTTTAGAACATTGCGGAGATAGGGCCATGTATTTCTTATGGACGATAGCAACGCGGCGTTGCCACGACACTCACAAGCACAATTTAGGGTTGTATAATTTGTATTTTTGTTTCCACAAACATGAATTAAATTAATATTTTTTAACGTAATTGACCAAAAGTGCCCATTCGAAACAAGAGATGAAAAGTAGGGAAAATGATTTTAATTAGATAAATAGTATTTACAAAAGATAATTTTATTTTATCTTATTTTAATTATAGTAACGACAGTGTATTTGTTTTTCGGTGAGAATACGATATGCCATGAATCATAGAAATCAGTAGAAAATATTGACCGCTTGGAATGCGTATATCTAATTACTAATTGCAACTTAAAATAATACGATGTGCGTATGTCAGCTATTTTATGTCGTTCTCTGACTACATAATGATAATAAGGCTTTTATTTAGTAGTTATTCTGACTTTACAGTTAAATGTTAATTGAAAATGAAAATTCAAAAATTAAGCAAAGGGAATATCTTTGACATCCGTGCAAAAGAGAGTGTCTGAGAGTTTTGGCAACACTGATCTCCATAAGCGTAAATGTTATTTTCTTAACTTGAAACAAAGAATAGATAATGTGCTGCCTAGATATTTAAACTCCATCACTTATTCTATTATCTAACATTTCAGCTCCAATTTATATCTTAGTAAATTTGCTGTTGTAACCATGCATTTTGTCTTTTTTGGGTAAATTAACATGTTAAATCTTCACTTTGAAAAAATAGTTTTGCGTCGTCTGCATAGCAGATTATTTTTAATTTAAGTTTTTTTTTCTCCCATTTGGTATCCCTTTTTAGTTCTTACTTTTTTCATTATTTCATCCATAATCAGGTTGAACAATAGAGGACTCAGGGATTCTCCCTGTCATATATCATTGCTAGCTTCAATGGGTCGGTTAGTTCTTCTTCTACTTTTATTGTTTTGTTTTGGTAGATATTTTCGATAGTTTTGATTATTCCTAGATGTATCTCTTTTGCATACAGTAAGTGGGTAACGTCTTTTAATTTGACCCGGTCAAATGCCTTTGTAAGGTCCACGAAGCATAGATATGCCGGTTTGTTGTATTCTATTGATTTCTCTTGGACTTGCCTTATTATAAATATAGCGTCGGTTCATGATTTTCCCGACTTAAACCTTGTTCTTCTGCTAGTGTCATAATTTCATTCAATTTATTTGTTATCACTTTGGTTGTTAATTTTAGTATTGTGTTTAATAAATTAATTCTTAATTGTGTTTAATAATAAATTACTTAATTCCTCTGTAATTTTCCGAGAGGTATTAGGATGCTTGATCTCCATTCTTGAGGAATTCTGTTTTTTTCTATTATTTTTTGGATTAATTTTAATAGTTGTTTGGTCAGATCTGATCCTCCGTACTTTAGGAGTTTGTTCGGTATTTTGTCCTCTTCCGGTGATTTTCTATTTTTTAATTTCCTGAATGCTCCCTTTACCTCTTCCTCCTCAATAAGTATTTCTTCGTTTGTCGTTACCTTCTGGTGTTGTATACAATACTCTTTTAAAAAATTTATTTAAAATCCCTTATGAAAGGTATATAATTAAAACACCCAATAAGGCTACATCACAAAACGTTTGGGAATCTATAATCCATCATCAGTGAGTCCTAAAAGTATATTACCACTTTAATTAAGGAAAACATGAAATTTAAAATTTTTGACCAAGGTTAATAAAAATGGTGATAATACTTACTAGGTGTACATGTTTTTAGCCACTAAATATGTGGGTAAAAACCCGTTAAATGTTATTAATTTAAATTTAAGTTACATTATTGGATCTTATATGTTATGATAAATAGTAAAATACACAGAATATCAAATATACCAAACGAAAACAGAACCATTAACGAATGCTGGTTTGCCATTCAAAACTCGATTTTAGAGAACGTACAAGAGTCTTTGAAAACACCTACCATGTTGGCAAAAAATTAGTGGATGACACAAGAAATTTTAGATCTGATGGAAGTTCGACTTCTTCTTCTTAAGTTCCATCTTCTAACGAAGGTTGGATATCAACATGGCAATTCTTACTTTACTTACAGCAGCTCTAAATAGTTGGCTAGAGCTCAGACTAAACCATTCCCTTAGATTTCGTAGCCAGGAGGTTCGTCTTCTTCCTACATCTCTTTTACCTTTTATTTTGCCCTCTATAATCAAACGTAGTAGCCCATAACGAGGACCTCTTAATATATGACCGAAATATTCAAGTTTCCGCCTCTTAATTGTCTGTAGGGGAGAATGGGTTACAGTGAACCACTTTTTATTTGGAGTGGTGTAACTCAGGAAAAAATATGCATATATGTCTGAAATTTGGATGATGAATGCTATAAGGTACGAACTTCTGCTCTCATAAGTGAAACATGATATAACCAGATGTTTGGTACTAGTTAAAATATATATTTTTCAAAGCGTCACTTGGTTCAGTGTGCCCCCGTCCTTGTGAACAGTGAACCAGGCTATGGGTAACAATGAACCAAATGGTGGTACAGAGAATCAGCAGGTTTCTTGGAGAAAAGAAAACGCATGATATAGCAAAACCTTTGATAACTCACTACTAGTACAAACTAGCGTATATCTATTTGAGTAAAATTTAATTTGAATGAATAGAATGACTGTTGTCGTTTAGTATTCCCACAAATAGTTGGTTTTGGTAATATCAATTTTACGTCTGACAGTGCAACCGGAGATACGTCTAAAACGTCTGGCAAACGGAATGTGTTTTCCATTTTATAGTTTCTTCTTAAAAAACTTACTTCTACTTCTTGTTCCTTGGCCTCTTGTAATACCTTAGCAACGTAATAGACTTTACCATTCTTCCCATTGAATTCAACCAACACATAGTCTCCTTCACTGGGTAATTTTTCTAATGGATTAAAAGAGTCGGAGGTCATAATATTCTCCTCATCACCGCTTTCATAATAGTCTTCTACCTCAGAATGAACACTGAACGTATCTTCTTCATCTGTTGTATCTTCTGGTTCTTGAAACACTTTTTTCTTTATGGGATGCGCTTTCTTCTTTCTCTGCTTTTCTGCTTCGCGCTCCTCAATTTCCATTTTTTCTGGGGTGTCCGTGGCTATCATAGATTTACCCTTTCGTCTTGGTTTTCTGGTATTTTTTCTCGGCCCAGCCTTTGGCAGCCCTCGAAATTGATCCGGAGTTACAAATTCCAAAGATATTTCAGCCTCAGAGTCAGGAGTTCTACTTCTACTATGTTCGGCTCCGACTGCCAGTGGATTTTCTGAATTGAAGATTTGGCCATCTGGAGTATTCCCATTATTTTCAGTAATGGGCCTGTTAGTAACTTCACTTGGCAAGAAGTCTATGTCGGTAAAAACATTTCTATCGTACGGGAAGATGCCGGTATTCTTAAAGGAACTACAAATATTTGACGGAGTCATTGCCTTCATATGTGCATCCCCAACGCAAGCAGCTACCTCATAAATTGTTAGAGGTTTTCCTGGATTCCGCATCATCCAACTGTCTACAGCTGCATTGTAAGCAGTTTTGAAAGGTTTATAAAGGCAAACGTCTAAGGGTTGCATCTTTCCGGTAGAATGAGGCGGAACTGTTAATATTGTCACACCATTTTCCTTTGCCAATTCAATGGCTTTTATGCAAATATGAGCTTCAAAGTTGTCCATTATCAGTAAGCTGGGGTTTTCTTTGCTAGTGTTTGAGAATTTAATAAAGTGTTCCATCGTGTCTACAAATAGTGTGCTATTCATCCACCCAGACTGTGTCGCCAATCCTAACGTTCCGGTGGGAGCCCCATTTGTCATGTGATGCTTAAAATGGACACGAGGAAAAATCATGACTGGTGGTAAAAAATTGCCGGAAGCATTGACGATACAACAGGTTGTTACTAATGTTCCCTTTTCACCACTAGTGACTTTGCTGACCTGTTTTTGTCCTTTCGCTGCGAGCACCTTTTGAGATTTTTGCACGGTCAGGGAACTAGTTTCGTCAAGATTATATATCCTAGTCCCATCAGCAAATTCGGGCTTACGTAACATAACTTCTTGTAACTTATCATAAAATATGTTCACATTATGTCGGTTAAATGACGTAGCTCGGGACAGGCTACATCCTTCAGGTGTCCTAAGGCTTAACCGGGATGTCGCTTTCTAAAATTGTATAGCCATTCCATGCCAGCAAGCTTTCGATCATTCCATTTTTCAGGAATTTTGACGTTGTTGACTATTGCCATTTCGTAGGCCAGCTGGCGACATTCCAGCAGTGTTAACCCGTAAAACATTTGGCTACATTTTACAATATAATTGGCCAGTGCTTCTTCCTGGATGGCTGTGAAAATTTTATTCACTTCATAATTAGGAGTTAGCCGTATTGGTTCATCTGTATTTTTAAATTTTTGCCAATATCTTCTAACAGTCGGATAAGGAATCCCTTTAAGTTTTGCCACACTTCTTATGCTTTGATTTTCTCTCGATATGAGGTCTAAAGCACTTCGCATCTGCTCTTCACTGTGCATGCCAATGTTTGTTTTTCTAACTCGGTTGCGTGGCATTTTGAATCTGAAACAATAAATAAACGTAATCATAAACCAAATTATGATTAATGAAATTAAATGCATACATTCTAAGGGCCGGTTGTTCGAACGCTATTCAAAAATGATCATTACCAAATATTTAATTACTGTCACCAACTGTCAATGTCAATTTTTATTGGGTTGCTGAAAACATAATCGATTACCATTATGAAATTAGTTAATCAATTATGTTAATAATTGTTATGTTAATTGATTCACTAATCTCATAATTGTACTCAATTTATTATGTTTTCAGCAACCCAATTAAAGTTGACATTGACAGTTGGTGACAGTAATTAAATATTTGATAATAATCATTGTTGATTAGCGTTCGAACAACCGGCCTTGTATAACATTTGCACAGTAAACCATTATGGGTTACAGTGAACCAGGTTCAGTGTAACCCATTCGTCAATGGTTCGCTGTTACCCACCGCCACCTATTTAACTAAAAAATTTATTTAAACAAAAATAAACTACATTGATTTGAAAGACAAGATAAACAGTATGTACAAAGACCTATTAAGTAGCTTGGAACTATAATTGATCTGAATTTACCGCCAGGCTTGGAACAAAACAAATAAATACAACAATGTGAAAAAAAGCATTCGACTTACCGTTCAGCAGATATCGAAATAAACATCTACACACTATGTTAGCTTGATGCGAACTAAAGTAGTAAGGTGTCGCGTAAAACCAGCAGATATTTGAAGAATAGAGTTGGGCGATAAAGTGCATAGGCAAAGAGTGGGGGCTGCTGGTTCACTGTGTAACATGGTTCACTGTGACCCAAGTTCCCCTACAATTTCTTTCCTCTTATTAACCCTATCAAGGACTTCAATATTGGTAATTTTGTTTACCCATGCTATTCGTAGCATCCTTCGATAACACCAACGCTCAAAAGCTTCCAATTTCTTAATCTCCAGTTGTTTCAATGTCCATGCCTCAGATCCGTAGAGCAAGGTTGTAAAAATGTAGCAGCGCAATAACCTTATCCGACGGAAGTTCGACGGCAACACAAAAATAGAAATATTATCGAATATCGTGAAATTAATAGACGCATAAAGAGAAAAATTAAGCTAGCCAAAGAATCCTGGCTTGAGAATTTATGTAAAGAAATAGAAGACCTCCAAAAAAAGCATGACAGCTTCAACCTGCATAAGAAACTTAAATATACTGCCGGAATTAGAAAACAGAAAAATGCTCACATACTTAAAAGCGCGGACGGAAAAATTTGTGATCACGAACAACAGTGCAAAGAATGGGAGAGATACATCACTGACCTTTTTGACGATGCTTCTAGAGAAAATGCTCCAAATACTGCCTGTGACAACCAGTTGGACAGAGGTCCCAATATACTGAATTCGGAAGTCGAAAAGGCAATACAGCAAGCCAAAAACAATAAAGCACTTGGACCAGATCAAATCCCTGCCGAACTACTTAAACTTTTGGATGGGAAAGCATTGCCTGCTTAACCACTTTCTTCAACAAAATTTACAACGAAGGAAAAATACCAGATGATTGGTTAGATTCACTGTTCATAACATTACCAAAGAAAAGCAGGCCCACCAAATGCAGCGATTTTAGACTAATCAATTTGATGAGTCACACACTGAAGATACTCTTACGAATTATACAAAACCGAGTATTCCTTCTATGCGAAAGTAAGATGGGTGATAAGCAATTTGGATTTAGAAACGGTCTAGGAACTAGAGAGGCACTATTCTGTATGCGCGTTCTATTACAAAAAAGTTGTGAATTCCGAAAGAATATTTATGTTTGTTTCATCGACTTCAAGAAGGCGTTCGACAGAGTCCAACACAATACATTTTTCGACTGCCTACGGGCAGCAGGACTTGACCACTATGATATAAGACTGCTGAAATACTTATATTACAATCAAGTAGCCTCTATCCAAATTGGAGACAGTCCCACTGAAAAAATACCCATCAAACGTGGAGTACGACAGGGTTGTGTTTTGTCACTCACTCTTTTTAATCTGTACTCTGAAGAAATCTTTAGGGAGGCTTTGGATGACAGACAAGAGGGAGTAAGACTAGGTGGAGAAGTAATCAACAATATTAGATACGCTGACGATACAGCTATTCTTGCAGAAAGTTTACAAGATCTCCAAACATTACTAAATCTAGTCAGTGAAGCAAGTTGTGGGAGAGGCCTAAAAATCAACATTTCAAAGACAAAGTGGATGGCAGTTGGAAAAATCCATATAGATCAAGGTCTGCTTTCTCTTAAGAGGCTACATCAGCGCGTCATCAAGACGGAAAACGCGTTCCAAGATTGCCGCTTTAGTTTTAAATATTTTGACGAGATATTTGGCACACATATAAGTGTTATAGTAAAGAATGGCGGTATGAAGCCCAATTTGAGAAATATGTTAGTAAGTGGAAATTACTCTATAACTAAATAAAATATTACAAAAACGAGTTTTTACCGCCATTAATAAAAACAAAAAAATACACTTTCTTCAAATAAACTTTTTTTATCCCAAGCCTAGATTTTGTGTCACATTGGAATTACTAAAATCAACCAAAATCAACTAACTATAACAAGAAATCGAACTTAACTGAGTGAGTTGGCAACATAGAGAAATAGTCACCGCTATCACATTTGCACTTCTACGTCTGTTTTCTGTGTAAGTGATAGCACGATTCTGCTCTGTTATCTGTATCGATATCTGTTCATGCAGTAGTGTATTATTTTCAAGATATTGAAATTCGAGTTTTGATTGATAGTGAAGTAGTGTTTGTTTAAAATTAATTTATTATATTTGGGTAATAGAACTGAGTTGTCGGACTATTTGGAAAAAAAAAATATATTATTATTAATTGTGGGTTTTAAAAGTCTATTTTACGTAAAAATATTTCAAATTCTAATGCGAGTATATAGTCTTAGTGAGGATTTTTTATTCTAGAAATATAAGTATTTTTGAAAATGGGAAAAATTTCACAAGCGAAAATTAAAGTCACGCCTTCCAAGAAAAGGTCCAGTAAAAACCGTAATAAAACGATTCGAAAATCGAAATTTTAATAATGTAAGTGTAAGTATATGCAATCTACTGTTGTCATAAATAAAAGGTGTGAAAAGTTGATTCCCATGAAAATGAAATTGGTAATAAATCTGTATTTAGGTACAGAAATCCTCACTAAAGTACAAATGCCAATTTTTTCAGGTAGATAGATATTCATTGGCGACAATATTTCCGAACTTATATTTTTTATTTGCTATACGCCAGAATTTATGCTATGAATCAATCTGTAGTTCATTTCTTACGGCTAAAGTGTTTGATATATACGTTAAAACTTATAAGTAGAGCTCGGATCGAGCGAGCAATTTTCAGGGTAGTATTTCCTTTATAGGTACTTCATTTGTTTAGTTGTATACATTATTAATTTAGGTAATATATTGCGACTGCTTGTGCATTCACTAAGCAAAAACCAAAGTATTCTCGACATTGAAGTGCAGCAGTTGAAGTGGCGGTATTGGATCATTGACAAATGGATAATCGACAGTCTATCAGACAACTAACTCGTGCATCTGGTCTATGAGCATCTAGTGTTTATCGAATTATAAAATACTATAAATTTTATCCTTATAAAATACGATTACTTCATCAATTAAACGAAGATGATTCTGATCATCGACGTCAAATTTGTGAAGAATTTAGTGAAATCATAAAAACAACCAACATCGATTGTACGTGTTTTTCCGACGAGTGTACTTTTATGTTAAATGGTGAAGACAATAGACATAATTGTCGTTATTTGAGTAACAGTAATCCTCATTTATTCATTGAGACACATACACAAACACTTCAAAAACTAAATGTATGGGTTGGAATTTTAGGGAATCACGTTATTGGACTATTAGTTTTTTAATGCAATCTCAACGGAACAACTTTAAATTTGTTAGAAGACGTTATTGATCCGCTGCTCACTGACACATTGGAACCTAATGATAATCTTGTAAACGATAAAATGACTTCCTAACAGGACAAGGCATCCCCACATTATGATATACGCGTAAGACAATTTTTAAATCAACAACGTTTTCCAGGGCTTTGGATTGGCAGAAGGGGTCCAATGGAGTAGTCGGCCAGATAACCGGATCTTTTGCCTTTCATCTAATATCAAAAATATATGCCACTCTGTCTGTAGATCTTACCGAATTCCGACAAAGGACTGAGACAGAATGCCGATTATTCAGACCGGAGGTATTTGCAAATGTACAAAGGGGCTTTGAAAATATACTGTATTATTGTATAGAGGTCACAGGAGGTCATTTCGAATATTAAATTGGTTAAATTGATGACATTTTATGTTTTTTGTTATTACTTATGTTCAACCAATAAATTAGCAAAAATTATCTTCAGTTATTTCGTAAATTATTCAATTTTGACAAACTCTTGGTTTCTGAGTTTCTGGGACGGTCAAATTTGTCGTTGAAACACACTGTATATTATTATTAAATTTATGATAGGTACTTACTAATTCTTAAGCTATAATGTTTTATACTAATTATCGTAAAAAAGGTTTGTTAAAATTTATATGCTTATGTTTATGATTTTTTATATAATAAATAAATAATAAAATATTTTCATAAAATCGTTAAGCTTATTGTGCGTTTCTTTATGCTTTTAAATCCGATCCGAACTCTAATTATCACAATATTGTGCCTTCGTCTTTGATGTCACGTACTGCCGACGCACTGTTGCCAAAGATTCGCAGAACTTTTGAAAGACGGTGCGACCACCATTTCTCGAATTAATATTGATGACGCGCTGATGTAGCCTCTTAATGGAGAAGAGATAGAAAGGGTAAATCATTTCAAATACCTTGGCAGCTGGTTAAATGTAAATTGTGACTCTGATGAAGAGATAATATCCAGGATCGAAATATCACGTAAGGCTTTTATGACCTGGAAACCAGTTTTATGCAACAGAAACCTGTCAATGAATATTAAGGAAACAGTCACGGGTCTTCAAATCAGTATACGTCGCTTTTTTAAAACATAATGACAGAAAACATAAGGATCATCAATAGTTTATTCTCCTTTTCCTCTATGTGAGCAAACCTAGCTATTTCTCCTTGTTACGGACCATACTGCTTTCGAATCCACGGTCAGACTTACCAATTGATAGGCACGGTTCATTTGTATGATGGCCAGAATCAGAGATTTGCTCAGCTCTAGATCTTAGATCCTACAATTGAAGAGAGACTCCAAACGGCTGAAAATCGAAAGTGTGACCCCAATGTAATGGAGCGACTTGTTAACTCCTTTGAACAAAACAACGGCTTTGTGAGTGCCTACAAAATGCTTCAAGATATAGGATGAGAAGCACAAGAGGAAGCTGTGCAGAATGACAAACAAGTTCCAGAAATTATAATGGCCATCAAAAAAAATTAATCAGCCGGATCCTCGTGACCTTTTAGTTTCAAGAACTCTTTCAATCAGTATCCTGAACAAATACCTGGAGTATTCAATTTTTTATCCTAAAGAAGAAACTGGATGGAGCGAGGATACGCAAAAAATTGAAGGAGCATGATCACATCGAATCACGCAACTGCAATATTACGCGTCCTTTTCGTTCAGTTAAAGGGTGTTGAAAGTGGAGAACTACAATATTATGCAGCGAGCAGCAGGAGCGAAGCTCAGGCTAGACCAGTGATTGGACGGGCCGTCATATTATCTCTTCCCTCTTCTATTGAAGGAAGCTGTCGGAATATGCAGCAGCGGTTTCAAGATGTCATAGCTATTATCAAATGACTGAAATAATTATTTTTCAAGTAACTTACTAGTAATATTTCTTTTATTACAGAAGGTCAGCAAAATAATAGTTGACCTAGTCAACAATCAGGTTGACCTGCTACATCTCTATTTTTTATAGAAGTTTAGAAAGTAAAGTACGAGTAAATAAAAGACAATAAAGTTTAAAAAATATGTATTTACAAAACTTTATTGGTTTTTAAATAAAATTAAATTTAAAAATTTCTGGAGATTATCAAGCCCACAAAACTTTTTCTTAAGCTTTCGAGAAATAGAAAAATACCTTATTTTTAATTACATTGCTAAAACTAATTTTATTAGTTTAAGTCTATACAGTCTTACTTAAAATTTTAAACCCCAATAAGCAAAAAACACATCTGTCATTATTTCTGTTTTCATAGTCTTTTTCACTTTTTGTTTTCCATTACGTTTACATAAAGTGTTGTCGAGCTACTGATGATGATTACGTTTACTTCTATTGTTCATAAGTATTTTTGTATTATCTTGCATATAGGAGTGTATTATATTTTCTGCTTCGTGCACTTCTTATTGTTGTCGTTGCATATATTCTTCTATACTGTTCTTTTAAATATTTATATTGTTTCGTTTGCCATATTGTTTCTTATAATCACTATATTATATTTTTATAAATTGTTTCTGCATAATTATTTTTTAGATTTTATGCATGAACAAATACAGAATCCTCCAGTTAACGCTTAAAGCCACAACAAGTCAATTTAAGGATAAAATGGAAAAACCAGTGTGTAAAAATACAAAGTGTACAGCTTTCCTATGTAATGAGGAAGGATCCTGCAAAGATGACAACACATCATCTACATATCTTCAACAAATACATTATTACAACATTATTCTCTCATCTACCGAGATCTTGTTGTTTGTCGGAAATAAACAAGAATTAATGGATATTTTATTACCGGTAATCATACTGCAGCCTGATTGGTCCAACAGTCTGGAAAGGAGACATGTAGGTAGAATTATAAATGTTACCAACAAAATTATACCAATTTGTGTTCTACTTTTTATTTTCTTATTTTGTTTCGATTTATACTTATTATTTTTTTGTTATACAACATTACACAACAGTATACAACAATTATAACAAATCGTCAGTATACTGCGAAAACTAGGCAAATAACAAATTTGAAAATATTAAGTTTTAATAAATTTAAATAAACTAAAAATTAATATACGGGGATTTACATGCACATGACTCAGCAGGAACCTTTTGACAGCTGCAGGTGTATGTCATTTCGCACTTACATGCGGCCATGTCAAACAGCAAAATTGAATTTGTCTTAAATTCTGCAAACTTTTTCTGAAAAGGTTCTTTTTCTTTATCACGTTTAAAAGATTTCATCAACTTACGATAACTGTCATGATAAGAACATATTAGTTGGACGATTCTGTAGGTTGTCACAATTGGTAAGGAAGCTTTATCATACAAAGCTTTTCACTTTAGAAGTCACAATATTTGCAACTTTACTAAAACTAATAGGCTTTGTCCCTAAGGCGATGTTATATTGTTCATTATAACAGCAGCAGAGAACGTTCTCGTACGTCGGAAGCTTATTCACAGGCAAGTCTTTCGGTGGACTGAATAATAGACTCAACTCACTTCGAGTTAACTTCTTAAAACAGACATAACTTGATGCAATATTTACTTAGTTAACTACGTCAAAACACGGTGATACTTACTTCTGGAACATCAATACAACACAGCCACTGTACTGTACATCAGAGCACGAACTCGCAATACATTGTGGGCGGTGTTAGAAGAAGGTGGGTAGTAGGGATAGTAGGGGAAATGTGTCGAACGCAAGGTCATCACTGCCGCCACCCACACACAATACGACGCCAACATAACACCCAACACAACATGCTAGACCACACCTTCTTTTAAGGTGTAAATATGTGAATTTTATCATTTTTTGAATATCTTGCGCTGCTGCAAATTAAAAGATATTGTCTGTTTCAAATTTATTTCTTACTTTTTACAACTATTAACTAAACAATTTTCACTATAGCACGTTCAAATATTATTGGCTAAAGATATTAAAAATAATTAACTAGCTCGGGGTTCAATATATAACTTTATTTTACTTTGTGTTTTACTTATATATCCCAAAGGCAAGTTTTCCGCAGTGTTACGATTAAAAAATGAAACAATATTGTTTTTCGACCCACCCTTATTTTTAGTATTTTTATAAAAATTAATGGGGATACGTAATACTGACATTTTAGTTTCTTTATATTAAATATATTAAAGTAATTTTATGTTCTCCGTCACTGAGTCGTTCAGAGTATCGCTTAATCTCTTATGGTTTGCTTATTTGCATTTTATGATGTATTGTATTTAAAGTTTGTTGGGGTGGTCATACTAAAGTTGACTGGAAATTTAGATAGGAAGATATTAATTATTACGTTTTACCTACATTGAACAACTCTGTATTTAGATCTTTGCTATAAAATGTTGTGCTATCAATTATTTTCAAATGAACTATAGTTGTAATATTAATATATATTATATTACTGAATTATGGATTTTATTTTTTTATGTTTTGTTGGTTTACTTATTTTCTTATTTTTGGTTTCTTTAATATTTTAGTCTTATTAATATTTTAGCTTTATTCCGTTTATTCCGATTAGCGTTCCTTTTTTAACACCTCCACTGCATCCTCCATCTTTTTTACGATTATTTTTAACTAATCTAATTTAATCTTATTTTCATCAATTATCTATTTTCCTAGTTTTATTTATAAATATCTATCTATTTAACTTTGTGTTTTAGGTGTGGAACCAAATACGACCACCGTGGTACGAGGCTATTTTAAATTTTGCCTCGCCAATTATACCGCTCGCCACAGATACCGTTGTAAACGCCATTCAAACTGGAGCAACTATGTATCAAGCAATGTCTCTCATTTTGGCGTGCTTTAGTCATTTCTGGGATTGCGTGAATCCTGCTCTCTACAGAATATCCTCTATATTACAAGAGTCGATACTGACGGATATTGTTCCACTGAACAACTCGACTTTAATACAAATTCTGGTCTGCGCTTTATACAGGTTAGATAAATATCATATATTTTTAAATTTTTAAGATAGCAGACACTCTTTTCTCCGAAAAAATTTAACTGATATTAAAAAGGCCCAATTCTATTATTGTTTATTAAAAGTAGTAAAAAACTTTTTTTTTGTTTTGTTTTTTGTTTTATGAAAAAAATCTTATCATTATCATTTTTTGTCGGAACGGTAACTTTTTTCCATTGGAATAATGTAATTGTCTATTAAACCATAGCTTTTGATTACAAACACATTTTACAAATTTGCTATCTGATGGTAGAATCTGACGTTTTAGACTATGCACAACGTTTTATAAGAAATAACTTCTTTTCGTAAAATTATTAATAAAAAATTTTCCCATATGATGCTGACTTAATTTAACATATATATATATATATATATATATATATATATATATATATATATATATATATATATATATATATATATATATATAAGATGGTGGTATTATTGACTGTTGATTTAAATATAAGTTATGATTTTTGAGGATGCAGTCAATCTATTTGGCCCACAAGACAAAGAAAACTCTTTGACTTATTGTCAAGCTTTTGAATTTTATTTAATTCTTTTTCAAGACATCTATAACAAAGAAATATAAAAATTAACTAGTTAAAATTGTTAATTGTCTTACTTACTAGTCTTGAGATTACAGTTATTATTGTACTTTATTTTTGAAGAGGCCCTAAAAGATATTGATGTGTCTCCGGGGGCGTGTCAGGCAGAAGCCGACCGCCGTGCCGGACGCATTTAGAAATTCGGAGAAATACTTGGAAATTCCAAGTGTGGGCAAATCCGAATTTCTAATTGACTCGATGTAGGGAAATTCCACTTTTACTACGTAAAACAAAGGATTTGTTTTATATAAAAGCAGACGGAATTTCTCTCATCGGTCAGTCGAGCTTCCGGGGACAGGAAGAAGTCCGAAGAGCCGGCGATGGGTCCTACAGGCCCAAATGCCCCCTCTCGGCAACAGATGAAGGCATCTCAATAAATGGAGTCAAGCTTAATAACCTGCGGTATGCAGATGATACAATAGTGTTTTCCAATACCATAGAAGGGCTGCAGAACTTAATGAACAAAATAACAGAATCAAGTAGAACCTATGGACTGGATATCAACACGAGCAAAACCAAGCTAATGATCATCAGCAAGCAAAACATAACTGGAGCAAATCTGTATGTGAACCAAATGAGAACTGAACGTGTCTCACAATACAATTACTTGGGAACTATAATCAATGAGTCGTGGGACAACACCCAAGAGATTAAATGTCGCATCGGAAAGGCCAAAAGTGCATTCTTGGCTATGAGCTCTGTGTTCAAAAGCCATGACCTCACCCTGAAAACAAAAATAAGGCTCTTTAAATGTTACGTGTACTCAGTGCTTCTGTATGGAGTAGAAACGTGGACATTGAAGGCGGAAACTCTATCAAAACTTCAGGCGTTTGAATTATGGTTATACAGAAGAATCCTGAAGATACCATGGACAGACAAAGTCACCAATGAAGAAGTACTGCGGAGGATGAACACAACCACGGATTTGGTCAACATTGTGAAGAGCCGT
This sequence comes from Diabrotica balteata, assembly GCA_918026665.1. Taxonomy (NCBI): domain Eukaryota; kingdom Metazoa; phylum Arthropoda; class Insecta; order Coleoptera; family Chrysomelidae; genus Diabrotica; species Diabrotica balteata. Next base: position 39,387,752 of record OU898283.1, read on the forward strand.
AAGCTGGAGTACTTGGGACATATAATGAGAAATCAAGGCAGATACGAGCTACTCCAATGCATTTTGCAGGGTAAAATTGAAGGAAAAAGAGCCCCAGGACGAAGAAGACTGGCTTGCTAACCTGAGAGCATGGTATAGAAAGACCTCAACACAGCTATTTCGTATAGCGACCAACAAAATCATCATAACCAGAATGATCGCCAACGTTCGAAACGGACAGGCACCTTAAGAAGAAGAAGAATTGTACTTTATAAAACAAACCATTATATAGATATATTAAAAAATTTTTATTAAAAATAACTATATTGTCACTATATATGTCATTGTCATGTTGGTTTGATTAATGGACATATATGAATGAATATACAGTTACTTTACGTGGAAAGCAAAACCAGTAACGATAGTTTTTTATTATTATTTATTGAATTGTCTATAAAAAATATAAAAAATATAAATTAATCCAGTCAGTTTGGCTTAAGCACATATGAATTTTTTAATGTTAGAATGTCGATAGAAAATGAGATAATGCCGGTATTTATTGATATGTTAATGTGTAACAATAAATGTTACTTAATTTGTCAATATCTGATTTTCTATTTACACATTTTTTATTTTTCTGTATATGTGTCATTGCTAAAAATAACCGCTTCTGGTCATGTTTCTGCCTCTCTAGAATTGAAGCCTGTGAAAAATTAAATGTGTGATTTAGATTGGTGGAGTGTTCAGCTAATGCACAAGCTTGTGATTTCTTAGTTTTTACATCACTTTTGTGAGAAATAATTTTGCTGTGTAATGTTCGAGAAGTTTCTTTTTTTTAAAAGAAAGTAGTCACATTGGTTTTTCGATTAACCTTGGGCAAACCTTTGCGTTTTAAGTTCAAAGCTACCATACATTTCCAACGTTAACAAATAAACTTTTTTGCACATAGTAACAAAAAAACACCACTATGTTGTTACTAGCTAAAGATTTTTAACATCATAACTCGACATTTCTAAAATTTACAGTAAGGTAAATGTTTTTTATTAGATAATATATGGTAGCTAATTATAATTTATTCTCTTTCAGCCCTGAAGAAGCCAAATTAATTCTCTTTGGCGAAAACGTTAGGCGAAACAATTGATACACATTAGAGTTTTCTTGCAGATTTCCCCAATATTTAAGAGTTTACTATTTAACTTATCTGCAAAGATTAAATTTCTTTTCTATATATATATATATATATATATAATATATATATATATATATATATATATATATATATATATAATATATATATATATATATTATATATATAGAGTGTATATAACGACGCTAAGAATACAATTCTTTGGAGGGTAACTTTTTAGGTGCTGATGAAGGTGACAACATATCACCGAAAATTTCACATTTAGAATAAAGTTCTACACCAAACTGGCTTATACCATCTCTAGCTGATCCTTGTTTTGACGCTTTCCCGAAAGTTACCCTCCAACGAAGTATATATATATATATATATATATATATATATATATATATATATATATATATATATATATTAGGAAAAAATGTCTATTTCTACAATATAATTTTGATTTTTTTAGCCATTTGCTAAAGAAATCACAAGAGGTTAAAAAAGAAGTACGAATAGATGAAAACACAGAAGCAACAAATTCTAGACAACAATCTGTCGTGAGCGTAGGTACAGACAACGCAAACAGTTCTCCCGAAGCTATAGCCCTAGCTACAGCTGAATGTTTATGTAGCATAGATGAAGATAATAAACATACTAATCAAATTGAAGAATTCTTGGAGCAGATTAAATACAACAGTAAAGTTACGGAAGGAGAAGGAAGTATATCTACTAGGTTGGAAGCTAACCAACATCTTGCGGAAGTAGTGGTCAGTGAAATTTTGGGTGCACCCACTGGTAGAAATAGTTTAAAGGTTAGTAATTCTAATTTTAATTTAAAAACCTGTTACTTTTATAAAGCTGAGAATTTTGCATTCAACTTCTCTTTTGAAGGTGCTAGTTGACAATATTTTAACTTTAGACACTGCCTCTTTACTAAGATATAATTGATACCATTCCCGCAGATTTATCAGCCAGACAATTATATTTCAAATTACAGGAAATATATCCTCAGGACCCACAGCTTTCTTTTCGTGCCTTCGGTGAGTTCTTCAATTAAAGCATTGAATGCAATATAATCAATGCAATATATATTGAATGTTCTGTAAGTGTTATTTTAGAGGTCTAATAGCATTAATAATAATGTTAAATAGCGTTACTAATAACGGAGACTTTTTAAGTACTCTGGTAGTAAATTCAAACGATATGGGATCGCAGAAAAGTAATTATAAACCTCTTGTACCATATCTAAAAAACAAGAAATTTCCTCACTAGATCTGGCAGCATCAATAACGACCAGATTTAATGTAAGAGCTTCACAAGGCACATATAATACTGTGAAGTTTGTATAGTTCTAATTTATTTGTCCTTTATTCTAATTTATTGTCTATAATCTAATTTATTAAACTCACGATAGCTAATTACTAATTTATTAAATAACTTTACAGTTGTATTTATTTCACGTTTCGTTACATTTAAATACCGCGTTTACCGATCTTCTTATGACTGACTCAAATACAAAAATCTTTCATTTATATACACAACTGTTGTCATCTGGAACTTTCGGCAAATTTCCTGAATAGTCTCGTATTTTGGTGAAGGCGCTCGACTCGTTTTTCAACCTCGAGACGTAGATGACTCACTAAAATTAGTGTCTAGAGATTTCTGTAAACAACTGGTAGCTAAGCTCAGGTATATTTTGACCTACAAATTACGAGAATCAATAAAAAAGAATTAGTCATAAAATATTTACAGTTCTATATGCCATAACATTTAAAATCGTAACATTGCCCCCCTCTTAAAAGATGGTTCCTCCTGGAACCTTGTCGGGACTGGAACTGGAACGACATGCTGATATCGGCAACTGGACCCTCTTTGCAACTTCCAGTTGTATAGAAATGACAAGGGACGGTTTTCTCTCCGCACCAGTAACTATGCGGATTGCAACAGACTAACACCTGGACTTCGGTGTCTTTAAAGATTTCCTCCACCATGTTTCGTATAACCCTCCAATCTAATTGGCGGCACTCCAACTTTGGCATGGCTAACTTTTGCACGTCGGACTCTAGTACGTGCTCTCTCAACTGAAGTAAGGCTTCCCATACATCTCGGTAGGTAGGTTGGTCACGGGCAGTGTCTTTTGTTACCAGGTAGAAAAGGTAACGTGATGCATCTTGAAGTTTCAAGGTTTTTACCAGGAGCTGGCACTTGGCATTGAAGTTCTGCAACTCGACCAAACTTCCTTCGAAAGACGGATGCCAACCCTGGTGCATCTTTGATACTGGCCGGGATGGTAAGGGCCAGTGAGTAGTCATCGGGAAGCGCGAGTAGATCTTGCCTTTCTTCAGTGGTAACACCATGTCTTGCTTTACCGGTACCTCCATAGGCACCCATTGAATTCCTCAAACGTGAGGTCAGACACATCTTGGACTTGGTTTACTTCCACTTCTTCATCTACGTCGTGGTCACCCTCGAAAGACGCCAGCCGGTTATGGTGTACTATCATCGGCTTTCCTCTCGGAATCTTGCTTATTCGGTAAATAACATCATTGATCTTCTCCATAATGAGGTATGGACCTTCCCAAAACTGCTGCAATTTGGGAGAACAACCTTTTCGCTTTTTGGGGTTATAAAGCCAGACTTTATCGTTCTTCTTAAAACACCCCTTTTCGGCTTGCGTATCGTACCGTTTCTTCATTCGGTCACTAGCGATCTGGAGATGGGAACGGACCAACTCGTGTACATCGTCCATTCTTCTTCGTAATTCGATCACATAATCTTCACCTGCTACATCTTCTCCAGGTCGACACCCAAACTCTAGATCACAAGGTAGTCGCATCTCGCGTCCGAATAGGACTTTGGCTGGTGTCTGGCCTGTTGATTCATTAACAGCAGATCTGTAGGCCATTGTGAAGAACGGGAGATATTGGTCCCAGTCTCGCTGATGATCGGACACCATCTTTGTCAAATACTTGCCAACTGTTCTATTCATTCGTTCTACCATACCATCCGATTGCGGATGATAAGCCGTAGTCCTTGTTTTCTTCATACCTAGTCTATCACATATTCCTTGGAATAAATCGCTTTCGAAGTTCCTGCCTTGGTCACTATGGATCTCCAAAGGCACTCCAAATCGGCTGATATATTCTTGGATCAACTTATCTGCAACGGTGGCCGCCTTCTGGTCTGGAAGTGCGTAAATCTCGACCCACTTAGTGAAGTAATCCATTACTACCAACATGTACTTGCCTCCATTATCACTTTCTGGAAACGGCCCAGCAATGTCCAAAGCTATTCTTTCAAACGGGCTTCCAACATTATATTTGTCTCATAGGAGCTCTCCTTTTTCGATAAGGCCCGTTACTCGTAGCACAAATAGTACATTTCTTACACCAGTCTTTTACATCGTCGGAACTGTTCATCCAATAAAACCGTTCCCGAATTCGCTGAAGGGTCTTCTTCACACCAAAATGCCCTCCTGATGGACTGTCGTGTAACTGACGAAGTACTTCGGCTATTCTGCTCTTTGGAATCACCAACTGTCTTCTCTTCTCTGAACCGTCATCATTTTCCAGGACTCGTTTGAGTAAGCCATCTTCCATGATAAATGAGTCCCACTGGGCCCAATACGTCTTAACTACTGAGCCTAGGTTCGATATTTCTTGCCAAGGTGGTCGACGGTTTTCCTCTTTCCATTTTCGGATTTTCTGTATAACTGGATCTCTCTCTTGTTCCTCCCTGATCTTGGTAGCGTCCAGTCGTCGTGGACCACCGTCGTTCTTAGCACTGCTGCTTCCTTGGATTCCGTTTTGTTGCAGTGAGAACACTCTGCTGGGCATGGCCTTCTGGAAAGAGAATCAGCGTTTCGGTGGCTAACTCCGGCCCGGTGCTCAATCTTAAAATCATATTCTTGGAGTCGTTCGATCCACCTGGCTATCTGACCCTCTGGATTCTTAAACTGCATCAACCACTTAAGGGCGGCATGGTCGGTTCGGATTAAAAAACTTCCTTCCATAGAGGTATTGATAGAAGTGCTCTACTGATTTCACTACTGCCAGAAGTTCTCTTCTCGTGACGCAATAATTTCGCTCAGGTTTTGAGAGAACTTTACTAAAATATCCAAGGACTCTTTCCTGTCCTCCTTGAATCTGAGACAGCACTCCTCCAATTCCCACATTACTTGCATCTGTATCTAAGATGAACTCTCCTTCCGGCAGTGGATACCCTAAAATTGGTGCTGTGATTAAATGCTTTTTTAAGGTTTCAAAGGCATTCTGGCAGTCTACATCCCAGCGGTATTCTCTTGCTTCCTCTGTAAGTCGCGTTAATGGTTTAGCGATATCTGCAAACTTCTTAATAAACCTCCGGTAGTAAGTACACAGTCCCAGAAAACTTCTCACTTGGTGTTTGTCAGTTGGTTTTGGCCATTCCTTAATAGAATCGATTTTTCTCTTATCCACGGCCACTCCTTCTTTACTGACTATATGACCCAGATAATTGACTTTACCTTGAAATAGCTGGCACTTCTTGGGGTTTAACATCAATTGGGCAGCTTTAAGTCGATTAAAAACGTTTTCTAAATTCTTCAGATGGTCTTCAAATGTCTCCCCCAAGACAATTATGTCGTCTAGATAAACTAGGCATGTTTTCCAAGATAACCCTCTCAGCACATTTTCCATAAGCCTCTCAAATGTCGCAGGAGCGTTACAAAGTCCAAATGGCATAACGTTGAATTGCCATAATCCAGATCCTGTGGTGAAGGCTGTCTTTTCTTTATCTACCGGGTCCATTTCTACCTGCCAGTATCCAGACTTCAAGTCCAAAGTAGAAAATAATTTACTTCCAGCCAATGTGTCTAATGTGTCATCGATCCGAGGAAGAGGATAACTATCTTTCTTGGTAACGTTGTTCAGCAAACGGTAATCCACACAGAACCTCGTTGTTCCGTCTTTCTTCTTAACCAGGACCACCGGAGAGACCCATGGGCTCGTAGAAGGTTCTATCACCCCGTCTTTCTTCATTTCCTGAACAATCGTTTCAGCTTCCTCTCTTTTCGCCTGTGGTAATCGTCGAGCTGTTTGACGAATTGGCTTAGCATTACCAGTATCAATTTTATGCTTAAACAACGGTAGTTCTTCCCGTCTTTCCTCCTTTCGGTACGAAAATATCACGATACTGCCGAAGAAAATTCCCTTAATTTCCTTTTCTCAATCTGATTCAGAGACTGTCCAGCAACCGCAACCATTTGATCAAATTTAATCGTTGGAATTATCAGACGTTGTCGTCTGACGGATTATGGATGTGACAGGTACACAAGTTCCTACTTTTGTCTCTTTCTTGATGGTTACTGGGTAGTCATTGACATTAATAAGTCTTTACAGGAATTTCTTTAGCCGAAGTCACTAATTCCTTTCCAATTATGATTCCACGGCCAACTTCGTCGTCATGATTCCGAGGCTCCATCATAACAGGTGTTCCTTCATCCACAATTCCCTGTAACCGCGCTACTATTATCGTTTCACTTCTCGCAGGCACGACTGTATCTTCTTTAACGGCTGCTTGCATAGTGTTGTCATCATGTGGATGGAGAAATACCTCCTCGTTACCAACTTTGATGACCTTATTCTTAAAATCCAATTGGAATCCATGCGTATTCATTACGTCCATTCCTAATATAACATCCTCTTCGATGTCAGCAACTATAACAGTATGGACGAACTTTTCTGCTCCAATTCCTAATTGTACCTGGATTTCTCCATGAATGTTGGCATTTTCCCCTGTGGCGGTCCGAAGTCGCAACCTCGTTGGTAACAGTTTCTTTCGGCTGTTTATAACTGTCGGGCGTATAATGGTTCTGGTCGCTCCAGTATCCACCAACAACGTATGCTTTTTACCATTTATTTCTCCATCTACATATACACTATCTTCACGACATTTCAAAGAAGCTATTAGTATCAGAGGGTCTTTGGTAAAGTTCTGGGTCGAAGCTGCTCCCCTAAGGCCGACGCGTTCTGGTTTTGTCTTCGGTCTTGTGGTCTTCGTTTTCTTGTGTGTCATGCTTTTTATACATATTAAAGAGCTGGTCAAGTTTATCTTCATCTCCTTCCTCTTTTACAGTCCTAACTTTGCTATACCCGCCAGAGGCCTGCGTAGCTGACTCGTATTCGAGGGCGGCAGATAAGACATCCATCAGCGTCTTGTGACGAGCTAATCGTAGTGTTATTTGCATCTCATGATCACGAAGACCATCAATAAACGTTTGAACGGCCAACTTTTCCACCATGTCTTCGGGAGCTGTTGGATAAGCATATCGCACTAATCTGGCGATATCTACTTCATATTCTTGAAGAGCCTCATCTTTATTTTGTCTTCGATTTTTGAGCTGCGACTGATATACATGCTCCAAGTGTTTCGTGGCCATATCGCATATTTAACCTCTTCTTCAGTTGTTCGAAATCATCCGTCTCCTCTACGGCTATGGTCTGGAGCACATCTAAGGCATCTCCTCGAAGAGCGATAGTCAGGTTTACAGCCTTTTCTTTTTCAGACCATCCATTCGCTCTTGCAGCTGATTCGAACTGTTTCATGTAGTTGTTCCATGATGATTTTTCCGTCGAAAGTTGGGACTTTGACATGAACGGAACTTCCACTTCCTTCAAATTTCGGCCGTGTTTCCAACTTACATTTCGTCTCGTCTTCTTTTATCTCTTACCGGATCTAAAGCTACCGTATTAATTGGTGGTAGCACTCTCGTGTTAGTTATCATGGTCTCTAACTGTTTGATTTTCTCTTCAACTTTATCAAATGTTTTAGAGACTTCTTCAAACTTCTCACTATTCTGAATACATACTTCGTCGAATCTTCTAGACATATTTTCAATTTTCTCGTCATTTTGTCTAGCTATTTCTTTAATAATTTGAGACGTTTCATCGAATCTTTCATCAGTTTTTTTAGAAGTTTGTTCGATCATTTGCGAGACATTTTCAAATTTCTCATTTATTTTTGTTAAAACTGTTTCTTCTGATGATTGAAACTGGAATGTCTCTGGGTCATCTCCATTCTTGTTAAGAACATTCTTCAGTCGCTCCTGGAGGATCTTCTTGGACCCGCTGCAGTCTTCATCGCGTTCTTCTAATTGCTCACGCAACTGTTTTACCGAGAGTTGTACTAGCAGCATCTTTGGTCAGGCACACACGTACTTTTTAAATGTTCTTTCGTACAACGATCACTACTGAACTACGCTAATGTTCCCGACGAACAATACCTTTCAAAAGTTCAAAAGTCTTTTTCAAAAATCAAATTAAATTTATCTACAATCCCACTTTTTCTGACACCACTGTGAAGTTTGTATAGTTCTAATTTATTTGTCTTTATTCTAATTTATTGTCTATAATCTAATTTATTAAAACTCACGATAGCTAATTACTAATTTATTAAATAACTTTACAGTTGTATTTATTTCACGTTTCGTTACATTTAAATACCGCGTTTACCGATCTTCTTATGACTGACTCAAATACAAAAATCTTTCATTTATATACACAACTGTTGTCATCTGGAACTTTCGGCAAATTTCCTGAATAGTCTCGTATTTTGGTGAAGGCGCTCGACTCGTTTTTCAACCTCGAGACGTAGATGACTCACTAAAATTAGTGTCTAGAGATTTCTGTAAACAACTGGTAGCTAAGCTCAGGTATATTTTGACCTACAAATTACGAGAATCATAAAAAAGAATTAGTCATAAAATATTTACAGTTCTATATGCCATAACATTTAAAATCGTAACAATACTCTAGGATTTATATCAAGAATCCGTTTTTGAAGCCCTATCGTAACGCTGACCCCGTATATCTTTAATTTCAAACTGCAGACTAGGTAATAGTTTATTCACTGCTGAATAACATTCCATTTATTTATAAATAAATTTATTCACGAAACATTAAAACATAACATCTTCTTCTTCATGTGCCGTGCTCGATTATCGAGCGTTGGTTATTAAATTGGCTATAGTAATTTTGTTGACGGCAGCTCGGAAAAGAGATGCAGAGGATCTGTTAAACCAATCTCTCAGGTTTCTAAGCCATGACGTTTTTTTTTCGACCTGACCCTGTTCTTCCATCTACCTTGCCTTGCATTATTATTATGAGTATATTATATCTCTCTGGGTGGCGCATAACATGGCCAAAATATTCAAGTTTGTGATTTTTAACTGTTTTGACTCCGATATACCCAGATTTCGAAGGCTTCCAGTTTCTTGAGAAGTGTATCCGTCAAAGTCCAACCTTCAACACCATACAAAAGAGTAGAGAACACATAACATCTCACTAATTTAATTTTCAGACTTAAAGTAATATTGTTTGCACAGTTTCTTCATCTTAAAGAATGCAGCTTATTTAGATTACAACCAAAATAAGTGATACTGTTAGTTGACTCCAGTTGTTAACCATAAGCTGTTACCACTTCCGGTTGTATTGGCGTTTTACTGATGACCATCACCTTTATCTTTGCGGTGTTTAGATTAAAGCCATATTCATCACACGTTGTGGTAATCCTATTAATTAGATGTTGAAGTTCTTCGTAATTGCTTGCAATTAACACTGTGTCATCCGCATATCTCAAATTATTAACATTGACGCCATTCATTTTTATGCCACATTGAACATTATTGAAAACGAACTTAGAATAGATGTTAAACAGTAGCGGGGACAAAATGCAGCCTCTACCTTACTCCTCTTCGTATTTGAAGCTCTTCAGAAGTGTCCCGGCCAATCCTGATGTTTGCACGTTGATGCCAGTAAAGATTTTTAATAATGCATGGGTCTTTATCATCAATACCTACCTGCTGAAGAATGGCTATCATTTCAGTATGTTTTACTCGATCAAAGGCCTTCTCAAAGTCACTAAAACACATATAAACTGGATGTCCGACATCTCTGCATCTCTGTACCATAACCTGAATACTAAATAGTGCTTCTCTTGTTCCAAGGTTATTGCGGAATCCAAACTGTGTGTCAACAAGTTGTTCTATTTTTTGGTACATCCTAGAGTGCAAAATTCGTAGAAATATATTTAAAACATGACTCATCAAGCTGATGGTTCGGTAGTCACTACATCTTTTTGCATTTGCTTTTTTAGGTATCGTCACAAAAGTCGACAGCCACCAATCCGTTGGTATATAGCCAGTTTCATAAATTTTATTAAACAGATGAAGGAAGAGATATTTTACCTGAACTTTCGAAGAGCTTTATTATTTCATTCGGTATTTCATCTGGTCCCGTCGCTTTTCGGGTCTTTGCTAATCGTATTGCTTGTTCAAGTTCGTCCATAGTTATAGCAGGTCCTGTAACTACTTCGTTAATTTCAAGCTCGGGCCTTTCATCATTAAACAGTTCCTCAATATACTCTTTCCATCTGTATATTTTATGCAAATTAGTGATAATCAGTTTTCCGTCTCTATCAACGATGTTTTTTGTTCTGACCTGTCAGTTCTTTTATTTTTTTATACATATTAAATGAATCATGTTTTTCCTGTAACTCTTCAATTTCTAAACATTTGTTTTCGATAGTATGTTTGTTTTGCAGCTCTTATTTTAGTCCTTATCTCTTTATTAATTACTTTATACATTTCGACGTTTTGGTTCTTAAAATTGCGTCTTTTTTCCATCAAATTCAAAATCTCATCGTTCATCCACTGTTGTTTTTTTTGACTGCTCTCTTTTAAGTTTAGAGTTGAGTTGCTTATAATCGTTTTGATTTGTTTCCAATGACCCTCGATGGATTCTTGTTGTTCATAATTCTCAAAATTGCTCTCTAAATTGTTTGCAATCATCTGACTATTGTTTCTAATAAAATCCATATCCAGTTTGTTATAGGATCGTTGTTGTCTTTATCCGTTTAAGTTTTAATAATATTTCGGCTAACAACAGATTGTGATCAGATGGAACATCGGCACCAGGAAGTTTTTACAGACTTTACTGCATTTCTGTAACGCTCACTGATACTCAAATAAAAACATAACATCAAATTATTAAAAAAAAGATATATATAATATATAACAAGCGAGTCTTCTACAGCTGGCGCCGCTTCTCGCATCCTAATTTCCAGCGTTTTCTGTCGAAGCAATCTTCAGTTGTTAGATCTCTTGGCGGTCATTGCATCGTCGACATCGTCTCTCCAGGATCGTCTTGGTCTACCTCGTTTTCTTCTAGTTGGGCGGAGTCCATTCTTCTATTTTTTTGGCCATCTATTTTCCGGCATTCTCTGAAGGTGTCCATACCAGTTAAGTCTTTTGGCTTCGATTGTGTCTATTATGTCAAGTTTAAAAAAAAGATATATCCATAAATAATACAATATAAAGTTCTGTTGATTAAAAAAATCAATTAAAACACGTTTTTACTGACTTTTTTGATGATTTTTCCTCACACTTATTCCGATTGTTTGAAAAGTATTATTATTTTTTATTTTATGTTGAATCAAACTAGATGAACATATGATTAAAATGAATAATATGGTTTCTCCAATTCTATCTTTTATGTACTGGTCGTAGTAAAAATGCCGATGCTGCATCTCTTTAACTTTGGCGAAATCATTTTTAACTTTCTTTTGCAAACATTATTGTAAAATTTGTCCATTATTATACTTTGGTTGTTATATTGTTACAACTTCTATTATATCTCTTAACAAGTCACTTCTTTTTTTAATCTGTAAGTTTCATCTTTTCACTTTTCACTCATGTAAGATGTAACTCAACCCTCTGATTAATCCAAATGTATGAATAGATAATTTTTATTGCCTGCAAAGTTTTATTACCTATAAAACATTTAGAGGACACAAAATTAATTATTAACTTTATTATCGTTGATAGGAAAAATGTAGAAAACAATCACAGAAAATTAATCAAAATCCTATAAACGAAGGACTCCGAAACTTTACAAAAAATAGCAGTTGATAACATAATAAATTTAGAAATCATGTTATAACACACACATAATTTGTACAAAACCCCAGCTCCGAGTGACATGTGTATTCCAATGGATCAGTGGGACCCACATGTCCGAAGACCAAACCGTTCACGTTCACACTCCTTAATGAAGCGGTACCTTTCTGACCACCAACCAAGCTATAACCAACCACCCCTTCTTATCGCAGGACATAACGAATCGGGAGATGTTTGTACTGAGCGTTACTTTGGATTAGGGATGTGTGTAGTTCACCATCGAAATAGTTCTAATGAACGATTCTTTCAACTGAACTAATTGAACTAGTTCATTAATTTTCATAGAACTAGTTCACTGCGAACGATTTGCATTATAAATTATGTCTCGACTTCTAAAGAAGAAAATAATGAATGAATGAATTAGAACATATATTTATTATTTTGTGAATGGATGGACTAGCTAGTTTAAAAAAAATGCCGATTAGCCTCAGATAACAGATTCATAATTCTTATGAATATGACAATAACATAAAGTGTTATCTTAATGTCATAATGGTTCGGATCTTATGCCCATGTATTGGCTTGGATGTTGCCATGCTGTGTTGTTTCTTGTATTGTAATTTTGAAATAAAAATTTTAGTTGTGGTTAAAATGATTGAGGCATTTACATAAAATATAATTTTATGTAAAAGTGAGAATGAAAATGTGTTATTTAATGTTCCTAGAAAATTCACTGATTTTTTTTCTAAAGGTTCTTTTAGAAATAACCTAATTATAAATACCTATGAGTTTAAATATACGTAAATATAAAAATAAATCATACTTGAACCATATTTATATTTATAACGGTTAATAAAAAACAAATCTTAATATTTTTTTGCAAATAAAAACTAACTAATCAAATAAATTATTTTAACCATTTAAACCTAAACATACGATCGAAAGAAATAGTTCCGAACTACTTGTACGGTAGTGAACTAGTGAAAGACTGACTGAAAGAAAGAAATATTTCCGAACTACTTGTACGGTAGTGAACTAGTGAAAGACTGACTGAAAACCGAAGTAAACGGGCGGCCAGCGCCGAGCTTGTGTGATGATTGAGACGAGACATCTGGCAACCAGTTCTGTTAGGGTTGGATTTCGATGTCGGTCCTACAAACAGTTCTTTCGCGAACTAGTTCACTGAACTAGTTCATTTTTGTGAAATAGTTCTGTTGAACTAGTTCGTCTAAAAGAACTAATAAGCACATCTCTACTTTGGATACCTTAGGTAATGGGTCAATCCTCTGTTTTACTTTGTGTGGTTAGGCCACCTAATTTTAGTGGTAGCCAGATGAGCTTTTCTCCCTATGATTGATTGAATTTATTATTTGACTTGACTTTGGACTTGTTTCCCAAAAGTGTGTTCCAGGCAGATGTGCGGATTTTTGTGTGCTCGGTCACTCAGCCGCCGAATCGGTAAAATAAATTTTGTTCTCCTCGCCTCCGAAAGATCTGGGCACCGAGTTCACGCTTGTCGCACGTGACCTCGATGCTCAAATTTTGTGACTGTAGGTACTTTGACCTGTCTGAGAGGTTAGTTTGCCTAAGGGGCGATAGTCTGAGTTGCGTCTTTATGTTTGTACCTTAGAATTTACTTTATGTGCATCACTTAATGCATCGTTGGTATAACCTGCTGTAACAGAGTTGTTAGTAAAGATTAAGATAAAATAATAATAGAAAGAAAGTAGCAATGGGCGGGGTTTGCACTTTCAGGAGTATATGGCCATCACAAACCCCGTGTATATATTTTTTGGTTTGTATCTATTAGAGTATAACTGGTTAGTGAAATAAAACATAATTAAGTCAAAGAAATAAGATAATATAGGAATTTTTTTTTGTTACTGCATTCGTTAGACTGCCGGATGACTATCTCATTATTTATTAATCTTCTGGGTTATCTCTATATTTGGGTGGTTCCTGGGGTTGTTGAATATCTCATGTGCGCTTTTATCCATTGTTCTCAGGATTCTCTTTTGTTGTGAATCTCTTAATGGGACGTACTTGTGAATATTCAGAGCCTCTCTGATTATAAAGTTCTGGATGGTCTGTAACCTGTTTTCTGTTGGTTCTAAAACGTATGTCACCATGCTGCTAAGACCTATTAGTGATGAGACTTGACTTCTGAGTGCTTTAACTTTGTTGACCATTTGTTTTACGTGCTCTGTGAAGGTCAGCTTTTTATCTAATGTTAAATATTTGGCTTGGTTTAACGATGCTATGGGGATATCGAATAGGGATAGTAACCTATTTAGACTGCCTTTTCTTTTTTGGTACATAACGGTCTGTGTTTTGTCAGGCGCTGACGGCTATTTTCGACTGCACTCACCATGCCTTAAGTTCGTTGAGTGCTATTTTTAGGTGTCTCGTAGCTAGATTAGGGTTAATACTGCTAGCAGCTATCACTGTATTTTCTGCGGACAGGCTTAGCATCGAACTGGGTTCAGATGGTGTGTCTGTCGTATATATAATGTATAGATATGGCGACAGCACCGCCCCCTGTGGCTTTAGTCCTGACTTCGGACAAAACTTCGCCAATTTCGGTTGGCCCTATCCGAACTCTAAACCTTCTGTCGGGTAGTTATGATGAGAGGAAACAGGTCATCGCCTCGCTATAACTGTACTGGCTCATTTTTATACAGCAGGCCTTCGTTCCATACTCTATCAAAAGCTTTAATCCTAACATGTCATAATATCCCGCTAATAGAAACGTCAAAACATCAAAAAGGGATATAAAGCACATTATAATTGTACAAAATTTTATGGTATACCTATTTTGGGATATGAATGTTCCATATTTAATATTTGCAATGTTACCAGATTTGCCGTTTGTCTTATATTATTAGTAACTTTGGTTTTTCAAATTCATCACCCTGTATATTCAGTCATTCTTAGAAGATCTTAAACACATAAAACATAAAGTCTGGCAACGCCAAATTGTCTCAATAATTTTTAATACTACCTATTTTTAACTACATTAAAATGTAACAATTGATAGATTACAATATTTTTTAACATAGTGGTTACTTGATCAAGTGTTGAAAATGTGCTCTATGGCAGTTAACAGTACCACAATCCATGGTAGAATGCGTTTACCACATTTTTCCATGATTGTCTAGAAATTATTCGAGATTCATCGATATTTCGTTGACTTAGTTCTGCAAGACTTGCTGGTTTAGTTTTGTAAACTGAATTTTTCAAGTATCCAAAATAAAATTAATCATTAGGATTAAAATCAGGTGAACGTGGAGGTCATTCAATTCTACCTCGTCTACCAATCTATCGTCCGGGAAATACCTCTTCTAAAGAACGCCGAATATTTACACCAAATTTTGTAAAATTATGCCAAGCAATTTACAATTTAGAATAACGAATTACGAATTTACTAGATAGATACCGATCAGTTAGGCCGAAAAGAGTTATGAATGACAACAAAACTAGATATAATGCAAAGTTTTGTTGAAGATCCACATACATCTTCACGCAGGGTTGCACAAGTTCATGATGCATGTCGTTCTTCAGTCTTACTTGTATTACATAAGAATATTTTTAAACGATACAAAATTAACCATGGTCAGGTATAGTAGGTACTCAGTTAATTGGGCCATTTTTTGTCGAAGGAAATTTAACTTCAGATAGTTACGAAATTTTACTTAGAAATGAAATTGTACCTACACTGATAAACTTGTTTGGTGCCAATTTTAATTAGATATGGGCGAGATGAGCTCCAGCTCAGTTTGGGTTAAATGCTCGGGGTTATTTAGAAGAGATATTTCCAGGACGATGGATCGGTAGACGAGGTAGAATTGAATGGTCTCCACGTTTACCTGATTTCAATCCTAAAGATTAGTTTTATTAAAGATACTTGAAAAATTCAGTTTACAAAACTAAACCAGCAAGTCTTGCAGAACTAAGGCAACAAAATATCGATGAATCTCGAATAAATTTTAGACAATCATAGAAAAATGTGGTAGACGCATTTTACCATCGATTAGGGTACTGTCAACTCACAAATGGAGCAAATTTTGAACACTTGATAAAGTAACCATTGTGTTAAAAAATGTTGTAATCTATCAATTGTTGCGTTTTAATGTAGTTAAAAATAATTAGTATTAAAAAAAAATTGAGACAATTAGGCGTTGCGAGACTTCTCTTTTATGTATTTAAGACCGTCCAGACTACATAAAATCATAAGTGTTACATATAGTTGAACTCTTATTGAAAAGAAGATTCCAATAATGAGTCAATATATAGGGTGATGAATTTGAAAAACCAAAGTTACTAATAATATAAAAGAAACAGCAAACCTGGCAACATTGCAAATATCAAATATAGAATCTCCTTATCCCAAAATAGGTGTATCTCAAATTTTGTATAAATATGTCTGGTAATTAACGAAATAATTGGCCGTTTCCAGACTTTTAGGCCACTCTGTATATTTTGAACAATAATTAAAAACATAACAAAGAAAATGTGTCTAACACCATTTTCAGTTCCAATGACCATCTTAGCGTCGTCTAAGCGACATCACTTTGTATTTTAATTTTTTTTTTTGGTCCTATCCTTAATATGCTCCTTTTTATAATATTCTTTATTTTTACTTTTTTTTTAGATGTTATAAATGAAAATTGTGTGTATTTGTTATCTGATTCTTCCTTTGTGTTACAATATTAAAACTAAAAGGCCTTAGAAACATACATAGTAGAAACAGCATACAAGTCATAATTAATAACAAATTAACAAAGCTTACGTATGGATGTCAAGGGCGTTAGGAAGACTCAATAAAACATATTTTGTTTGATTTCGTTATGTTTAAGTGGCCGAAGAAATACATAGAGCTTTAGATGAAATGAAGTGATAACCTGGAAATTCATTAGTGGGCAGTAAGCAAAGTGGAAAGCAAAAAAGAAATGTTACCAAATAATTTTGTTCTCCTAATTCAATATACTCTCTCCAAAATTATTTACTCTTGCATTAGAAGATGTGGTCAAGAAATTAAATTGGGAATAACGCGAAATTAAAAATCAATCGCGGATTTTTAAGTCATCTAAGATTTGCCGATGACATAGTACTCATAAGTAACAATACATAGCAACTGCTCTACATCCTCAAGGAACTTAAATACAAATCTGCGAAAATTGGTTCTTTTTCTTTAAGTGCCGTCTCCCAAACGGAGGTTGGATATCATCATCACTATCTTTACTCTATCTACTGCTGCTCTGAAGTGTTCTATAAAACTGCATTTAAACCAGTACCTTAAATTCTTCAACCTTGACACTCTCCTTCTTCCTATACTCCCTCCTCCTCTTATCTTTCCCTGTATTGTCAGCCTAAGCAGTTCATATCGCTGTTCCCTCAATACGTGTCCCAGATATTGTAACTTTCTTATTTCACACTCTTTGTCCATTTCTCGCTATACTTCCGTGTTAGTTTTCTTCTGTGCCCATCTATTCTGAGCATCCTCCTGTAACACCACATTTCAAAGGACTGTAATTTATTTATGTGTTCTTGCTTCAATGTCCAACTTTCAAGTCCATATTGCAGTATCGAAAACATGTAGCATCTCAGTGCTCTTTCTCTCAGTTCTAATCTAAGGTCTTTGTTGCAGAGAATTGTTTTCATTTTTACAAACGCATTTCTTGCTATTTTTATCCTGGCTCTTATTTCAGTTTTTTTATCATTATTGTCGTAAATCCATTTTCCTATGTATTTGTATTTATCAATTCTTTCTATCGGTACATTTTCCAAATGTATGTTTGTTGGTATATTTGTTTTCTTTGTTATTATCATGTATTTGGTGATTTTAATACTCATCTTTAGTCCATATTTTTCACAGAAACTGTTTGTTTTGTTTAGCAGTAATTGGAGTGGTTCAGAAGAGCTTGCCATAATCACGGTGTCATCTGCATATCTTATGTTGTTAATAGATCTTCAGTTAATTAGTATTCCTTCACTTTGAGATTGTAATGCTTCTCCAAAAATACCTTCACTATATACATTAAATAGTATTGAAGACATAATTTTGCTCTGTTTTATTGTCTTTGAACAGTTCATTGATGTATTCTGTCCATCTCTTTAATTTGTCGTTAGTATTCAACAAAAGTTTTCCATTTGTATCTTTCAGTATTCCTGTTTTTCTTGTTCTATTGTTGTGAGTTAATTCTTTAATTTTTTATGTGTGTTAAAACTATCATGTCCTTTCTGGTATTCTTCTATTTATGCGCATTGTTCTTTTAATCATTGTTGTTTCGCTTTCTTAATTCTGTATTTTATTTGTTAATCCACTTTTTTATACATCTAATTATCTTTGTTTTTATATTGACGTCTTTCCTCCATTAAATCTAAAATTTTTTCCGTCATCGATTCCTTCGATGACGGAAGGAATCGAAGGAAGGAATCCTTTTATATCGGGTGGTATTAAAATTTCTTTTTGACTTTTATCTATTTCTATCTTTATTAATAACCATTTTTACACGTCTCAGTATTTTGAATTTGTTCTTTAACATTCATTAATCCGTTGTTTTTTATCTGCCAGGCATTGCCTTATCAGTGGGTTCCTTAATTTATTTGTATATATTTTTGCATTTGTTGTTCTTCGTTTTATTCTTTTCATTTTGAGCCTAATTTTGGTTACTACTGGATTGTGATCTGATTCTATATCGGCACTTGGATAGGTTTTTGCGGATATAATTGCATTCCTGTATCTTTGTCTAACTAATACATAAAAAATTGGTTAAAAAATAAATTTAAATACAACAAAAGTGATCTCAAAAGTATTGGTCACCTTGGTCCTTGGTCACAAGATCAAACTAAAGAAACAGAATTAGTGTTGTGTTGAAAAACAAAAAGATGCCAATTAATTTAAAGAAAATGGTATTCAACAGCTATATTCTACCAGTTATGGCCTATGAAATGGAGACCGTGACACTTAGAGAGTTATTAGCCAACAGATTAAAAGTAACACAGGTGGCATTTGAACGAGCTATATGAGGAGTTTATCTGGGGAAACATATACGAAATGAGGATGTGCAAAGTAGGACGAAGGTAAGATTGATAATTTAAAGAATTGTGCAAATGAAACGGAGCTGGGTATGACACGTGGCACGACAAAGCAGCGAAATATGGACGAGAAACATGGTACATTGGAGACCACGTGGGTACAGTCTGAACAGGCTGAAGAAGAAGAATATACTTTCCCCTAATGTTTTAACTATTTTATGTTTATCTATATTTGTAGTACCTATTGTTACACTAAATACTAAATATAGTAATTTTTTATTGCAGACAATATATTGGTTTATCAAATGTAATGCGGATTATTTTTACAAACAGTTGGGTGTAAGTACAGAACCAGAAGAAATAGAACCAATAAGAGCTCTCGTCAAGCCAATTTCGCTATTACACACAATGTTTAATATTGGATCACAATCATTTGATCAGGTAATACTTGTTTATATTATAATACAGTCCAAAAGTCATTTTGGTGCTGGAGAAATAAGAGCTAAATTTAAATATTGTTGATGCATTTATTTTAAAATTGATGTCTTATTTTTTGTAGCAGATGTAGATTTTAAGTAACTTTGAAGAAAAGCTAATATTGGATTGTTATAGAATCAAAAAAAATAATTGTATAACTTATATTCGCTTCGTGCGCAACCATGGTAGGTGTTGTGACCGAGGAGCAGTAAATAAATAAAAGGACGGCCTTTAGTTGCCGTTAGGCGCTTTATTACAATAAGTATAAAAACAAGTTAACCAAACGTTGACTACTATCTAAAAAAACTAAGGTTATCCATCATTTACAGAAAAACATTAGCGTCCGCCCTATACCGGAGCCAGTGTGACCAACAGCTGTCATATGTGTTAAGCCAGGTCTACACGATATGTTTCTCACGATACTACAATACCTCCCCTCTAAAGATCCAAACGATCGGGAGCTTTAATCAGTCTTTTAAATCGCAC
Organism: Diabrotica balteata; assembly: GCA_918026665.1. Taxonomy (NCBI): domain Eukaryota; kingdom Metazoa; phylum Arthropoda; class Insecta; order Coleoptera; family Chrysomelidae; genus Diabrotica; species Diabrotica balteata. The sequence goes on from OU898283.1 coordinate 39,407,797, forward strand.
TGGCACAACATTAGCTTTATCTAAAGTTTCTTCCTCTACACTTTCACTAACTTTATCACTACTATCCGGTTCCTCATTACACGCACTGTTATCTCCTATATTCATCATTGATGAACTAATGTCGCCAATACAATCTGATACAATTAATTCAGGTGTCTTATCATAAAGAGGTGTCATAGCATCAGATCTATCAAAATCATTTAATTAATTTATTTTCAACAGTTTGGTTTAAACCTCTTAACTCATTGAATTTTCCTTTCAATATCTGATCCACATGACGCTTCCAAAATATATTTTCATTAATAATTTCACAAATATAATGCCTATCTCCTAAAACCTCATTTATAACTCCTTCTACCCATTTCCTTTTATTAGGATACCTATAATCCCTTACTAACACTCTATCCCCTTTTACAAAATTTTCTTCCCTTTTTATTTTTACATGTGAAAATTTCTGAGTTTTATTTTCTAATAACAAATCAAAACGGTTTCTAATCTTACGTTTAAAAATAACATCTGAAGGTGTAACACCTGTGGAAACATGTATGAAGTTCCTATAATGAAATAAATATCTTTTTAATGCAACCTCCAATGACATATTATCACCAGTGTCCTCCTTAATAATTTTTGTAACACTATTTTTTAAAGTCTTAACTGCATTTTCTGCAAAACCATTTGTTTGGGGGTGATACGGTGGAGAAGTCATGTGTTTAATTAAATTATTAGACAAATATTGTGAAAATTCCACCGAAGTGAATTGTGGTCCATTATCCGTACAAACTATTTTCGGTAGGCCAAACCTAGCAAATACTTCCCTAAACATACTAACTGTTACTAAGCCGTCTGTCCCATTCATTATGAATGCCTCTGGCCATTTTGAATAAGAGTCTATAATAATTAATATAATTTTCCCTCTAAGTGGACCCAAAAAATCAGCATGAACCCGTTCAAAGAAATAATCCCCTTTACCACATGGTATAACTGTCGCCTGAATAGGTTCTGCTCTTGAAGCATAACAAACTCTGCAATTATTAATAATTTTCTCGATGTCCCTATCTAACGATGGCCACCAGAAATATGCTCGAGTATTTGACTTCATTTTTGAAATTCCCTCATGGGTAGTGTGTAACTCATTAAGCAATTGCATTCTTAATTTTATAGGAACCACTACTCGATAGCCCCACATTACTATCCCCTGTTCCACTGTGAACTCATTCCTACGGTTAAAAAAAGACTTTAATAATTCCCCAGAACACTTTTCAGGAAAACCTATCTGAATTAAATTCACTACCTTACCCAATACAGGATCTCTTCGTGTTTCTGCTCTCAACTTTAACATATCAATAGGTGTAACATGTTCTAAAAAATTCAAATTTTTAAAATACCAAATATCTTTGCTTTGTTCATCCATAAGCTTTTCATCCTCTTCCACTGGTAACCGGCCTAATGCATCTGCCTTCACATTATCCTTTACTTTAATATACTTTATGGTATAATCAAAACCAGATAAAAAGATACACCATCTTTGCTGACGTGCTGCTGCCATCTTCGGCAAACTTTTAAACTCTCCAAATAATGTTATTAACGCTTTGTGGTCCGTTAAAATTTCAAAATGTCTTCCTGCTAAATATTCGTATAACTTGTGAGTAGCCCAATAAATGCATAACGCTTCTTTCTGTAGCATACTATAACCTAACTCTGCTTTCGTTAATAGCCTTGAAATATAATTAATTGGTCTTTCAGTGCCATCGGGCACCACATGCAAAAGCACTGCTCCTAATCCATATTCACTACTATCACAAACTAGTCTTAATTTTTTTAATGGATCAAAATGAATCAGAATTATATCAGACACTCAATGTCCCTTTGCAGCCTCGAATGCCTCATCGCATTCCTTTGTCCACTTAAATCTTGTATCCTTTTTGGTTAGTTCATATAAAGGTTTTAAAATTTGTGACAAATTTGGAACAAACCTTGAATAGTAATTCGTCATTCCTGCAAAGGCTCTTACCTCTGTGATATTTTTAGGTACTGGAATATTTACTATCTTCATATAATTTGCAACATGTTCAGCATTATCTCTCCCTGTTACCACTACATCATCCAAGTAATTCACCGTCCCTGCACAACCCTGCAACACCTTCTCTACTGTTCGCTGGAAAATTGCACAAGCTGGCTTGGTACCATAAGGTAAACGGTTAACTTTAAATATACCATACTGTGTGCTCCACGCAAGAAGTTCTTCTGTCTCTTGTTCTACCTGCAATTGATTGTATGCATTTAAAAAATCTAGTTTGCTGAACTGTTTTCCTCCTTGTAAAGCTGCAAATAGATCCTCAATTCTGGGAATGGAGTGGTTAACATTTTACAAATATTTATTTATTGTGACTTTGTAATTAGCACAAACTCTGACATCTATTCCATTAGCCTTGTACACTGGTACTAACGGTGTTCCCCAGTTTGCATTAGGCACTAGCTCTATCACTTTACTTTCTTTTAATTTCTCAATCTCTTCAACTACTTTTTCCCTTAATGCAAATGGTACCGGAACTGGTTTCCGAAAAATAGGTGTAACCCCTTCTTCAATTTCTAATTTAATCTTTTCATATTTAAACGTCCCTAACTCTTTCTTAAACAAATTTGCAAACTTACTTATAATATCTTCTGCAGCCGGTTTTTGACAAACTGTATGCAATACTGAGCTAACTCTACTTACTTTACTGTCATCTAAATAGACATCTAGACCCTACAAACTTAAACCAAAATCATACCAAATATCACGGCCTAATAAACATTTTGTAGCCCCCTCAACAATCAAAAAAATGCATTCTTTTTCCCTACTGTTTATCCTAACAAAGTAATCTAATTTGCCCTTTTGGAGTAACCACCGAGCCATGATAAACTTTTAACATAATCGTAGTTGGTTCCAGATATACCTGAGAAAACTTTTCTTTATAAATGTTATATGGTAAACAAGACAGTCCTGCTCCTGTATCAACCTCAAACGTTATGGGTACATTATTAAGTAATACCTGCATTTTGATTGGTTCTAATAAGTCATTTTCTAAACTAAAAATATCAATATTAAAGAAATCCAATGTCTGGATCCCTGGCTCTTTGTCTGCCTGGATACTAAAATTTTTGTCCATTTTTGTTTTACAAGCCTTAACAATATGCCCTTTCTTTTTACAGTTTTTACAAATGTAATTCTTAAATTTACAATTTTTAAAATCGTGATTGGCTTTATTACAATGAAAACATAATACATGATTAGCATTTACCTTAATATCTGTTTTTCGGTTATTTTCCGAACTTGCCTTAAAGTGTCCTTGCTTCACTTCAGTGTGCCTTCGTGCACTAGCCTTATTCTCACCATAGTTGATATCCACCTCTCTAGCTTCCCTCATCGAAGCTTCTTTTGACACAGCAATTTCTAGCAGCTCTTTTAACTCCTTCTTATTGGGGTCTTCTTCACACAACCGATCTAAAATTGGGCCTTGTCTCATCACTACAACAAACTTTTTCTGGACTCTGTATAGTAGATTCGTTCCAAAGTCGCACTCTGCTGCCACATTTTTTACTGTAATAAACCAATCATTGATTGACTCTTGACCTTGTTTCAATAAATCAAACTTTACTCTTCGTCTATATATAGAAACTCTAGGTTTAAATTGACTAGCCAACAATCTAATTATTTCCTCGTAGCTCTTAAGTCTGAGCACATACAAAAAGCCACAAGTCTCTTTATGGATAACTCCCTAAGGATCTGCAGGATCTGCCACCTCTGGTAGACCAGTGCCGGACATTTCCAGAGGACACTCCGCCACTCCAAGCAGAGTGTACAGTGACCGGTAAGCATACTGACCACCAGAGAGTACCTTATACGGTCTAGAAGAGAAGGTGGGCTGTAAGACTTTTGGATGGCCCCACTATGTGGAGCCGAGGCTGTCTCATACTTCCACAACTGGCTCAGGAATCCTGGAACCTCCGCAAAAGAAGCACTCTGAAACTACCCGACCAGTACTGAAGAGTACTCCAACACAGGTTCGGGTCCCACTGGCATACCAGGTTAACCCTATTAGTCCGAGCAACATCAGCAAGTACTATCTCGAACTCAAGAACCAGCTTTGGGCTTTAGAACTTTGGGCGCTTCCAAAACCCTTAGTGTCAGAGCAGATAAAGATGGTCCTGTCCATCTGAGTCCTGAGTCTATACCTGATTATCTCATGAGCACATACCAGAATTGCCAGGATCTCGACCTCAAAGACTGATGGGAGCCGAGATCCGGCAGATTCAAATACGATTTCGCTTACAAAAACTCCGGTACCTGCCCGTCCGTCTATTATGGACATATCCGTAAACCAGGTGAGCCCCCTTCGACGGATCAGTGTATTGTTCCATCCATTCATCCCGATCAAGAAACTCAACCAAGAAGGAGGATGAAACTCAAATTAGGGGGCCATGCTGTCCTGTGTGTACACTATAAGAAAATCTGTAATATTAATATGATCCAAGTCGATGCTCCCACAGCTGATAAGACCAAATATGAGATCGAAGAGTTTTATTCAGAATTGCATAATACAATCAAGTTAACAAAATCTACAGATATTACTTACATTTTAGTAGACTTTAATGCAAAAATTGGTGTAGGTACAGTTGAAAATATAGTTTCGGACAGTTCGGATTAGGAACTAAAAACGAGAGGAGAAAGGCTCATAGAATTCTGCCAAGAAAAGAATATGGTAATTGCCAATACTTAGTTTCAGCTTCCTAAGAAAAGACTATATACATGGACGTCTCCTTCACATACAGAAAACCACATTCTCAGAAACCAGATAGACTTTATACTCGTAAATAGCAGATATAAAAAACTCTATAACCTCAGTTAAAACTTATCCTGGAGCAGATCTTAACTTAGACCACAATCCATTAGTTGCTGACGTGAAAATAAAATTTAAAAGAATTGAACTCAGAAAACAACAACCAAAAATTAATGTCAGAATGCTAAAAAACGAAGAAATAAAAATCGAATTAAAAAATAATTTGAATGTTAATATGCAAAAAATACTATCTAATAATAAACAAATTACGGATGTAAATAAAAAGTGGCAAAATATAAAAAACGCATTACCGAAACCAGCTCAAGAAAGTTTAATACAACATAGGTCAGAGGCTAAAAAACAGTGGACGACAGAATAAATACTATTACAGATGGAAGACAGGACGAAATATAAAGGAAAAGATCTACAGAAGTATAAAGAAATACAACCAATAATTAAGGAAAAAATCAAAACAGCTAAGGAAATCTGTTTGATGAAACGATGTAAAGGGATAGAAGAACTAGAAACAAAATATGATATTATGAGAAATATGCAACAAAAAATAAGAAAACCAGTTGGAATGGGTCGAAATAGACAAGGACACATAAAAGATAAAAAAAGAGATAAAAGAATTCAATCCTTTAGAGAGACAGAAGATCACGATAGATGAAATCAAATATGCTATCAAAAACTCTAAAGACAATAAGGCAGCTGGATTAAATGAAATACCAGTAGAACTGTTAAAACTAGTGGAAGAAGATTACTTAGAAGTATTGGCAGATTTATTGAACACGGTGTACGATACGGAAATAATACCACAAGAGTGGCTGAAGTCAGAATTTATAACCATCCCTAAAAAACAAGCAGTAAACGATTGCTCTGATTATCGAACACTGAGCCTCATGAGTCATACTTTAAAAGTACTGCTGAAAGTAATACATAAGAAAATATACGAAAGGCTAGAGGATGATATTAGCGAGACGCAGGTTGGGTTCCGAAATGGAATGGGTACTCAAGAAGGACTATTTGCCATCATCATATTAATTCAGCGATGTCGGAATGTATAAACGTTATAAACGTTGATCTACACTTATGCTTTGTTGACTACGAAAAAGCTTTAGATCAAGTTAGACATAAAAAACTAATATTAATACTTATGAACAAGCGCATTGACAGTAAAATCATAAGTATAGTCCAAACATTATATTGGAACCAAAGTGTCATAGTTCAAATTGGTGAGCAACACTCAGAAAAAATGAAGATCTGTAGAAGAGTTAGACAGGGATGTGTTTAATCGCCACTTTTGTTTAACTTATATACTGAACAAATTTTCGGAAAATTAATTAACAACTTACGATATACAGACGACACTGTGATCATAGCAACGAGTATATAAGATCTACAACATCTTATCGAAAGCTTAAGTATGAATAGAGCTAAGATGGGAATTACAATAAACGCTAAAAAACGAAATACATGCTAATTACAAAAGACCACAAAATATACATCACCTATTGACCATAAATGGTAACGTGATAGAACAAGTAGAAAAATATCAGTACTTGGAAACTTTGATCAATGAAACCAATGATTATACTGCGGAAATAAACAGGGGAATAGAGATTGCCAGATCAGCATTTATACGAATGAAGCCA
>OU898283.1:39414771-39429708 GCA_918026665.1 Diabrotica balteata
ATCATTATCGATGAAAGGATGTAAAGAAATTATGTTAGACTTAGTATGGAGAATTCCCTTTGATGACAGTGTTTGAATTTCAAGCTTAAAGGCTTGATTTTGAACTACTTTAACTACATATCTTTCGGAATTTTGCAATTCTTCAAACGAGAGAGGACCAAACTGTCTAAGTGAATGATTCGAGCATTTTACATTATGAATGAATCTAAAGCAATATGCTAAACTGCGCTGCAAGCGGCTGAAATTGGAAAAACGCTCAAAAGAAAGTAATTCTATAGTAGGTGATATTTTCATTGATATGGATTCTATCTTTAACTCAGGTAGATCTTTATTGCATTGAACAGGTTGAATTGGTGTGTCAAAGGGATCCACAGAAAGAAAACTGGGACCTTCCCACCACAAGCTAGAAGAATGTAGAAGTGAAGGTTCAAGGCCTCTAGTGAGTAGGTCTGCAGGATTTTGCTTTGTGACCAACATGAAACCACTTGCTGGAATTGGTATTGGAGACAATTTCTGACACTCTGTTTGCAACAAATGTTTTAAGAACGTTTGGTGGTGTATTGATCCATCCAAGAACTATAGTGGAATCTGACCAGAAAAACATATCATGAAATTTAATAGTCAATGAATCAATAACCTTGGCGGCTAACCTAGAAAGAATAAGAGCTCCACAAAGTTCTAGTCGAGGAAGACTTATTTTCTTAAGAGGTGCAACTTTGCTTTTTGCACAAAGAAGATTGACACAAACAACTCCAGAAGAATTAACACTACGAACATATATACAAGCTCCATAAGCTTGTTCTGAAGAATCAGAAAATCCGTGCAACTCAAGCCTAATAGCTTCTCTGCATTTGAAATTGCGGACTATCTTAAGTTCATTTAGAAGTGAAAGTTGGCGTCTGAATGATGACCATTCAGTATAAATGCTAATTGGTACTGACTGATCGCAATCCAACTGCTCAAATGATAGATCATTCTGACTCCGGCTTCTATATAACATGTAGCTTCTCCATTTTTAAAAAATTAAAGTATTTGTTTGTCTTTGTGTATTGTATTGTTATGTCCAAATTTACATGTATGACATTCTGCTCATGTCGGATAGGCCACAACTGACGAAATGCCCCTGAGGATGATCTATTGATCGAAAGTACTTGAGCAAGATTTAATTAATTACTGTGTTCGATATTTGCCTTGTGTACCATCAAAGTTCAATTATTCGAACATTCAACCTTATATTGATTGACATATTATATAGTTTAAAAGTGTTCCCCAGTATTCAGTGGGCTCACCAAGAAATTTTAAAGAACGTAAATTGCTTGAAATATTATCAATCAATAGTCTTAAATAAAAAGAGTTGTCTTTATTTACTCTTGCCAAGTTAAATATTGCCTTTACATGGATGTATATTAAAAGATCTTTATTTGCATATCTTTCACATATATGCTGCTTTCACGTATAATGCAAGACTAAAATTTGTAGAAGAAAGTGGCAACGAGCTGATAACCTTTGCCGCATTGCCAAAAATGGCAGATTTGAAATAATAAGATTTTTGAGTTTGACTTAAACTACTATTATTAATAATTAGAGACTCAAATGAGAGTCATGAAAGTCTAGCCAGTTTTCAAAGTGCCCTTAAAATTTAGGCAACTCTATTGTAGGTAATTTAATGTTGCTATGGTTACCATTATGTGAACAATTTTGACTTGAATTATTTGACATTTCAGATGATTTTTCAATGACAGATTTTAATATAAGTACTTTTGTTAATGCTACTGCAAAATAAAAACTATTTTCAAACTCTACCCTTGAAATAATATCAGGTTCAGATACAGAATCCTCCAGACAGTCGATTTCATCTTGAATATTTTTAAACGTTTCTATTAAATTATTTATTTTAGAAAGACGTATTTCTAACTCCGCTACTGGTGTCACATGTAAGCATGTGAAGTGACCTTTAATAAGAAGGTTGGCAACAGTGTGTGTCTGCCAGTGTCAACAGGGACATCCGCCTTCCTTGAGAACGTCACTTCACATGTCATGAGGCCACATGCAATGGCCAACGATAATCTAGGCATAATAACATGTAATGTAACGTTGTTATAATCTAACTAAATAAAGTAATACAAATTACATCTACAGTCATCTATACCTACTTGTTTTATTACATGTAACATGGTGTCAGGTTAGTTGGAAGAACCTTGACCAAGGAAATTAAGTCTACACTGCTGAAAGTAAACTGAAGTTTGTACAAAATGGAGGCAATATTTACAGCACCCAAGGCCCTAGTATTCAACCAGGATGTCCACAGTAATTTAACGACTTTCCTGGAAGGCTTAGAAATATATTTAAAAGCTACGGGGCTGGACAAGAAAGACGATGAGGTTAAGGTGGCTATCTTATTAAACATTGCTGGGCAAGAAGCTCAGAAGAAATTTAAAAATTTCAGTTTAAGTGAGGAAGACAAAAAAAAGTTCGAGGTGGTTGTAAATGCATTTAGAGAGTATTGTGCACCTTTAAGAAATGAGACATATGATCGTTATAAGTTCTTTACACGAAGACAACAGGAAGGTGAAACATTTGAAGATTTTTTAACAAATATAAAAGAACTGGCAAGCCTATGTAATTTTGGGTTACTACAAGATTCACTCATCAGAGACCGAATTGTTAGTGGCATACTAGACGTCGCTCTTCAAGAAAGATTGTTGCAGTGTTCAAAATTGGACCTAAGAAAAGCAGAAAATATGTGTAGAACAGCTGAAGTAAGCAGAATCCAAGTCAAAGAAATACAGAATGAAAAGGAAGTTGATATAATTAGGGTGAACAAGTTCAAAGGTAAGAGTAGGTTAAATATGGTCAAACAGGAGGCTAAAAATGATTTTGATTGTTTTAAATGTGGACGGACACATGGACCTAGGAGCTGTCCAGCATATGGGAAATTATGTTCTTTATGTAATAATCCAAATCATTTTGCAGTAGGGTGTAAGAATAGAGGAAACTCCAGTGGAACGCAATATAAAAATATAAGTAGGTTTAACAATAAAACTAATAGGTTCCATAAGAAAGGCAATGTACTTGAACTTGAGTGTGAAAATAGTAGCAATGATAGTGACGATTTGACAGTTGAATCAATAGTTTTAGACAACATAAACTCAAATAGCCTCTCAAGTAAGTGTTGGAAAGTAGATGTATTAATTAATGATAAAAATGTCAAGTTTAAATTAGATACTGGAGCCAATTGTAATTGTCTACCGTTAAAAATTTTCAATAGTTTAGGCTGTCAGGTACCAGTCTTAAAAGATAGTGTATCACTTATAACTTATGGAAATAACAGAATTGACACATGTGGGTCTGTATTATTAAAATGTTTTGTTAATGGAACTAGGTACAACATTAAGTTTCTTTTAGTTAATACTAATAGTACACCAATTTTAGGTCTTAATGCATGTAAAAAATTAAATTTGGTTCAGAGAGTTGACTTCATCAATAGTAAAAGTAAAGATGAATTTGTAAACAATAACAAAAATGTATTTGAGGGGACAGGTAAGATACCATTTGATTACAAAATCGTGTTGAAGAAAAATTATGAGCCATTTGTTGGCTGTTGTAGAAGAGTGCCAGACACTGTAAAGGTTGCCTTAAAAGCGTCTTTACTTGATCTTGAGAAAAGAGATATCATAATGAGGGTTGAAGAGCCTACTGAGTGGGTAAACAACATAGTATTAGTTGAGAAAACCAATAATAAAATAAGAATTTGCTTGGACCCAGTTCACTTAAACAAATTTGTTTGTAACGATCAATATCCAATACCCACTGTAGATGAATTAGCATTGAAACTGAAGGGTAAATCAATTTTTACAGTACTTGACCTGAAGGAGGGGTTCTATCATGTTCCACTACATGAGGATAGTATGAAAATTTGTACTTTTACAACTCCTTTTGGCAAATATTGCTTTAAAAGATTGCCATTTGGTCTTAGCATTAGTCCCGAAGTGTTTCAGAGGATGAATGAAAAAATGTTTGGAGATCTTGAAATAGGAATATATTTTGATGATATTATAATTGCTGCAGACACAGAGGAGGAACATGATAGAATTCTTCAGAAGGTTTTAAATAGAGCTACAAAATATGGAGTTAAATTTAATAGGGATAAAATTCAATTCAAAGTAAGTGAAGTTAAGTATATTGGACAAATTTTTTCTAAAAGTGGTATTAAACCAGATCCTCAGTACATAGAAGCAATTTTGAGCTTAGAAAATCCAAAGTCAAAAAAAGATCTTCTCAGAATAATGGGCATGCTAAACTACTTAACTAAGTATATCCCCAACCTTTCAGAATTTATGACTCCATTAAGACGATTAATAAAGAAAGATACTTTGTTTGATTGGACAGTTGATCACACCAGAGCCTTTGATAAAATTAAAACATTAGTTACATCAATACCTAACCTCAAAATATTTGATCCACAGGTACCAATTGAAATACAAGCTGACAGTAGTCAGTTCGGCATTGGTGGGTGTTTGTTACAAGATGGCCAACCAGTAGCGTTTTGTTCTAGAGGGCTTACAAAAAGTGAGGTTAGGTATCCACAAATTGATAAAGAACTTCTTGCCATTTGTTTTGCAGTACAAAAATTTGATAACTTTATTTATGGTAGAGAAATTTTAATAAAAACCGACCATAAACCTTTAGTTTCAATCTGCAGTAAAGATTTCCATAAAGTAAGTAGTCGCTTACAAAGGCTAAAGCTCAAATTATTAAAATATACTTTCAAAATTGAATATTTACCTGGCAAGTACCTGTACATAGCTGATCTGTTGTCACGAGCATTCTTAAAAACTCCAAATAATGATGTTAGGTCAGGTATCAAAAGAGTACACTCGTTAGAAATTGAATCACCTTTATCAGGTCCTAACACAAACATTCTTAAAAGAGAAACAAAGAGTGACCAGATTCTTAAACAAATAATGGATTTCTGTGAAACTAGAATGTGGCCCAATAATATAAATCAGGACCAGGAAGCTAAGACATTTTTCAAGATAAAAGAAAATCTATTTTGTAATAATGGTGTTTTATATTACAATGAGAAAATAATCGTTCCCAGGTCATTAAGAAAATCAATCATGGCCAAAGTTCACAACAGTGCTCATCTTGGTATTGAGAAATCTAAGGCGAGAGCACGAAGTCTTTATTATTGGCCAGGATTAAGTTCTGATGTAACACATTTTGTTGAAAAGTGCAAAATATGCCTAAAATATCTAAGAAAACCTCAGAAAGAACCTCTCGTTCAGCATGATAGACCAGATATCCCTTACTATAAAATAGGTGCTGATATTTTAAATTATGGAGGTTCTGATTATCTAGTAGTGGTTGATTACTTCAGTCACTGGTTAGACCTAGTAAAGTTAGAATCAAAAACGGCACAAGAAATAATTAAAAAACTAAAAGTTATGTTTTCCACACACGGATCCCCAGCTGTTTTTGTATCGGACAATGTTCCATTTGGTAGCATTGAATTCAGGCAATTTGCCCGAAAGTGGAATTTCAACCTAATCACATCTAGTCCAAGATATCCACAGTCTAATGGACTAGCAGAGAGAGCAGTTGGAATTTGTAAAAACATGCTTAGAAAATGCAATGACTCTGATGAAGATATACACAATGCATTAATGGAGTACAGAACAACTCCTTTAACAGGAATTGGATTATCCCCATCTGAACTTCTCAACAACAGGGTTCTTAGGACAGCTATACCGGTATCTCAAAAAGTTCTATCTAAAAAACCCATAGTTGATCTAAATAGATTAAGAGAACAGAGGAGTAGAAGTGTTAAGTATTATAATAAACATTCTCGGGTTAGAAGTGAGTTTAAAGTAGGTGAAAGCATAATGTTAAGAAAAGATAAAATATGGGTACCAGGTGAAATTGTTAGTATTACTAATAGTCCAAGATCTTATTGGGTAAAAGATAATTTTGGTAATAGTTACAGGAGGAATTCATCTTTTATTAGACGTTGTCCTAACAAATATGTTCAAAACACGTCATACAACGTGCCTTTTGAAGAAACTGATGTTTTGCCAAGTTCTGATACAGTTCCTTCAACTAGTAAGGAAACTATTCAAAATAATAGTAATAGTGAACATAATAACATTGTAACACGCTCTGGTAGGAGGGTAAAAAGACCTTCCAGGTTTAGGGATTATGTTTGTTAAAAGGGGTAAAGGGGAAGATGTCACATGTAAGCATGTGAAGTGACCTTTAATAAGAAGGTTGGCAACAGTGTGTGTCTGCCAGTGTCAACAGGGACATCCGCCTTCCTTGAGAACGTCACTTCACATGTCATGAGGCCACATGCAATGGCCAACGATAATCTAGGCATAATAACATGTAATGTAACGTTGTTATAATCTAACTAAATAAAGTAATACAAATTACATCTACAGTCATCTATACCTACTTGTTTTATTACATGTAACAACTGGAAGATTTCTGCTCGTCTAAAACATTTATTTCATCTAAATAATTATTATAATTTGTTAATTTTACTTTGATTACTGAACGTTTCTACATAGAATTGCAATTGATATTTTATTAGTATCAAGTCAAATATTAGGAATTATAAATTATATAATGAAAAACAAAAGAAAAATATAAAATAGAAAAGGATATTACTTCGTATAACTTTGTAATACTTTCGTGTTTTAACAATACCAGACCGATACCTTCTTAGAGGGTATATTAAATGCATTTACCACAGCACTGAAGAAAGTAGGTGTTACTGTTAGGAACTAGAATGGGACGATCTAGTTCCTAACAGTCGGCAGCTAAATGTTGATTTCCGTTACGAAGAGAACTGTTGAATATTTTGATGGACCAACAATACTGGCTTTCTCGATGTATGAACGCCAAATTTAGGTTGATTACTTGAAATTATGAATTATATTTTTCTTGTTAATAACAAAACAAGGCTCGAAGGACCAAACATGAAGGGATTAAAAGAAACCATGAACTTTTTGTTGAATAAATTTGAATAAATTAATTAAACTTTGACAGAATGAAAAAACGTTTATTATACAATATTTTTAGATTATTTTACACCTACATTAATATAACTAAATGTCGTCACACACTATTCCCGTGTTCGACTAATAGGTTTTAACGGGTAATGAGTAATTCTTTTTTATTTTTTAATGACAAATGTAAATTAACATGAATGTTGAAATTGAAATCAATAAATATTCTTATTATTATTATTCCAGATTTAGCCATACGGCTCACACTCCCTCTAAGGGGAAAATTCACTCATCCCAGATACCTACGGTATCAAAAGGATTGAGCTCTGGTGGGACTCTTTCCATGTTATCGAGTCCTAGGTGACTTGGTATGTTGGAGTATCTCCCAAAAATTTTCGTACACATCTGGACGTCGCGAGGAGTACAGCTTTCTGCATGGCCTTATAAAGATGTTCATTTAGACCTAGTTGTTTTATGTTCGCTAGGAGGTTTTTGGGAATAACACCAGTAGTAGATAGAACAATAGGTAGTGTCTGGGTACTTTCCATTCTCCATTGTCTCCTGATTTGTATTTCTAGATCTCTGTACTTGGCGATCTTTTCGTTGTATTTAACAACTAAATTATTGGTGTTGGGTATCGCCACATCAATAAGTGTTGTTTGTCTAGTAAGTTTATTAACTAGTATGAGATCCGGTCTATTATGGGCCACTGGTTGGTCTGTAAGCACAGTGCGGTCCCAGTATAGCTTGTAGTTGTCATTTTCAAGCATTCTATCAGGAGCGTATTGATAATAAGGAAGATGGTCGGTATGGAGAAGTCCCAGTTTGTCAGCTAGTTCTTGGTGGATAATCTTTCCTACTGAGTCATGGCGTTCTTTATAATCAGTACCGACAAATGCCTGGCAGCCACCGGTAAGATGTTGGATGGTTTCTTGGGCTTGGCATCCATATCGGCATTTGTCATTTTGTACTTGAGGATCTTTAACAATATATTTCAGGTAATTTTTAGTTGGAATAACCTGATCCTGAATGGCAAGTAGGAAGCCCTCAGTCTCGGGAAACATCTTTCCTGATGTCAACCAATAGTTCGACGCTGTATTGTCTACATATTCTTGGTTGATCTCATTGAGATGTCGCCCATGCAGAGGTTTACTCATCCAGGTGCGCATTTTTTCTTGCTGGGTCAGGTGGTTTATGCGCATTTCTTGTTCCCTCAGTTTAAGCGGCGTCGTATCATCTACTGCGCAAATTGCTCGATGTAAAGTAGATGTCTCAGCCTGTACCTGAAAATAAGATCTTAAATTAGCAATTTGTTTATCTAATTGCTCACCTATATCCATAAGTCCTCTTCCCCCTTGATACCGCGGTAATGTTGTTCTCTCTACTGCACTACGTGGATGATGTTTTTGCGCCTTTGTGAGAAGTGTTCTTACTTTCCGCTGAAGACCCTCTATATCCGTTTTTGACCACTTTATAATACCAAATGAGTAGCTCAGCGCGGAACAGGCGTACGTATTTAATGCCTTAAACAAATTTTTACTATTAAGATATGACCGATTTAGTTGTCTTACCCTTCGCACGAACTCCGAAGTTAGTTCCGTTTTCATTTGTTTATGGTCAATTTTACGTGCTTGTTTTACTCCGAGATATTTGTACATATCATTTTCACCCATTGCCTCGATGTTTTGGCCATCTTGCATATCGAAACCTCCAGGCTGAACCTTTCCTCTGACTATATTTAGTATACGGCACTTGTCTAGTCCAAAATGCATACTGATGTCATTTGAGAAATTTTCTACAGTTTTTAGCATCTCATCTAGGTGGTTTCGGGTGGAAGCCATTAATTTTAAATCATCCATATACAACAGATGATTAAGCTTCGCTACAACGGTGTTGTTATTTTTGATGCTAAATCCTGAGTCAGTAGAGTTCAGCAGCTGAGATAGTGGGTTCATCGCTAGGCAGAACCAAAGTGGACTCAACGAGTCCCCTTGGAAAAGGCCCCGGTTAATAGGGATATCTTCAGTTTCGATATTAATTTCACCAGGTATTTGAAGGTGAATTTTAGTCTTCCACTCTGCCATTATATGCTTCAAAAAGGTCACGAGATTATCATCGACTTTATATATTTTTAATATATCTATAAGCCATTCATGCGGCACTGAATCAAAAGCCTTCTTGTAGTCAATGAAGGCAGTAAAAAGGTTTCTTTTTTTGGTGTATGCCTGGTTAGAAATGACTGAGTCGATAATAAGTTGTTCTTTGCATCCCATGGAGCCCTTAGCGCATCCTTTCTGTTGGGGCTCTATGATATTGTTCAGAGCACAGTGTTGGTAGATACGCCGGGCCACACAGGATGTGACCAATTTGTACAAAGTTGGAAGACAAGTAATTGGGCGGTACTTGGCTGGATCTTGGGTGTTATTTTGATCCTTCGGTATTAGATAAGTGGTTCCCTGAGTAAGGAATGATGGTATTTCCTGTGAATTAGAAATAATATTATTAATAAATACTGTTAAAAGCTCATGAACACTCCAAAACTTCTTTAGCCAGAAGTTTTGAACTCCGTCCGGTCCAGGAGATTTCCAGTTATGAAGCTCTTTGATAATGTTCGAGACTTCTTCAGTGGTGAAAGGTTCATAAGGAATATTCCTGTAGTGTTGACATTTGTTCGTGGTGTCTTCAATCCATCCAGCATTGTTGTTATGGGTAGCTGGCGTCGAAAGTTGGTTTCCCCAAAACTCATGAATTTCTTCTTGGCTTGGGTAGGATTTATTTGCGTTTTCTACAGTGGAATTAAGTTTCCTATAGAAAGTTTTCTCTGCTTGCTCAAAAAGTATATTGTCGCATTTCCGGTTGTTACTAACTTTGTATCTCCTCAGGCGGCCTGAGTAAACAGATAGTTTTTGTTTTAATGTGTCCAGGCATTGTTGAGGTGTGTTGTTTTCTGGATCATATCGTGAGTGTCTTAGAGTGTTAAACTGTATTTCTTCAGCTCTTTTGATGATTTTTCTACTTCTCACTCCTCTTATGTACTCTGTTATTTGTCCAATGTCCCTACGCAGTAATTCGATCTTATTCAGCAGTCGTTTTTCCCAGGGTGCTATTCTGTTACCAGTCCTTCCGATGTTGGTACCCCGTCGTGTTCTGATCTTAATGCCCATAACATTAGCAATTGCTGTTGCTGCACAGTAAATCAGCATATGCAAATATTCCAATGTGTGGGCTTCTGTGATATAATTGGGTAGGACTTCAGTGTTCACAATTTGTAACAGCGCTCCTAGTTTCTTGGAAGAGTTTATTTTTGGTAGCGGTGGTCTGCTAAGTGGGTTTGTTCCACTAAACTCTTGTACGGCGCGCGCCATTTCGTTTGCCAGACTATCGTGCAACTCGTTATTGTCCTGCTGTGTATTATTAGGTTGAGTTTCTTGTATGAGAATCTCAGGAATCTGCTCATTTGGGACTTCATTATGGTCTTGATTCACAACTAGCTCTTGGTTATGAATCTCCCGTTCGACTTCGCGTCTGATGGTGTCGCGTCTATTCTCTGGAATAAGATTGTTTCTTAAAATTACCCGGTATTGATCTGCTACTCTTTGTTCAGATACTTGGATTTCTGGGTACTCCCTGCAAAATTCGGCATACAGTTGTTGTCGATAGCCGATTGTTTCTTGACCGAGGTTTGTCACCTTATAATAAAAGCGCAAAATATTTTCGTTTATGGACACTGTCCACTTCATACGCTGCCTCGGTCGTCCCGCTTGAGTGAGCGCCGGCTGATGTTCCAGCGCAGCACCTTCAGCGAGTGGAGCTCTTGTTGTTGTTTGGCTCACTTGTGGTTGTTGTTGTTGTTGGGCTGTAGCTGATTGTATGACAGGGGCCCGCCTCCTCAACACCCTGCCACCGACGTCCCGCATGCTGTCACGTCCAGCGCCGGCTCCAGACGTGCCCTTATTATATTATTATTATTATTATTATTAAGACATGCCTTTAAAATGTTTTTTTGTCTTTCTCTCCTACTTTATACAGAAACTTCGCGATTAACGACTCTTCGTATTGGTTCGTTATCTAAATAATATAAATACATAAGAAAAACATTGTTATGTAAAATTTTAAAAATAAAGCACGTTCTAGGGATAATTTCAGACACATTTTCTATTACAAAAATTTCCATAGGTATTGAAACAAAATACCTTTTTCGGAAACACAATTCGGGCGACGTAAAGCTCACTAAGTCTAAAGGTGTCGGTGAGGAATGACGTATATACACAGTGCAGTGTTAGATCGTTATGTACCTAGTTGTTGTTTAAAGGTGAGTCCACATTCCACATTAGGCCGGTGGGCATGGCTGGTTGGCAAATGCCGCGCTTATGTAGATAATGCCGTTTCGGCGTTTTTGATGCCGCGCTAAGCCGATCGGTTTGAAATACGGTTCAGCTTAGTGGTGGTCTGTTTCAGAGGAAGCTCTGTCGGCCTGCATAGTCTGGGCGTTACTTGTAGCATATATACACCGTATTTATTGGTGCTTATGCAGTTATTAAAGTGAATTATGGACTGGACCAATAAAGATTTTTTAAATCTCAACGAGATATATCATGAAAAAGAAATAAAAATTTTCATCCAACAGATTACAAAAATAAAAACAAACAGCACGATCCTCTTATTTATTTCCAATCATTTCAGTAAAGAAGCTGTAATTTTGCTAATGGTACTGATTATATGTCAAAATAGTTTTGTTTTACAGGTTTACCAGTGCTGAAGAATAGGAATACGCCAAAAAGTACTGAAAATACTGAAGTAAGTTCAACTGCAGTTTATGTATTTTAATATTACTTTTTAATATAACACAAGATCCCCGAATAATTTCTCAGATATTTGTATCTTATCGTTCCAATAGCTTTACTCATCATTAAGAAATTTCACTTCTGCTTGTGGATAACAAATTATTCCGTGAATATGTTTCTAAATTTTTGTGCAAATTTTTAAGCATGTTTATTTTGTTTAGCTAGTTTCTGTTTATTTATTAATTTATTAGAATTAAATTTATCTTCTCCATATGCTAGTCTCAATTTTGTGAATTGTCAATTACATTGGATGAAGTTTTTCTCACAAGGTTATGTAGCAACATGATGTACAACACTCTTACTCGGTTCCAACTGTATTGGTTTTTTACGGCGTTATCTAACTGCCCCACTGCCAGGCACATGGATCTACAGACCGAGAGTTTGGTACAAAATTTGGTACAAACCGAGTTATTTATCTCGTACTTTTTTTTAAGCAAGGCGCAATATTTAATTACTTAATATTATTATAATTATAATTATTAAAAAATAATATTAAAAGCTTTAATATTACCAATATTAAAAACTTTAATATATTATACATTATAATATTAATATGAATGAGTAGAAACGATTACATTTAAATTTGGCAAATTGTAACACCAGTCGACTAGTTCACGAACTTACAAGTACGATTGCGCGAAGCCGTGGAATTTGTACCAAACTCTCGGTCTGTAGATCCTTGTCTACCAGGCCGTATTAGTTCCAAGTACCTGCTGCCCCATCGCCGAGAAAGTTGGAGATTAAGTCTTAATGACCGGAAATTCCAAATTTACTTATAGTTGAAAGTAAGAATATAAATACTTTTAGTTATTCATTTCAGTTGCCAGTATAGTTTTATCCGTTAGTGTTTAACTTTTAAATGGCGGATTCAAAGACTATGTTTACTCAAAGGAGATAACTTTTATTAATAATTAACGAATATAAATAGCCTAATTGGCCTATGTGTCCAAAAATGAAAAAGTTAGATGGCAATGCTTAAAAAAAGGGTGTCAACCAAAAGTGTACAGAAAGGAAGGTGGTGAAAATTACGTTATTCTTAAAAAAGCATCGGTGGAGCATAATCACGCTCCAGATATCCACGTTGACCGGCAAATTTTTAGTAATTCTACAAAGAGAAAAAAAAAATGAAAGACCTTTAAAGATTGTTTACAATGAATTGAGGAAGGAAAATTTCAGCAAACCGCTGACGACGAAAGACATTTCTTGCGTTCGAAGAAATATATATGCTGCAAGATAAAAATCAACAACACCGTTGCCCAAGTCACAGGAAAAAGTTCTACAAGTGTTACTAAACTTAAATTTAAAAATGAATATACGGTGAAAGCTTTTTATTATCTACAAAAAATAATCCCGCAATTTTTAGTTGTTTCACAAATCTTTACTTTTTGTGTAATGTAGATTTTTGTATGTAGATGGAACTTTTTAATACTGTTCTAAATATTTTTGTCAGATGTTTACTATATATGGCTACAAAAATGGTTTTTATGTTCCTCTAGTATTTTGTTTGTTAACAAATAAATCACAGCAATCGTACAAAAGTACTTTTGATACATTAATATCAATATTTACAGATTTGAATTTACATTTCAATTTCATTGTGGCTCAGTGGTAAGAGCGCCTACCTTTAAACCTAAAGGTCGTGAGTTCGAATCACATCTGGGTGGAGAAATTTTCGTTTATTAAAAATTAATGAATGAAAATAATTTCTATCCTTGTGCGATCGGTACTCACCGGAGGGACCGCAGACGTTCGGATACAAGTTAGCGTCTCTTAGCAAAGACAATGACGTTGACTTTGCTAAGTATCAAGACAATTACTCTACATACACACACTACACATAGGTACCTGACTGTACCATGCCAATGATCACAGTTGTCGATCATAGTTATCCATTACTATTACACAGTTCTTAGGAAGAAGATCTATCATTTGTTCGAACCATTCTTGAAAGACATCAGCGTTCATGTCTTCATGGTAGTCACCGGTACGAGTTGATTCAAAAGTTAATAAACCACCTTCAACAAAACCGTCTGAACTGCCAATGTGTACTATTATCAGCCTGCGTCCCTTTCCTGATGGTGGGTTTAAACCAGTAGATAAGTTATTTACAAAAGCGTGCCTTTGACTTGTAACAGTTTCATCCTGCCAAAATTTATTTGGTGTATGACCCTCGTTGATCCATGTTTCATCAAGATAAAATATTTTTCTTTTTTGGTTTCTCATTTCCTTTATGGTTCTTAGAAAATGTCTTCTCCATATGACAATATCGCTTCTTTCTAATAAAATAGACTTTCTGGGATTCTTTTTCCAGCGGAAGCCTATTTCTTTTAAAAGTTTCCATAACGTACTTCGACTCATTTCTGGGTAATCCTTATCATCTCGAACTGAGACAAGAACTTTATCCAATGTTGGAAATTCTTGTCTAAAGAAGAATTCATGCACTTTCCGTCGAAGTCCTTCTTTAAAATGATATTCTATTTGAAATTTTGGTTTCCCTGGAGCATTACGTGGCATTTGAAAACTACCACATTTCTCTTCTTTAATAACTCTGTAAATCGTAGATTTCCCAACACCAAGTGTACTGCTAACTAACTCAACGGTCTCATCAACACTTTCACATAAACGTTTGTCTGTAAATGATTTAAAACAATTAAATATTAATGTTTTTTCATTAACTGTTAAAGGACCAATTTTTCGGCGTTTACACGGCACTTCCAAATTTTCCATAACACTAGTATACACAATAAACTGCACCTTGCAACTGAAGTACCTACTTTTAGTGAACTGTTAAGAATTTTGAATACGCCACTTGGACCTTCCTACAAAATGGAAAAACCCACTATCACATTTTCTGTGGAATAAGTTTAGAAGGTAATTATCTAGTCAATTACTGTCGTAGATTCCTGGAATTAAAGAATTAAATGTTTGATTGTTGAAACCCTTACTTCGTGGAATGCACTCATTTCAGATAAAATAAAACGTTTTATTTTATCTAAAGAATTAAACTTTATTTTGCAAATAGGTAGGTACTTATTAAACTTTTATTGGTTATATATAACCAATAAAATAAACATCTTACATTT
>OU898283.1:39435271-39458190 GCA_918026665.1 Diabrotica balteata
TTCAATAGGCTTACCCTTGTGAGGATTGTGTTTTAAAATTATAACATAATGACATTATTAAATTTGATTTTCTTTTTCGTTCTGTCAAAATTTATTACTAAGGTTTACATGTCTCTTCTTTTTTTATATGTAAACAGGCATGTAAACCTTAGTAATAAATTTTGACAGAACCAAAAAAAACTCAAATTTAATAATGTCATTATGTTAATTAATTTTGCTAATTTTAAAACATAATCCTCACAAGGGTATAAGCCTATTGAAGATATAACAACTTCATTTTTCTAATGTAGATTTTTATGTTAATTTTTAGTACGTTTTGAAAAAGAGTACAATAAACTCGAAAGCTTAACAAACCTAAAAGAGTTTTACTTAAAGACCAATATTAACTACTAAACCCAAGATATCTGTATATATTACTCACATAGTCACTAAAGCCCTTTCTAAGAATATATATATATATATATATATATATATATATATATATATATATATATATATATATAAATATATATATATATATATATAAATATATATATATATATAAATATATATATATATATATATATATATATATATATATATATTTATATATATATATATATATATATATATTATATATATATATATATATATATATATATTATTGTTATGATATGTAAAATCGAGAAAAATATTGGTTTGTTTAAAATATTTCAAAGTTCAAAAACATTAAAATAATTCAGATAAGTAGGATAATAACCAACAAACATTTCGAAGAAGGAAAGTCTTTAAATTTTTGGATTACCTGTATTAAACAAAATGTAAGCTATGCATAAATTATTTTCTTTGTTATAATATACTTGAGTGACCCGCATAATTTTAAGTGAAATCCAAAGACAATTGAACCGGGTTTTCCAAATACATTAATGCAGTGATTAAGGACAATAGAATAGATTTTAGAAAGAGGTTTTTGTTAGTTTTTAAGAATTGTAGAAAAATATTATTTGTAAATAAGTTTTAGGAAATTTTATAATTATAGGTAAAAATTTGTTTGTTATCGAAATGAAAAAATGGGAGAATTGTGACGAGCTTTGATTGGCGGAGATTGAAAAAGGTGGGATAGGTATGTAGGAATGAAAGTTTAGCTAGATTTTTGAGAGAGAAAAGATAGTCAGTTGGTTTCCAAGGGTGCAAGGCGAACGGCCGTTGTTTCTCGGGTAGTTTCCCAGAGGTAGGAAGCAGTAGCAGTGAAAGTTTGTGAGTTTTCGTGTAGTTAGTGTATCTGACAGAAGCTGATCCAGTAAAAGATTGTAAGTCATATTTTTCTACTTATATTCCAAGAGTCACTGTTCAGGCCAACGAGAGATTCAGTTTATCGTAAAGAAAAGATATTCCAAGAGTCATTTTTCACTCAGGCCAACGAGAGATTCAGTTTATTGAGAGAAGAAGAAGCTAGCATAATTTGAACGATTCGTGCATTTGAAGGAGATCATTAAGGACGATAAACTTGCAATAATTTGTTGTAAGATTGCTGATTACCTAGGGAGCGCCTGAGAGTAGATAATATAGTCTACAAGGAACAAGGATTTGGACCACTCATCATCAGAGAGAGATATTTTTGTTTTCTGCAGTTTTTCTTTTATTGATAACACAATTTTTACACTTAATTTAGAAAGGATATAAATATTTTGATTAGGAGAGTTAGAATAATTTGGGATTTTGAGATTTCAATTAATATTGTTTGTACCATTAATTTTGAAGGTTCACGTACGTAGAACAAAATTTTGAGAATCATTATATGAGATTTTGTTTATTGAAAACATTTGAGTGTGAATTATTTCATTATTTTTATTTCAATATATAGTGTTATATCATATGTGTTTTTTATTATTCCGGTATTCTTTGGACCTTACCTTTCACATGTAATAGCATAGATATTGAAGCACGAATTTAACCCTGAGATAAGAGAATTAAAAAGTGTGATAGAGTCATAATCATATCATTTAAATAAATTTAATTAATTAATTAATTAATTAGCTAATTATTTGCTTACTCTTGCACCAAGACTTACAGCATATATATATATATATATAATATATATATATATATATATATATATATATATATATGCTGTCACTATTTTTCCGGGTTTGACTCCGCGTTGTAAATGCTGGTTTTCTTGAAAACCATGTTTTGGCGACGTTTTCGGAAAAATAGTGACAGCACATATAGCTTCCGCGGAAACCTCAAAACAAACATATATATATATATATATATATATATATATATATATATATATATATATATATATATATATATATATATACATATATATATATATATATATATATATATATATATATATATATATATATATTGTTATGATATATAAAATCGAGAAAAATATTGGTTTGCTTATATTTCAAAGTTCAAAAAATTAAAATAATTCAGATAAGTCGAATAATAAACTACAAACATTTCGAAGAATGACAGTCCTTTATCTTTGGATTACCTATATTGAACAAAACGTAAGATATGCATAAATTATTTTCTTTATTAAAATATATTTGAGTGAAGTGAGGGACATAAGTGAAATCTAGACAATGGAAGCGGGTTTTCCAAATAAATTTATGCAGTAATTAGGACAATAGAATAGATTTTAGAAAGATATATTTTTGTTAGTTCATAAGAATGGTAGAAAAAGATTAGTTTGTAAATAATGTTCGGAAATTTTATAATTGTAGGTAAAAAATTTGTTTGTGTTATCGAAATGAAGAAATGGGAGATGTATGACGCGTTTTGATTGGATGAGATTGAAAAAGGGGGGATCGTTGGTTTGAGAATGAGACTTTAGTTAGTTTTGAAGAAAAAAATATATAGTCAGTTGGTTTCCAACGGTGCAAGGCGAACGGCGTTTGTTCTCGGGTAGTTTCCCAGAGGTAGGAAGCAATAGCAGTGAAAGTTTGTGAGTTTTCGTGTAGTTAGTGTATCTGACAGAAGCTGATCCAGTAAAATATTTTAAGTCTTACTTTTCTACTTATATTCCAAGAGTCACTGTTCAGGCCAACGAGAGATTCAGTTTATCGTAAAGAGAAGATATTCCAAGAGTCATTTTTCACTCAGGCCAACGAGAGATTCAGTTTATCTTCCGTCTTCCATTCTAGCAACATGTCCAGCCCACCTCTACTTTTGTTTATTGATTCGCAGTATAATATCGTCTACGCCAGTTCGTCGGCGTATCTCCTCATTTCTTACTCGATCTTTCAAGGTCAGGCCCAGCATTGATCTCTCCATTCGCCTTTGTGTTACCCTCAGTTTTTCGGCAGTAGCATTGGTTAAATGCCTTCCTTTTCAGGTGAATTGGGATATTTGTTTTAAAAATGTCTCTCATCCGTCCATATGCCGCCCATCCCAACGTGATTCGTCTATTTAGCTCGCAGATTAATTCTACCTTGTTGTTATTGATCTGTATCTCTTCGCTGGGAACCATATTGGTCATCATTTTGGTTTTCTCAAAATTTATCTCCAGCCCAGTTTCTTGTAGTGTGTCATTCAGTTCTTGGAGCATGTCTTTGATCTCTTCCAGATTATCTGACAGAAGCACGATATCGTCCGCAAAACGTAGATGGTTTAATCTTTCTCCATCGATGGATATTCCTTTCTGTTGCCATGTTAGTCTTTTAAATGCATACTCCGTATGCATATCTATATATATATATATATATATATATATATATATATATATATATATATATATATATATATATATATATTATATACATATATATATATATATATATATATATATATATATATATATATATATATATATATATATATATATATATATATATATATTGGATTTGAAACTTCCGCGGGAGCTAGAAGTGATTTCAGTTGTTTTCCGGGTTTGACTCCGCATTAAGTAATTTTGGTTTTTAGAAAAAACCATTGTTTTGACGACGTTTCGGCAAGGTCACACTTGCCATTGTCAAGTCAGATTAGTTCTGCTTCGTCTTGATGTTTCAGGAGAACTTGCCGAAACGTCGTCAAAACAATGGTTTTTCTAAAAACCAAAATTACGTAACGCGGAGTCAAATCCGGAAAACAACTGAAATCATATATAATATATATATACAGTATAGGTAAAAGTTTATGGTCGGTATGGACCTTACATGAGATGGAGTGAGAAACAACTGTTTAAAAAGAGAGAGATATATTAGGTGTCCGCCTTTTATATCACCGAACATAAATGAGTGGATATGGAGTGGATATAATAAAAAGGGGAAATTCAATGTTGCCAAACTTATTGGTTTTATTTGACCTGTTGTCTTTTTCGCATTTGAACAATGCTCCAAGATAATGAAATTTGGGCGAAATGGATTTAAATGGCAGCTTATTGTTTTTTATTGGGAATATGTCACAATTTTACTTTACAATAAGTGTAATATATCATTTTGATTTATACTTCGGAAATCGTTTTATATAAATAAAATTTATTAATGTTTGGTATTTTAAAAACGATTTCCGAATTAAAAATCTAAACATCAAAATAAGCTTATTTTAAAGTGACATTATGCCTTATTTCCAATAAAAATATTAAACTGCATATAAATAAAAAAGCTTCGTACAAAACTATTTGCCAACGTGGCGTGTCGCGTGGTCAATCACCGAATCAAGGGGTACACAGGTATTTACGAATAGAGGTGGGTCATTAACGTCGCAAAACCGATTTTCGTAAACAAGTAACTATGATTTTTTAATAGTAGTTTCAAGTAAGAAACTACCTACATAAACAAACATAATGGCTATTATCGTTTATGTGTATATTTATTGAAGTGAAGGAAACTAATAAAAGATTTTATTATAATTTGAAAACTAAACTAAACAATACAAATAGTAAATCGTACCTACGTTTACATTACACGTTATTATTAAATCACGAATCGCCTAAATTGACATTTAAAAACATAAGTTTTTGTACTTTACTTCTTATTAACCGTGTTTTTCTTTTATTTAAAATTAAACCTGATTTTGTACATGTGTTCACATTTACAATACTTTATGAATATAGTGGTTAAGTTAGGAGATACATGGCGATGGTTTTTCCACCATTGTAATGGACTCTCGCTACAGGTGTACGTTTAGATGAGTCATGTCCAATTAATTGATCAAAAATACACCGTGGACTTAAGTCATCTTTATCGGTTTCTTTTTCTTATACTGGTTGATTTTCAATAGTATAATCTTCTTGTTCTTTAATTATAGAAGTAACCAGCTTCTTAACTCTTTCTTTTGTTTTTTTAGCGTCATTTTTATCAGAAAATCCCTGCACTTTAAATCGTGAATCCATAAACGTACATAATGACAATATGCCACTGTATTCTATCCCTCTAAATCTTTTTGCTAAAAAAGAGATTAGTAATTATCCCGTAATTAGTAATAAAAACCCGTACTACGTCGGATACTATGGATGTAAGGTTACTGTTTGCTAAAATTTTATTGCAAGATTTTTGCAGGCAGGGTACCAGAACAATCACTGAACTATCATTCAAGTATTTTTGGCCACTCATTGTACTTGTTATTTCTTTAAAAGACCGTAAAATTTGGGACAATTACGAAAAAATAATCTAGTCTTCATTATTTAGATTTGGTCTAAGTCTAAGTCTGTATTATTTAATACCGATGTGGAACGGAAATACACGCCAGTACACCGAAAATATCAAAATACAGAGAGGAGTCCGCCAGGGTTGCGTGCTGTCCCCACTACTTTTCAATGTCTACAGTGATCGGTATTTTAAGAAGCGCTCTCAGACTCAATAGAAGGTATATCTATCAATGGAGAAGTTTTGAATAACTTACGTTTTGCAGACGATACAGTAATAATTACGGATAACAACAATGATTTACAGAACCTAATGCAACGCCTTAATGAACGCTGTCATGAGTACGGACTGAAGATAAATTTAAAGAAAACTAAATGCATGATCATGACTAAATCTGCACAAATATCCAATTGACTATTGAAGATACTGCAATTAAGAGTGTTAATAACTATAAATACTTAGGAACATGGATAACATCAGATGTAGACCAAACCAAAGAAATTAAGACACGTATTGAAATAGCACGTACATCATTTATTAAACTTAAAAAGTTTCTTTGTTGTCGGGATATAAGGTTAGAACTACGCCTGAGAATGCTTCGATGTTACGTGTTCTCTACTCTTCTTTATGGTCTGAAAGCTTGGACACCAAAACAAGTTCATCTGAATAAGTTGGCCGCCTTTGAATTTTGGTGTTACAGAAGAATCCTACGAATATCATGGATTCAAAAAATGTCAAACATTGAAGTAACTAGAAGGATAGGAAATGAGGCAGAAATAATATTAACTATTAAAAGACGAATACTTGAGTACTTGGGACATGTGATGAGAGGGCAAAAATACGCATTATTACAACTTATTATGCAGGGCAAAATCCGAGAAAAGCGAAATGTGGGAAGACGAAAAATATCCTGGCTTAAGAACTTAAGGGAATGGTTTGAATGCAGTAGTGCAGACCTTTTTAGAGCGGCAGTCAACAGAGTCGGCATAGCCATGATGATTTCCAACCTTCGATAGAAGATGGAACTTAAAAAAGAAGAAGTGAAACGGATTGCCTCTTCTAACTCAGTCATTCTTTTTAACCTGTAATAGGTGAAGTTCTACCTAGTTTCCACGTCTTGGATTGGCCGTTTGGGAACTTTGTTATGTTGTAATTAATACTTTAAAAGCCTTTCTGAAGATAAGGTACTTTTTTTTAATGTTTTTTGCAGAATTGTCGAAAAAAGGACTTTTTATTTTATCTATTATCAAATCAGTTTTGACATAACATTCCTGAAGTAATGAATCTAACAGTTTTTCTTGTTGGCGGTTTATATCCAGGAATCCACCCTGCAAACTTTTTAAAAGCTGGTTCTTCACCTATAGAAAACGGATGAAACGAGTCTTTGCATAAGTTTAGTAAATCAATAAGTTTAGTCAAGAAAAAGAAACTGATAAAGATGACTTAAGTCCATTGTGTATTTTTGATGAATTAATTGGACATGACTCATCTAAACATACAACTGTATCGAGAGATATACAAGAAGTCGACATGTATTTGTCTGATAATATATTACCCACAATAAATTTCGAACGGAGATTGGAACTGTCCATTACCGTGGTGGAAAAACCATCGCCATGTATATCCTAACTTAGCCACTATATTCATAAAATATTGTAGAATTGTAACAAAATCTTTTCCTTGTGAACACATGTTTAAAATCTGGTTTAATTTTAAATAAAAGAAGAACACGGTTAACAAGAAAAGTAGAAAAACTTGTTTTTAAATGTCAATTTAGACGATTCGCGATTTAATAATAACGTGTAATGTAAATGTAAGTACGATTTAATGTAAATGTAAGTACTATTTGTATTGTTTAATTTATTTTTCAAGTTATAATAAATATATCCTTCGTTAGGTTCTTTCACTTCAATACTTATACACATAAACGATAATAGCCAATATGTTTGTGTACTCGCTAATTTGAATCAACTAGTTACAGTTTACGAAAAACGGTTCCGATAAAAATTTAAAAAACGGGAGGACCCACCTCTAGTTTTTTAGGTATATTAGGATCGGAACCAGAGAATATGTAAAATATCTCTGATCGGAACTATTCGTCTCACTAATGGCCAATAGGTGTTAAAAATATTTGAGGAGGGGAGACCAAGGGGAAATATGATTGTTATCTTTGTCTATTCGCTGAAAATATGATTTTATATCTGCGTTAGATATCCTGTTAAATTTTACCATACCGACCATAAAATTTTTCCTACACTGTATATATATATATATATATATATATACATATATATATATATATATATATATTATATATATATATATATATATATATAATATTAATTTTTGTATACTATATATTTGCCATAATGAGTCAAGATCTGAATAATTTGCAATCAGAAGAACTAAAAAAATAAAACAACTACTAATCAATACTACTTTCTGGTAAATAAATGTTTTAATTCTTATTATTAGTAAATTAAAGTTAAAAAAATGCGATGATATAATCATTTTACTAATTTATTAATATGAGATCCTTAGTTATGCATGAGCAAGTTTATCAAAATCGAAATCTGGCAATTAAGCAACTTCCCAAACCTATCAGGAGAGTTGAGGTTGCTACAAGGACATTCTCACTGCCCTCGAATCATCTAGCTAACCAATAACACTATTTTCTAAAAAATATTAGTAGTTCTTACAATTCAAATTACACGGTAACGTTTATGAAGCTAAAAAATATTATTGTTGTATTTTTATTAATTCTAATTTATTGTTTTTATTATTTATCAAAGGTTCTATATTTATAACACTTACCACTTAATTTAAAGTTTATTAATACTAATTTATCTTAAAATAATAATTTATTTAAACTAACGTTACATTTAAAATAAAACCGCCGCGAAGTTATCTTCTCACTGGTGTTTTCTGCAAAAAGGTTTCTATTTATATAACATGCCGTTATTTCGAGAGTTCCGGCGAATTCCCTCTGACTAGACTAGAAGGTCAATCGGCCGGGTCTTCATTCGACCGGTTTCTGGAACCTTCGAATCGTAGGGAACGACCGTTCGGTAGATATACCTGAAATTCTGCCAGCTAAAAATTAAACATAAAAGTAAATAAACAACATGTTTACAGGTTTTTAATATGATTAATATTTTAACGCAACATTATCAATGACTCCGCATCATATATAGTTTGTATTTTTATTTTAGAAACGTCTTTTTCTCGTAATATTCGTACTTTTATTTTTTCAGTAATAATTGTTGCTTAACTTAATATTACCTTAGAATATAAATATAGCTTTGCTTATAACAAATATTAATAAATGAAACAGTGACCAAGGTCGTGTCTACTATAGCAAAGCTGAATCGCAATGGTACACTATATTGACTGGTCTGTAGGCTAAAGCTGTTGCAGGTATAAATAAATAGAAGTTTTGCTGATTTTAGTTATTTTAAAACGATCATACTTCACAGGTAGAATATGTCGAGTTGAATAGACTTTGAACTTGAATTTCCATCAGTAACGGCTAATTTCATTAATAAAGAAGGATTCAAAATTTAAACTCACTATAAAAACTTGTGTAAAAACAAAACATTAGTCAATTAGCTTTATCTAGAACACATGTTAATTGGATTAGCGAATACGGGAAAATATTCGATTTGCGGATGAGATTAAAATTTAATTATGGAACTGAAATGGACAAAAACGCCTCTAAAGAAAGTTATACATTAGTTTACCAATTCTACAATATGCAAAGCTTTAGCTTAGGTAGTAGTGTTGT
Source organism: Diabrotica balteata (assembly GCA_918026665.1). Classification (NCBI taxonomy): domain Eukaryota; kingdom Metazoa; phylum Arthropoda; class Insecta; order Coleoptera; family Chrysomelidae; genus Diabrotica; species Diabrotica balteata. Next base: position 39,444,641 of record OU898283.1, read on the forward strand.
ATTGCTTTAAAGTAGAAAAATAAAAAAATGGGAAAATTCCAGTAGTTGACTGTATACCATAGTTTAAAATTTTATACAGAAGTAAAACTCTTCAAATTTGTATCTTGGTATAGTCCATTTCCATCATATTGATAGCACATTATGTATGCAAATCCCTAAACTGTTGATACGGGTGACTCAATGAAAAATAGATATTTGTCAACAAGTTTACAGAAGTATATAGGAAAACAATTTAAATTGAGTATGACCACCAGGTATAAAGGTTGAAGCAGAATAGAATACAATAGTTTTGATGGTTACTAATCCCTAAATAAAGTTGCCAGTGTCGGAGTGATGGAGATTAACAGGTACTAATGAATTTGCAAGAAATGTAAGATGTTTATTTTATTGGTTATATATAAAATAATTTGTGGCCGTAACAGGGACGATTTGTAAAAAAATAATATTATTTTAATCAAATTCCATTTCAGATTCACTGCTTTCTTAGAATCTAAGGAATCTTCAACTCCAATATTAATTATTACCGGTTCCAGCATTGCATCAGTCATATTATCCAAATCCCGCATTTTATTTTCTTTCTTGTGAGCATGACTAACAGCATTTTTCCAATTTTCTGGAGTTACATTTGATAAGGAATGTTCTAATAATTGTTGTAAGTCTTCTAATTTAAAAGTTTTGTTGTTGCGTCCGACTTCACTCTTTACTTGAGACCATATATTTTCTATCGGATTCAGATCCCAGTGGTATGGGGGTAAACGTAAAATAATTACATCACGATTTAATTCCATTTCATCAATTATATTTTTTATAAGCTGCTCTATGTTGCCTTACAATAGGTAATTATTCCTTTTTTGTCGAATTCTCCTTGTACTCAATTGCGTATTTATCCAACCATTCGATTATCTCTCCTTTTTTTCCATGCCGTTGTTGGCAATTTTTCTGCTAGTCTTGAATGGTAACTAGCATTATCCATGACTATGACAGCATTTTTTGGAATTAAATCCAACATTTGCTCAAAATATTCTTCAAAAATGTCAGCAGTCATTTCCTGTGGTAATCTTTGGTTGATTTTGAGGCAAAACTTAATAATCCACCATTGAAAAAACCGTATTCGTTTCCAATATGGGTTATTATGAGTCTGCGTCCTTTTCCAACGGAAATATTGTTTATTCCAGTAGATACACCTTCGATGAATGCTTGACGGCAACTTTTCACATTTGTATCAACCCATAAATATGGTACAGTATGACCTTTATTTAGCCAAGTCTCGTCCAAATAAAAAATTATTGAAATGAGGTTGAATGCTTGAATAAATGAACTTTGAAAAATAAGGCTATTATCGAGCAAAAGTTAATAAAATCTAGCCAAGTACTTTCGCTTAAAATAGCATCTTCAGGGGCATTTCGTCAAATATAAACTATCCGGCAAGCGTAGAATGTGGAAACATTAATAATGACATAAAATTGTACAAAACACTACACTAAAACGAGGACAAACAGTTTAAAATTACTTAAAGATTCTACGCTACATTCTTTGTCAGTATCTGGAGGGATAATTCTGGAGGATTGTCATTATCCCTCCAGATACTGACAAAGAATGTAGCGTAGAATCTTTAAGTAATTTTAAACTGTTTGTCCTCGTTTTAGTGTAGTGTTTTGTACAATTTTATGTCATTATTAATGTTTCCACATTCTACGCTTGCCGGATAGTTTATATTTGACGAAATGCCCCTGAAGATGCTATTTTAAGCGAAAGTACTTGGGCTAGATTTAATTAACTTGTGCTCGATAATAGCCTTATTTTTCAAAGTTTAAATCAAAAATTGTTTCCCTTCTTGGTACTTCTTAATAGTTCTTAGATAATCTCGTCTCCAACATACAATGTAATCTTTTTCAATTAAAACGGATTTTCTTCTATTCGTTTGCCAACGAAATCCCATCTCTCTCAATAGTCCCTATAATTTCTTGTTGCTTATGATTGGTAACTCTTCGTTTTCTCTAATTAATGTTTGGATTTTGTCCAATGTTGGAAATTCTTTGTTAAAAAAAATGAGTGGACGCTGCGTCTTATCATGTTTTTATGTATTCTTCATTTCCAAGGTTTACTCCTCACTCTTGGAGATGAACAGTTCCTCTTTCTTTCTTTTAGGAATCTATAAATTATTGCTTCTCCAACCCCTGTCATATTTGAACACATGTTAACGATTTCACGAACATTACTTAAAGGGCGTTGATGTACAAGTGCATCGTGTACATTTAATATTATATTTTTCTCTCTTAGACTGAAGGCACCTTTAAAACTACACTTAACCGGGATAAAACCTGTTGTCGACGTCATTTTTAAATGCAAATAACAAAATATCGACACCAAAAACGTAGGTAGGTAAGACATGAACAATGTACATCTACAAACTAAATGGAAGATGCAAACAATTTCTAATTTATATTATTGGCATAAGCTGTAATGTGGCATAAAAACTACTTAAACTATCATTAGTGAAGCCTTATCAGTAATTCCAGGTAATCGTTCAAAGAAGGTATTCTTTTTGTGTCAGGCGATAACTTGTATAGAAAACAATAATCACCTTTAAATTACTGTTTACATTAATTTATTTCGTGAAACATTGAATTCTCTCGTTAATCACCCGTGTATAATTAACAATAATCGTGTGGCATATATACCGACGTTTTTTACGCACAAAAAAGGTATAGTGAGATTAGTGGACACTTATTTTACAGAAGATTTTTTAAAAGATAATGAATTGTTGACGGCATCTTAAAATATTAATTTTTTTATTTATTTCAAAACAAGTATAGGGTGACGCCTATGGTTTTTTGACCTGTTGAGGATTTGCATACATAATGTGCTATGAATATGATGTAAAAGGACTATATAAAACATTTAATTTAAAACTTTTATGAGTGTCGTTTAAAATTTACAGGTGCACAACGTGCACAACGTCGATCATTCAAATCATCCTCAGTGCCTTGAAGCTAACACTATAATAGTAGCGGTTACATCAACATATGGTTTTACATGTTTAATAATTTAAATGTCTAATGCGACCCTAGGTCAATGATATTGGATAAAGATTTTTATACTTAAAGAGCAACATGTATCTTTGCTCCACTTGAACACGTGGTTCTTGTCAGTTAGGTCTGTGTCGTTTTAACGAAAATACTTTGTATAAAATAAATGTACAGTACCGAAAAACATAATGTACGTTTTTAGTTTCTATATTTAATTATATAAAATGTCGTTACTTGTAAGAACCCTTTCATATGTATTAAAATTATTAAACATTAAACTGGTAACATCCGTAACGTTCTTCATGAGTCGGTAATTTCGGAAATTTCAAAGGACACGAAGGAATTTTTATTTACATGTGGTTTGAACGGAGTCGTGGTAGGTTCGTTTCTTTTTAAGAGGCTGGCGAGCATGAAATTATTATTTACTTTAGTAAAATAACTAGTTTTCAGGTAAATAAAGTAAAATATGGCAGACTGGAGTGAAGGACTGCAGTTTATAGAATGTAAAAACAATTTTATAAAATCCTCTAGAGATATTATTCATTACAAAAAAAAAAGAAACGAAACGCAAAGGCACAAGAAAAGTATCCAAAAAGAGAAATTGTAACAAACCAAGAGAAGAAATTTATACCCTTGATTTGTTTGGGTAAACCCTAAGGTAACTATAGTTTATTTTTATGAACGAGAGAGTAATTAGCATAATTTTAACTGGTACCTTCGACCACTCCATGGGCGTGCTCAAGATTAATTGAAAAATTACTTTGAATAATTGTAAAAAATAAATGAATTATTTCAGTGTTATAAAGTGTTATGTGTATGTAAACAAAAGTGACCTCTTTTATCACACACTATATTAGAACTGACTGGCCTACATTAAAAAGGGTTTTAAAAAATTCACATTTTTTTTAATTTTTAAAAATTACAAAAGAGAAAAAGAGTTTTTAAAACCGTCTAAGGTATGTTAAATAGATGAATAAAAATATTAATATAAAACTTACAGCTACTTGTTACAAATCCAAATCAGATTCAGAAGATGAACTTTCAGAACCAAGATTTATAATAACTGGCTCGATCATTTTATCAGTAATATTGTCCAGCTTCCACATTTTTTCCTCTTCTTTAATAGTGTGATTTACTGCCTTTTCCCAGTTTTCAGGTTTTACATTATTTACGGCCTCCAAAAACAACTGTTTAACATCATGAATTTTAAAAGTGGTATTTTTTCTTGAAACTTCACTCTTTATCTGTGCCCATACCAGTTCAATCGGGTTTAATTCACAATGATATGGTGGGGATCTAAGTACTGTCATTCCACGATTTTTGGCAATTTCATCAATTTCGTATTTTTTAAATTTTTCTTTATGAAGGGCACACAACGAATAAAGTTCCTTTCTTATAGATCCGGGATGGTACGTAATATTTTTTGAACTCAGCCAATTCTGCAAGTCTTTTTTTAACCACTTGGTTGTGGGCAGTCCTTCTATAAGTCTGGAGTGATAACTTGCATTATCCATTACTATTACACAGTTCTTAGGAAGAAGATCTATCATTTGTTCGAACCATTCTTGAAAGACATCAGCGTTCATGTCTTCATGGTAGTCACCGGTACGAGTTGATTCAAAAGTTAATAAACCACCTTCAACAAAACCGTCTGAACTGCCAATGTGTACTATTATCAGCCTGCGTCCCTTTCCTGATGGTGGGTTTAAACCAGTAGATAAGTTATTTACAAAAGCGTGCCTTTGACTTGTAACAGTTTCATCCTGCCAAAATTTATTTGGTGTATGACCCTCGTTGATCCATGTTTCATCAAGATAAAATATTTTTCTTTTTTGGTTTCTCATTTCCTTTATGGTTCTTAGAAAATGTCTTCTCCATATGACAATATCGCTTCTTTCTAATAAAATAGACTTTCTGGGATTCTTTTTCCAGCGGAAGCCTATTTCTTTTAAAAGTTTCCATAACGTACTTCGACTCATTTCTGGGTAATCCTTATCATCTCGAACTGAGACAAGAACTTTATCCAATGTTGGAAATTCTTGTCTAAAGAAGAATTCATGCACTTTCCGTCGAAGTCCTTCTTTAAAATGATATTCTATTTGAAATTTTGGTTTCCCTGGAGCATTACGTGGCATTTGAAAACTACCACATTTCTCTTCTTTAATAACTCTGTAAATCGTAGATTTCCCAACACCAAGTGTACTGCTAACTAACTCAACGGTCTCATCAACACTTTCACATAAACGTTTGTCTGTAAATGATTTAAAACAATTAAATATTAATGTTTTTTCATTAACTGTTAAAGGACCAATTTTTCGGCGTTTACACGGCACTTCCAAATTTTCCATAACACTAGTATACACAATAAACTGCACCTTGCAACTGAAGTACCTACTTTTAGTGAACTGTTAAGAATTTTGAATACGCCACTTGGACCTTCCTACAAAATGGAAAAACCCACTATCACATTTTCTGTGGAATAAGTTTAGAAGGTAATTATCTAGTCAATTACTGTCGTAGATTCCTGGAATTAAAGAATTAAATGTTTGATTGTTGAAACCCTTACTTCGTGGAATGCACTCATTTCAGATAAAATAAAACGTTTTATTTTATCTAAAGAATTAAACTTTATTTTGCAAATAGGTAGGTACTTATTAAACTTTTATTGGTTATATATAACCAATAAAATAAACATCTTACATTTCTTGCAAATTCATTAGTACCTGTTAACCTCCATCACTCCGACACTGGCAACCTTATTTAGGGATTAGTAACCCTCACAACTATTGTATTCTATTCTGCTCCAACCTTTATACCTGGTGGTCATACTCAATTTAAAATTGTTTTCCTATATACTTCTGTAAACTTGTTGACAAATATCTGTTTTTCATTGAGTCACCCGTATCAACAGTTTAGGGATTTGCATACATAATTTATTGTTTTATTACTCTCTCATACATAAAAATACACTATAATCATGGTGTTAAATGTGTCTTGTGTTGTGGTTTTTATCTTTATATAAATCGTCGTATTTTTTAAGACCAAACGCCCTTAAAAACTTTTCTTGTTCGTTAAATAATATATTTGTTGACTATTGCACAGTGCTTGATTTCATCTCACTTCGCCGCTACATTTCTTCGCAGAATTGTAGGGTTCGCAAGTCACGGCATCACATTAAATTTTGCTTTTTAACAAAATGTCAAATTAAGCTTGCTCCTTTAGACAATCACTTTTTCAAATACCAATATTTTCCTCTTTTGCTGCTAAACCACGTTTAATGTCTGCGTCTATTTCTTTTCACATGCTTGATACAGATCAAATATGTTTTCAACAACTTTCATAGAATTCGTATCCTGATGGATACAAACTCCACAACCAATTTTATTTCGGAGAGTCGTGTTCGGCATTTAGGCCTTTCTCTTAATAAGCTAACAATCCCTATTGAAGTTTTGATTAGAATGTCAACAGGTACCACTCAGGATACTGAGGTATAACTTTCTGTCCCATTGAACTGAGTGGTCGAGACGGTTCAAGTTTTTCGTTGGACGCAATTAGTTTAAGCGACCTCACTCATATTCATGATCCGAAACTACCAAATCACACATTTTAGCAACCAGCTCCCATCTTCTTCAAGTGCCATTTCCGCGACGGATGTCGGCAATCGTCATAGCTATTCGGACTTTTGAGACAACTGCTCTGAAAAGTTCATTTGATGTACATCCGTATAACTCACGCACGTTGCGCAGCCATAACATTCTACGCCTCCCTATGCTTCTTTTTCCTTGGATCTTTCCTGCATAATCAGTTGAGCAAGGAGTATTTCTCTCCACGTGTAATATGTCCAAGATATTTCAATTTTCTTGTTTTTATTGTATTTAAAATTTCATTTCTTTGTTCATCCTTCCACAACCTCTTTGTTTGTGACGTGTTTTGTCCACGATATTTTCAGGATTCGTCGATACACCCACAGCTAGAATGATTACAGTTTTTCATTGATGTCACACTCAAGGTTCAAGATTCCATTTCATAAAACAAAGTCGAAAAAAATAACACCTCGCCAACCTAACTCTTAGTTTCAATTTTAAATCCCTTGTACATAGTACTCTTCTTATTTGGTTGAAATTTGCTCTACCTCTAGCTCAAGAGCTTTTTTAGGATCTTTTCGGAGTAGGCAATAAAAAGAATTGGCGACAATACGCATCCCTGTCTCACTCAACGTCTAATTTCAATTTTTTCTGACAGCTGTTCGTTAACACTTACTTTTGCTCGCTGATCCTGAGGTCGTTGTAGTCAATCGTTTTTTATTTCAGGACATTCATTAATTGTTCATATCGTACTTTATCGAATACTTTATTATAGTCAATAAAACATGCGTATATATCTTGATTGAAGTTCACGCATCTTTGTGTCAGTATATTTAGGGTAAAAAGAGCTTCGCGCGTTCCTAGACCTTTGCGAAAACCAAATTGTGTGTCATTAACGTCTATATGCAGTTTGTTATATATCGGTTATGGATGACTTTCAGCAGTAACAGGTCCCATAGACATGCTCTTAGGGGTGAAATTGGTTTTTGGTTTGCTTAATTATGGCCAAATTTTTGGGGAACCAAATTACCCTGTGGCCCTTGAAAGAATTTTCAATTATGTTCTATAAGGGCGAGTCTCTACGACTCATTGCATATTATATTTTACATCGTTCGTTACTTCTATGGATACAAACAAAAGTTTTGAGAAATTGAAAACAGTTGGTACCTGTTAGTTTTAGTTACGATCAAGCTCGTAAAGGATATTTCTAAGTCGGTCATTTTTAACATAATGTGTAAGAATGTTAGTTTTTTCTTGCCACGTCCAAACTCGTTATAATAGGATTAGTTAAGCATCCACAAATCAGATCTAAGTAACCCAATTCACTTTAAAAATTTAAAATCCTTTTAGTAATATTATATATTACTTATTGCTCAATGCGATAGTTTGTTTATAACATTGAAAATATCGGTATAACTAAAACATGCTTACCGAGAAGCTGACCTAGTGAAATTTGCAATGTAGTCAAAAGCTTATTTAATATTGTGTACAAATTATATTAGTAAAACATAAATACATAAACAAACGCACGTGAGGTAAATACCTGAAAAACACCGGTATTAGATCATTAAGAATTAAGAGTTAACAGTCGAATCTAGTGTTGTCATCTGTCAACTGGGTACTCTCTCTATTATTGTACTTAGAGAACCAATAAAGTAATTATGAGTATCTAGTGAGTTCGATTTAATCAACCCCATGCAGAGGGTAAACTACCTCTAGAGTTCCACTATATGGAACTCTTGGTGGAAGCAATCTAATAAACATTATATAGGTCCAATATTATTATTTGGCTAAGGATATTCTAATTTATTGTGGGGTTGGGGTAGTTTATTAATATATAATTTTTTGTATATTTTATTTTAAATAAAACCATTATGCCGAACAATACATTTCAAACATATATTTTTAAATTCTTCTTTTCAAACCCATTCAAACAAATTATCGCACGACTTCCATTTCTATTTAAAAAATCTGAGGAGGTATCTGTCAAGTGAAGAGGATGAAAGGGGAGACAAGTTTTTATGTTATAAAATACCTCTATTAAAATAAAAATTGACGGGTTATTGGATAGGAGAAAGTTAGCCTTTTTTCTTTGAAGAAAGTAAAATTTGAGGAGTTTATTCAGTTAGTAAAGATTTGGAGCAGAGTAGTTTAGCAGGAGTATTCTGGAGAAACTGAAAGATACGAGCAAGGTGGACAAGGCACAATCAAAGGAGTGAGAGAGTTGAAGTCATCAATTGTGGGAACAAAAGGTTAGTTTCGTCATTTTTAGAAACAGAGACTTTTAATCACGACCATCAATTTAAATTAGGGTTATTAGTTTGAGAATTATAATACATGATAATTTATTGGGAGTCATTAAAATTAAGAAATTTTTGATTTGCATATAAGATTAATTAATTTGTATTAATAATAATTGTGGATGTATGATTTGATGGATGAAAAATTAAATGTTTGAGATTTTTATTCTAATCATTGTATATGGTATATGTATGTTTATTCAAAATTTTTACTTTTAATATTTAATTTTTTTTTGTTAATATAATATTTGCTTTATAAGTCATAATTTTGCTGTTATTTTATTTTCCTATTGTCTATTCTTTGTTTTCCTTAAAGGCAACTAGCAAAAAATACTTTGAAGCCACGTTTTGTTTTTAATATGTAAACAAGCCCTGAGATAAATAGAAATTAATATTATACATATATATATATATATATATATATATATATATATATATATATATATATATATAATAAAATTTAATAACTACTTACCTAATGTAATTATTGTATAAAAATTTCGTTTTTAGAACGGCTTTATGCCATTAAGTTCTCTATTATTATTCATAACTTATGTGCTTTACTTTAGTTATCCTACTTTAATTAAAAATTCTTAAGTAGTTTTTAATCGTCCGAAAGAAAAATAAAAACCCAAATAGATTTCTTTTCTTTCCGCATTCCCTATAATCCCAATTATGACAAAACGTTTTAGAAACGCTCTTTAAGGTAGAAAAACTTTTTCTATTATATGATAATTAATTATAATCTGTCTAAAGAAGCTCTGTCACAATCATTAAAGGGATCTTTTTGTTTTATGAGTTTTTATTAAAAGTCGGTATTGCAATCGCAATCATTAACTCTTTTCTTCTGACTTTATAATCTGATACAAACTTTTGTAAATAGAGAAAAAGTTTAAATTATCTAGAAGTAGAATAGATAATGATTTTTTAATTAATTGGAATATTTGAATTTATAAAAAAATAGATATAGATTTAAATATGTATTCTTTGTCTTATGTGGCGCTATATTATCTATTTATATAAATAAAATATAATTATAGAAATGCTTTTTGGACATTCGCCTTTAATTATTTATTTTATTGTTTATATATATATATATATATATACATATATACATATATATATATATATATTATATATATATATATATATATATATATATATATATATATATATATATATATATATATTGTAATACGTTATTTACAATAAGTAAATGATCTTGTTATTTTTAAAAAGAAATTAACATACGATGATTGTCCACTGGTATTCCCCCACATAATACAAGCAACAGTACTACTGCTTCACACCATTAAATTAACTTGTTTTTGAGTTTATTCAAAGCAGGACACAATTTCTTTGCACAGGTACTCCAGACGGAGCAACCGCCATTTATAAGCATTGATGTCGTGCATTGTTAGGTACGCCTTGGTGGCCAGGCTCTCCAGATGGTCGGATGGCGATGTAATCAAACACTTTTTGCTAAAACTCAGTCGCCGATTTTTTCGCACAGACAAACCCCAGTGCAGGGGGCTTATGATCAAAGCTAAAAACCAAGGTAACTGATTTGCTTGCTGCATATTTGGATAAGAGAGAATTCTAAAAGTTTCACAAAAAGTAAGGTGAACAAGGGAAAACGGCGCATAACATCATCCATACGAAAGAGGCATCGCTGCAGAAAGGCCTGTCGGATGGCCAATTTTGCCAGGCCATCGAAGATTAAAAAAAGTAAAGCATAACCATAACATATCCAAGATAAAAACCAAGTAAACAACGGTGAAGTCTGTATTTATCATTACGCATGATGTGGCCGAAGTAAGCCAATTTTCTGTTTTTTATGATGTTAATAATGCTTTGTCTTTTCTTAGCCTCTGGAGAATAGTTTACTTGTGTGGTGTATATATGAGACCCTCAACATACGTCGGTAGCACCACATTTCTAATGCCTCCAATCGTTTTATGGCATCTTTTGTAAGGCTCCAGCTTTCTACTCCATAGAGGAGGACACTAAAGACGTAACATCTAAGAATTCTTATGTGTATATTGATACTTAAAGATAAGTTGCAGAGAATCTTCCTAAGGCTGTTAAAAGAGCTTCTGGCTTTTTCAATACGAGTTTTTATTTCGTAGCTGTGATCCCAAGTATCCTTAATATTGCAGCCCAAATAGCATATTTTTCCACTCTTTCTAATGGTGTATCGTTAATTGTAATTTGGGCGTTTATGCCGGTGTTCTTACTAATGATCATTATTTTTGTCTTCTTGCAATTTAGTTTTAGGCCGTATTTGTTACATGCTTCTACAACGTTATCCATCATCCTTTGGAGCCCTGCGCACTATCTGCCAGCAACACTGTATCGTCTGCATATCTAATGTTGTTTATAAGTTGGCCATTTACAGCAATCACATCTTCTGATTCGTCCAAGGCCTCTCTAAAGATGTTTTTAGAGTATATGTTAAATAATGCCGGTGACAATATGCAACCCTGTCTAACTCCTTTTTCGACTGTGAAGATCTCGGACAGTTCATTTTCTAATCGTACTGTTGCTTTTTGTTGGAGATATAAGTTTGAGATTAGTCTTATATCCTTACCATCGAGTCCTGATGTTTTTAGGATATCGATTAGTTTCCCATGTGGGACTTTATCAAATGCCTTCTCGAAATCAATGAAACATGCATACACATCGCAGTTGACATCCCTGGCTCTCTGTATTAGAACTTGCAAACTAAAAAGTGCTTCCCTCGTTCGAGTCCTGCTCTGAATCCAAATTGAACTTCACTCAGGTGTTCTTCTAATTTGGTGTATATGCGCGAGTGAATGATAGTAAGGAGTACTTTAAGTACATGGCTCATCAAACTAATTAATCTATGTTCTTCACATTTTTTAGCGTTGGCTTTTTTAGGAAGTGGAATGAATATTGATAGTAGCCAGTCTTTTGGTAAGTAACCAGTCTCGTAGATGTTGTTGAATAGCTTCGTAAGAGCTGTGATTTGGTGTGCCTCTAATAGCTTTAAAATTTCACCATGCACCTCATCAGGTCCTGGTGATTTCCCATCTTTAATCCGCTTAATGGCCATAGTTACTTCTTCGTTTGTTATTTCTGTGCCGGCCGCGGCCGTAGGGGTTGTTTATTTTAGTCTGACTTCAATTTTTTGCCTTTTGCCTTCAATTTATACAACTATGCCTGTATTACGTTGTTTTACGGCATTCTGCAGCTCATTAATTTTTTTGTGCATATGGAAATCGTCATATACGCGTTGTAGTGTTTTAACTTTCATACATTTCTTCGTCAGCCATACTTCCATTGCTCCTTTTATCTTCTTTATTATAGTCTTATGCAACTTTTTATATTTTTGTTGTTATTTTGACCTTTTAATTTTCTTCGCTTTTCCATCATATGTAATATTTTATCTGTCATCCATTATTGCTTCTTTTCTCTTTTTGATTTTAGATATTCATGCAAAATTGTGGTAATAGATGTCTTCATTTCGTTCCACTGTTCTTCTATGCCTCTAGTAGTGTCTTCAACTATTTTCGCAAAATTCTTATTAATTTCTGTTTTTACTTTTTTCTGGGTGTCATTTTCTTTTAGTAGTCTTATATCTATCTTGGGCCTCATTTTCTTATGAATTATTTTGAGTCGTATGTTGATATTTGCAACCAATAGACTATGATCTGAGAAGACATCTGCGCCTGGATATGTTTTTGTTGAGGTTATAGAAAGTCCCGGTGCATTTCCATCCTTCATTTGTCTGACGACTGCCGTTATTTCTTCCAATAGGATTTCGGGACCAGAATTTTCTTGAATGGTAGGCTCTTGTATTGTTCTAAGGCTTGGAAACGTTTCTCCAAGTATTTTTCTCATACATTCTTTTTATCTTCTTTGGTTATGGCAAGATTTCCATGATCTGTTATTTTTCCGCTGTTGCGTTTTCAGAACTTTCCAGCTATTTTCTTCAACTTTCGATGAATATTGAAGTTATCACATTAATAAATATCTGATATAGTTTATTTTTTATTAATTTAAAATATCTCGGCTTCCAGTGGAGCGTTATTAATTTTTAAAAGTTCGTTTTGTTGTTTTTTTAACACACTATCTGGCACTTATCTTTTTATAAAAATATAATAGGGCGGCACGCTGAATGAGGGCACTTTTGTCAGTTAAAATTATGTAACTGTATATACGTTTTTATATACGATTTTTTTTGTGTGTTGCCAGTGAAACATAATATAATTATACTATTTCCGTTAAAACGGTGTGGTGTTAACGTAAAAACCGCTGTCAGTTTTAAATAACCGACATAACCTCTGACAAAAAGTTACTGTCAGTTGTTTGTGGGTGAAGCAACTGGAAAATCCTAATGATTATTTATAGTTAAATATTATATAGATAAAAATATTTTAATTATTACTGTTAGTCAATTTTGCCAATCAGTTTCGTTTTAAAATTAAACAGAATAATACTTATAGCACACACGTTATAATCGTGATTTCTACAAGAAAAATATTTCTTTGACTTAAATCATCGGATTATAATTTTCATTACCTTTAACTACATATGAAATCGATTTGTCTGATGTTAATAGTTTTATTTGTGTTTATCACTAGTTTAAACTGTTTTTTCGCATATTATTAGTT